>CM026398.1:53241407-53339892 GCA_014843695.1 Archivesica marissinica | reverse complement strand
GGGACCCCAGGGGGCAGTCAGGGTCCCTAGGGCAAATATTTCACCCAAATCGCCCTCTGGAATGAGCCCTGTGAAGTGCATATAGTCTATATATCAGTTGATGTGGGCCGATCAACGGTACAAAACTCACCTCAACCAAAATAAGCTAAAATTATTTCAAACATTTGCCCAGTGTCTGTGTGGTGTCATGACACTAGTAAATTAAGCTTGGCCAGTGTGGTGTCGTGGCACTAGTAAATTAAGCTTGGCCAGTGTCTGTGTGGTGTCATGACACTAGTAAATTAAGCTTGGCCAGTGTGGTGTCGTGGCACTAGTAAATTAAGCTTGCCCAGTGTCTTGTGTGGTAACATGACACTAGTAAATTAAGCTTGCCCAGTGTGGTGTTATGGCACTAGTAAATTAAGCTTGGCCAGTATCTGTGTGGTGTCATGGCACTAGTAAATTAAGCTTGCCCAGTGTCTGTGTGGTGTCATGACACTAGTAAATTAAGCTTGGCCAGTGTCTGTGTGGTATCATGACACTAGTAAATTAAGCTTGCCCAGTGTGGTGTCATGACACTAGTAAATTAAGCTTGGCCAGTGTCTGTGTGGTATCATGACACTAGTAAATTAAGCTTGCCCAGTGTGGTGTCATGACACTAGTAAATTAAGCTTGGCCAGTGTCTGTGTGGTGTCATGACACTAGTAAATTAAGCTTGGCCAGTGTCTGTGTGGTATCATGACACTAGTAAATTAAGCTTGCCCAGTGTGGTGTCATGACACTAGTAAATTAAGCTTGGCCAGTGTCTGTGTGGTGTCATGACACTAGTAAATTAAGCTTGGCCAGTGTCTGTGTGGTATCATGACACTAGTAAATTAAGCTTGCCCAGTGTGGTGTCATGACACTAGTAAATTAAGCTTGGCCAGTGTCTGTGTGGTGTCATGACACTAGTAAATTAAGCTTGGCCAGTGTCTGTGTGGTATCATGACACTAGTAAATTAAGCTTGCCCAGTGTGGTGTCATGACACTAGTAAATTAAGCTTGGCCAGTGTCTGTGTGGTGTCATGACACTAGTAAATTAAGCTTGGCCAGTGTGGTGTCATGACACTAGTAAATTAAGCTTGCCCAGTGTCTGTGTGGTGTCATGACACTAGTAAATTAAGCTTGGCCAGTGTCTGTGTGGTATCATGACACTAGTAAATTAAGCTTGCCCAGTGTGGTGTCATGACACTAGTAAATTAAGCTTGGCCAGTGTCTGTGTGGTGTCATGACACTAGTAAATTAAGCTTGGCCAGTGTGGTGTCATGACACTAGTAAATTAAGCTTGCCCAGTGTCTGTGTGGTGTCATGGCACTAGTAAATTAAGCTTGCCCAGTGTCTGTGTGGTGTCATGACACTAGTAAATTAAGCTTGCCCAGTGTATGTGTGGTGTCATGACACTAGTAAATTAAGCTTGGCCAGTGACTGTGTGGAGTCATGGCACTAGTAAATTAAGCTTGGCCAGTGTCTGTGTGGTGTCATGACACTAGTAAATTAAGCTTGCCCAGTGTCTGTGTGGTGTCATGACACTAGTAAATTAAGCTTGCCCAGTGTCTGTGTGGTGTCATGACACTAGTAAATTAAGCTTGGCCAGTGTCTGTGTGGTATCATGACACTAGTAAATTAAGCTTGCCCAGTGTGGTGTCATGACACTAGTAAATTAAGCTTGGCCAGTGTCTGTGTGGTGTCATGACACTAGTAAATTAAGCTTGGCCAGTGTCTGTGTGGTATCATGACACTAGTAAATTAAGCTTGCCCAGTGTGGTGTCATGACACTAGTAAATTAAGCTTGGCCAGTGTCTGTGTGGTGTCATGACACTAGTAAATTAAGCTTGGCCAGTGTGGTGTCATGACACTAGTAAATTAAGCTTGCCCAGTGTCTGTGTGGTGTCATGGCACTAGTAAATTAAGCTTGCCCAGTGTCTGTGTGGTGTCATGACACTAGTAAATTAAGCTTGCCCAGTGTATGTGTGGTGTCATGGCACTAGTAAATTAAGCTTGGCCAGTGTCTGTGTGGTGTCATGACACTAGTAAATTAAGCTTGCCCAGTGTGGTGTCATGACACTAGTAAATTAAGCTTGCCCAGTGTCTGTGTGGTGTCATGACACTAGTAAATTAAGCTTGCCCAGTGTCTGTGTGGTGTCATGACACTAGTAAATTAAGCTTGCCCAGTGACTGTGTGGAGTCATGGCACTAGTAAATTAAGCTTGGCCAGTGACTGTGTGGAGTCATGGCACTAGTAAATTAAGCTTGGCCAGTGTCTGTGTGGTGTCATGACACTAGTAAATTAAGCTTGCCCAGTGTCTGTGTGGTGTCATGACACTAGTAAATTAAGCTTGCCCAGTGTCTGTGTGGTGTCATGACACTAGTAAATTAAGCTTGGCCAGTGTCTGTGTGGTATCATGACACTAGTAAATTAAGCTTGCCCAGTGTGGTGTCATGACACTAGTAAATTAAGCTTGGCCAGTGTCTGTGTGGTGTCATGACACTAGTAAATTAAGCTTGGCCAGTGTCTGTGTGGTATCATGACACTAGTAAATTAAGCTTGCCCAGTGTGGTGTCATGACACTAGTAAATAGCTTGGCCAGTGTCTGTGTGGTGTCATGACACTAGTAAATTAAGCTTGGCCAGTGTGGTGTCATGACACTAGTAAATTAAGCTTGCCCAGTGTCTGTGTGGTGTCATGGCACTAGTAAATTAAGCTTGCCCAGTGTCTGTGTGGTGTCATGACACTAGTAAATTAAGCTTGCCCAGTGTATGTGTGGTGTCATGGCACTAGTAAATTAAGCTTGGCCAGTGTCTGTGTGGTGTCATGACACTAGTAAATTAAGCTTGCCCAGTGTGGTGTCATGACACTAGTAAATTAAGCTTGGCCAGTGTCTGTGTGGTGTCATGACACTAGTAAATTAAGCTTGCCCAGTGTCTGTGTGGTGTCATGACACTAGTAAATTAAGCTTGCCCAGTGTCTGTGTGGTGTCATGACACTAGTAAATTAAGCTTGGCCAGTGTCTGTGTGGTATCATGACACTAGTAAATTAAGCTTGCCCAGTGTGGTGTCATGACACTAGTAAATTAAGCTTGGCCAGTGTCTGTGTGGTGTCATGACACTAGTAAATTAAGCTTGGCCAGTGTCTGTGTGGTGTCATGACACTAGTAAATTAAGCTTGCCCAGTGTGGTGTCATGACACTAGTAAATTAAGCTTGGCCAGTGTCTGTGTGGTGTCATGACACTAGTAAATTAAGCTTGGCCAGTGTCTGTGTGGTGTCATGACACTAGTAAATTAAGCTTGCCCAGTGTGGTGTCATGACACTAGTAAATTAAGCTTGGCCAGTGTCTGTGTGGTGTCATGACACTAGTAAATTAAGCTTGGCCAGTGCTGTGTGGTGTCATGACACTAGTAAATTAACCAGTGTCTGTGTGGTGTCATGACACTAGTAAATTAAGCTTGGCCAGTGTCTGTGTGGTATCATGACACTAGTAAATTAAGCTTGCCCAGTGTGGTGTCATGACACTAGTAAATTAAGCTTGGCCAGTGTCTGTGTGGTGTCATGACACTAGTAAATTAAGCTTGGCCAGTGTCTGTGTGGTATCATGACACTAGTAAATTAAGCTTGCCCAGTGTGGTGTCATGACACTAGTAAATTAAGCTTGGCCAGTGTCTGTGTGGTGTCATGACACTAGTAAATTAAGCTTGGCCAGTGTCTGTGTGGTATCATGACACTAGTAAATTAAGCTTGCCCAGTGTGGTGTCATGACACTAGTAAATTAAGCTTGGCCAGTGTCTGTGTGGTGTCATGACACTAGTAAATTAAGCTTGGCCAGTGTCTGTGTGGTATCATGACACTAGTAAATTAAGCTTGCCCAGTGTGGTGTCATGACACTAGTAAATTAAGCTTGGCCAGTGTCTGTGTGGTGTCATGACACTAGTAAATTAAGCTTGGCCAGTGTCTGTGTGGTATCATGACACTAGTAAATTAAGCTTGCCCAGTGTGGTGTCATGACACTAGTAAATTAAGCTTGGCCAGTGTCTGTGTGGTGTCATGACACTAGTAAATTAAGCTTGGCCAGTGTGGTGTCATGACACTAGTAAATTAAGCTTGCCCAGTGTCTGTGTGGTGTCATGGCACTAGTAAATTAAGCTTGCCCAGTGTCTGTGTGGTGTCATGACACTAGTAAATTAAGCTTGCCCAGTGTATGTGTGGTGTCATGGCACTAGTAAATTAAGCTTGGCCAGTGTCTGTGTGGTGTCATGACACTAGTAAATTAAGCTTGCCCAGTGTGGTGTCATGACACTAGTAAATTAAGCTTGCCCAGTGTCTGTGTGGTGTCATGACACTAGTAAATTAAGCTTGCCCAGTGTCTGTGTGGTGTCATGACACTAGTAAATTAAGCTTGCCCAGTGACTGTGTGGAGTCATGGCACTAGTAAATTAAGCTTGGCCAGTGACTGTGTGGAGTCATGGCACTAGTAAATTAAGCTTGGCCAGTGTCTGTGTGGAGTCATGGCACTAGTAAATTAAGCTTGGCCAGTGTCTGTGTGGTGTCATGACACTAGTAAATTAAGCGTGCCCAGTGTGGTGTCATGACACTAGTAAATTAAGCTTGCCCAGTGTCTGTGTGGTGTCATGACACTAGTAAATTAAGCTTGCCCAGTGTCTGTGTGGTGTCATGACACTAGTAAATTAAGCTTGCCCAGTGACTGTGTGGAGTCATGGCACTAGTAAATTAAGCTTGGCCAGTGCCTGTGTGGAGTCATGGCACTAGTAAATTAAGCTTGGCCAGTGCCTGTGGTGTCATGACACTAGTAAATGAGAGTTGTGCGTTATATTCTGCCTGTATGTCAAATTTCCTTATTTAATGCTGTTCCATTATATTTGTAACGAAAGTTACAAGTGCTATGTGTGACAGAAAATGTTCTTGTATTTTTTGAAATCGACATTTTGTGAATCGGAGAATGTATACCGTAGATGTACTTTTATTATTCTACTGTGACCTACATTTTGTTTCTGAAATTTGTTCAAAAGTATGTAGTTTTACAATGTTAAAGGGCATTACAGAACAGCATAAATTATTACAAGTGAAATATAACTGCCGTGCAGGTGCAGCATTGTACAAGAATGAGGAGATTGTTGTGGAGACATTAGTTGGGTTACCAACCAAACGATCTGCTAGATTCTCTGTTGATTTCTGACAAGTTTCATCAACGTTGGCTTATTGTTGAACCACGAATTGACTCGGAATAGACGAGCACACTGTCCTTCAGATAGCTCTTGTATTTATTTGTTTCATTTTAAGTTTATTGTTTTACTGAATGAACTTTATATAGAACTATTGTATTTTATATGCATGTTGTTTTAGTGTTGATAATGTATTGATTGGTTGGAGCTATCACGGAACAGCAGTATGTCTAGTTGGGACTTATTTCTGAAATGTGAAATAAAAACTAAAATATGTTATTTTTTGTGTTCTTAGCTCTTTTCATAGTCACCCACCCTGTGCAACCTGCTACAGCAAACCAGCTGTGCTGTGAACATTTGATATGTGGAAACAGGATAATTCCACCCTGTGCAACCCGCTACAGCAAACCAGCTACAGCAAACCAGCTGTGCTGTGAACATTTGATTTGTGGAAACAGGATAATTCCACCCTGTGCAACCCGCTACAGCAAACCAGCTGTGCTGTGAACATTTGATATGTGGAAACAGGATAATTCCACCCTGTACAACCTGCTACAGCAAACCAGCAGTAGTGAACATTTGATACAGGGAAACACTGTAAAACTTGTTTGAACTATGAATTATTGAACTATATCAATCTATCTAGAACGAGGACCGCAACAAATAGCACAACGAACGAGTGTTGACATGTGCTAGGCCATTGTGTGTTATAAGTATCAATTCTCAGTTTTAATAGCATTTTTTGGAGGAAAAAATCCATTTGAGTGTAATTGGGACTAGATCATACAATGAAACCATTTTGTTGAAATGTCAAATCGATCTTTGATGCCACTTAGTAGAAGATCGTGATGCCACTTAGTAGAAGATCGTGATGCCACTTAGTAGAAGATCTTTGATGCCACTTAGTAGAAGATCTTTGATGCCACTTAGTAGAAGATCGTGATGCCACTTAGTAGAAGATCTTTGATGCCACTTAGTAGAAGATCTTTGATGCCACTTAGTAGAAGATCGTGATGCCACTTAGTAGAAGATCATGATGCCACTTAGTAGAAGATCTTTGATGCCACTTAGTAGAAGATCTTTGATGCCACCTAGTAGAAGATCATGATGCCACTTAGTAGATCATGATGCCACTTAGTAGAAGATCATGATGCCACTTAGTAGAAGATCATGATGCCACTTAGTAGAAGATCATGATGCCACTTAGTAGAAGATCGTGATGCCACTTAGTAGAAGATCGTGATGCCACTTAGTAGAAGATCGTGATGCCACTTAGTAGAAGATCATGATGCCACTTAGTAGAAGATCTATGATGCCACTTAGTAGAAGATCGTGATGCCACTTAGTAGAAGATCGTGATGCCACTTAGTAGAAGATTGTGATGCCACCTAGTAGAAGATCGTGATGCCACTTAGTAGAAGATCATGATGCCACTTAGTAGAAGATCATGATGCCACTTAGTAGAAGATCATGATGCCACTTAGTAGAAGATAGTTATGCCACTTAGTAGAAGATCGTGATGTCACTTAGTAGAAGATCGTTATGCCACTTAGTAGAAGATCGTTATGCCACTTAGTAGAAGATCGTGATGCCACTTAGTAGAAGATTGTGATGCCACTTAGTAGAAGATCGTGATGCCACTTAGTAGAAGATCGTGATGCCACCTAGTAGAAGATCGTTATGCCACTTAGTAGAAGATCGTTCCTATCGGATATCCAAGATGGTATGGTAGACAAGTAACCATATGATAATGTAAATTTATTTTCTACTTACCAAACGGATCGGTAATTTATGATAACACTTTGTATGAAGCATGGTGGAAAATATATTAATATTAGTTAAATATATTCTGTGCCAATATTACGAAAATATATTAAATCGTTCAGATCTAAGATATCCATTTTAAAAATATATTTTCAATTTCTCGGGTAAATTTACCCGAAATGTTTACTGTATTTTCAGAATAACTAATACATGAACCTTAAAATATGGCTGATCCGGTGTCCAGTATGGTCGCCATAACAACCAATATGATCATAATGGCGGGCACATTGAAAATATAGTTTTGATCTTTCTCTTAATGAACTGGTGGGTGATTTAATCCTGTTTATCGGGAAGACTTGTGGATGAAAATTTGCTCACATTAAACTCCACTGACCTAAGATAAATTTTATTTTGAGTCGGCAAGATAACAACAGTACAACACAAGCTCTGAGTAGGCCTTTGAACTGACTATATAACATAAAATAATGGCAACAGCTATAAAATTAGAATCACTGATAATAAGTATGCATATTTATTATTAATTTGTTTCTAAGATAAATGCTGAAAAATCTTAAAACATAACTACGTTATGTGCACCCACGCCCATGGGAACGGGTACCTCGTCCATCTTTGTATATTTCAGGGTCATTCTAGAGGGCGAAATTGTCGCCCTAGGGACCCTGACTTCGCCCTCTGGGGGCCCCACTTCTCCCTAAAAAAATTATCTAAATATAATTTTCAAACAAAAGTTTGTCTAGTAAGATACACTGGCCCATTATAAAGCACTCCTTCTATTCAAATGTTGTATTTAATGGTTGTACTGTGCATTTTAACCCTATTTTGCAGAAGTATATTAAAGAACACCATTTAAGGAAGCGATCACGCGCTTTCTCACTTCTCCCAAAAATTCTGACCTAGAATGAAGCATGGTGGCAAATATTATATTAATATGCAACACGCCACGCCCTTTGTCCAAACTATTGTTGTTTGTTAGTGAATAAAGAATTGGCCAAGCACCTGTGATCAGGCTTACGCCACCCACATAAATACTTATGGCGACACACAAGTCCAAGATAACAACAAAATATATTATCTTCATTTATTAAAAACACAAAATATGATCGTATACTTCTACGGATAAAGATAAAGCAACTTCCAGTTACATAAAAATCTTTATACAGTTAAACCACAGACAGTCTATGAATGTTTACGCTTCGAGGCAACGGAGCAGCAACAGATCCATCGTGCTGGATACGGCAAGTCCTGTATACCGGAAACCCAGTCGGACGTCATTGTATCGTAGCATTCTATGGAGCGCAGTACACGCTCCGCTGTGGTGACGCCTCCTATCGCATAGATTCTGGAACCTGTTCGTACAAACAAATGTAAGTTAAATTTCCTGCTACTGCATACAGATAGGAAATAATTGATGTGCTGTCCAATATTACGTTAGTGAATGCATGTGTTTAAACCTTACCCTGCCGATTAGGCTGTCCGATTAGTGCAGTGGTTAGTACGTTCACTTCTCACCAATGCAACCCGGGTTCGATCCTTGGACCGGAAAGTATGTGAGATGGTAGCCAGATCGGACAGGTGGGTTTTTCTCCGGGTACTCCGGTTTCCTCCCACATGAATGACCCACATTTACGCTTTCATCCGAGCCAACGAGAGTGATTAATATAAGTTGTTAAAACTTGCTTCCCAATCGTTGTAAAAGAAATATAAAGTTTTTAAAAAAACCTGCCGACTAAATTGGACGGAATGTACAAACAACATAGATCCAGATCAGCTGGCGCGTAACGTTATATGCTATTCAGGCAAGTGTTTTTTAACTCCACTATCTGATCTGAATAGCAAACAACATAGAGCCTGATCTAGCTCTATGCTGTTTGCAAAAGCAACTTTAGTCGTGATTGTCAGGTTACGGGATGATGGTGTTGAAAAAATATTTATATGACTGACCAGGCAAAATATATCAACGTTCCCAGGCTAAGGATGTATGTATATATGCAACAGAAATATCAATTACTAGAACATACCTTGCGACACTAATAATAATGTGTCATACAGTCTTGGTATTATAGAAATAATGTAAACATTGAAGCATACAGTACCTGCGACGGCAACACCTGCGTCATGCCGTGGTATCACCATTTCTGCCACGTGCAACCATACGTCCCTAGTCGGTTCGTACTCATCAATCGCAGCTACGCTTTGCAAAACAGAATTCTTTAAGTCGTATGATCGAGTTGCTCCGCCGCAGAGGAACAGACGGTCATGGACGATCACTAGTGCGGAGTGGCAGCGTGGAAACCGCAAATCATGCATTCCAGTCCAGCTGAAGCAGAGAAAATAATGTTCAAAATGTCGCATAGACTGTGTTACACGCATTCAAAATATCACATAGACTGTATTACACGCATTCAAAATATCATATAGACTGTATTACACGCATTCAAGATATCATATAGACTGTGTTACACGCATTCAAGATATCATATAGACTGTATTACACGCATTCAAAATATCATATAGACTGTATTACACGAATTCAAAATATCATATTGACTGTATTACACGCATTCAAAATATCATATAGACTGTATTACACGCATTCAAAATATCATATAGACTGTATTACACGCATTCAAGATATCATATAGACTGTGTTACACGCATTCAAGATATCATATAGACTGTATTACACGCATTCAAAATATCATATAGACTGTATTACACGCATTCAAAATATCATATAGACTGTATTACACGCATTCAAAATATCATATTGACTGTATTACTCCACGTATTACATTGATGTGTACTCCCCGTATTACATTGATGTGTACTCCCCGTATTACATTGATGTGTACTCCCCGTATTACATTGATGTGTACTCCCCGTATTACATTGATGTGTACTCCCCGTATTACATTGATGTGTACTCCCCGTATTACATTGATGTGTACTCCCCATATTACATTGATGTGTACTCCCCGTATTACATTGATGTGTACTCCCCATATTACATTGATGTGTACTCCCCATATTACATTGATGTGTACTCCCCATATTACATTGATGTGTACTCCCCATATTACATTGATGTGTACTCCCCGTATTACATTGATGTGTACTCCCCATATTACATTGATGTGTACTCACATATTACATTGATGTGTACTCCCCATATTACATTGATGTGTACTCCCCATATTACATTGATGTGTACTCCCCATATTACATTGATGTGTACTCCCCATATTACATTGATGTGTACTCCCCGTATTACATTGATGTGTACTCCCCATATTACATTGATGTGTACTCACATATTACATTGATGTGTACTCCCCATATTACATTGATGTGTACTCCCCATATTACATTGATGTGTACTCCCCATATTACATTGATGTGTACTCACATATTACATTGATGTGTACTCCCATATTACATTGATGTGTACTCCCATATTACATTGATGTGTACTCACATATTACATTGATGTGTACTCCCCTATTACATTGATGTGTACTCACATATTACATTGATGTGTACTCACATATTACATTGATGTGTACTCCCATTTACATTGATGTGTACTCCCATATTACATTGATGTGTACTCTCATATTACATTGATGTGTTCTCCCCGTATTACATTGATGTGTACTCACATATTACATTGATGTGTACTCACATATTACATTGATGTGTACTCCCCGTATTACATTGATGTGTACTCCCCATATTACATTGATGTGTACTCCCCATATTACATTGATGTGTACTCCCCGTATTACATTGATGTGTACTCACATATTACGTTAATGCAATAAATCGGTTAGCGGCAGTTTTTTAATTAATTTTTTTATTTTGTGTAAATAAATTCATTATGATCTATGAATTACTAGATCACGACCTTTCAGTAGCGAGTTATTTGTATACTTTGCTTAATTCGTAAAATTGAATAAGTGAATTTTGATGATTTACCAGTTTGTCGTTGTGTCGTAGCAATATACTGTATCGAGAACATGCAGGGTGGAAGGTACATCTTTGCTCGCTCCTATACCGCCCACTACCAGTATCCGGTTCCCTAGTGACGCCGCACTTGCAGCAAACAAAGGTTCTGGCAGCGATGTAATGAAGGACCAGCCTTCTGTCTGAGGGTTGTAGGATTCCACCGATAGAAGTACTCTATAAATACACATGTTTCTTACATAATGTTTCATATCAGGCTAATTTGAATGGCTGCTTTCACAAAATGCACATAATCAATACTAGTAGATGTCGTAAGTCAGATGTAACGCTGTTTTATATTGGATATCCATTTCTAAAAATCGATCAATACTAAACTTTCTGTACTATCATTTAATGAGATCCAGCCTCAAGTTTGTACCATCAGTTAATGAGATCCAGCCTCAAGTTTGTACTATCATTTAATGAGATCCAGCCTCAAGTTTGTACCATCAGTTAATGAGATCCAGCCTCAAGTTTGTACTATCATTTAATGAGATCCAGCCTCAAGTTTGTACTATCATTTAATGAGATCCAGCCTCAAGTTTGTACTATCATTTAATGAGATCCAGCCTCAAGTTTGTACTATCATTTAATGAGATCCAGCCTCAAGTTTGTACTATCATTTAATGAGATCCAGCCTCAAGTTTGTACTATCATTTAATGAGATCCAGCCTCAAGTTTGTACCATCATTTAATGAGATCCAGCCTCAAGTTTGTACTATCATTTAATGAGATCCAGCCTCAAGTTTGTGCTATCATTTAATGGGATCCAGCCTCAAGTTTGTACTATCTTTTAAAGAGATCCAGCCTCAAGTTTGTACTATCATTTAATGAGATCCAGCCTCAAGTTTGTGCTATCATTTACTATTATGTAAGAGACCTGGCCTTTTTCTTCTCTCAAATTATTTTTTATAATACTGACATTGTGTTCTACATATTGTGAACACACTAGAAGCCATATCCCCTTAAATCTTACTTTTCAATATAAAGAACACACTAGAAGCCATATCCCCTTAAATCTTACTTGTCAATATATAGAACCCACTAGAAGCCATATCCCCTTAAATCTTACTTTTCAATATAAAGAACACACTAGAAGCCATATCCCCTTAAATCTTACTTTTCAATATAAAGAACACACTAGAAGCCATATCCCCTTAAATCTTACTTGTCAATATAAAGAACACACTAGAAGCCATATCTCCTTAAGTCTTACCTGTCATTACTGCCTTTGCCTCCAATAACGTAAATCATTTCATTGGCGACACATGCGCAGTGACTGTATCTCCGTACATTCATGTCTTCAATCTGTAACCAGTTCTTAGTCTGTAGGTCCAGTCTGTATATAGTATTTGTTGGTACGGGCAACATTTCTTTCTCGTAAGGTTCACTTCCTCCTAAACAATTGCCATGAAATAGAACAGATAAATAGCCTATTATAATATGCATAAGTACATACCGGTATACCAGGTTGCATGCTAGCATAAGTACATACCAGTATACCAGGTTGCATGCTAGCATAGGTACATACAGGTATACCAGGTTGCATGCTAGCATAAGTACATACCAGTATACCAGGTGGCATGCTAGCATAAGTACAGTACATACCGGTATACCAGGTTGCATGCTACACAAGTACATACCGGTATACCAGGTTGCATGCTACACAAGTACATACCGGTATACCAGGGTGCATACTACACAAGTACATACTGGTATACCAGGTTGCATACTACATAAGTACATACTGGTATACCAGGTTGCATACTACCATAAGTACATACAGGTATACCAGGTTGCATGCTACACAAGTACATACCGGTATACCAGGTTGCATGCTACACAAGTACATACAGGTATACCAGGTTGCATGCTACACAAGTACATACTGGTATACCAGGTTGCATGCTACACAAGTACATACTGGTATACCAGGTTGCATGCTACACAAGTACATACCAGTATACCAGGTTGCATGCTACACAAGTACATACAGGTATACCAGGTTGCATACTACACAAGTACATACAGGTATACCAGGTTGCATGCTACACAAGTACATACCGGTATACCAGGTTGCATGCTACACAAGTACATACAGGTATACCAGGTTGCATGCTACACACGTACATACAGGTATACCAGGTTGCATACTACACAAGTACATACAGGTATACCAGGTTGCATACTACACAAGTACATACAGGTATACCAGGTTGCATGCTACACAAGTACATACCAGTATACCAGGTGGCATGCTACACAAGTACATACTGGTATACCAGGGTGCATACTACACAAGTACATACCGGTATACCAGGTTGCATACTACATAAGTACATACAGGTATACCAGGTTGCATGCTACACAAGTACATACTGGTATACCAGATTGCATGCTACATAAGTACATACAGGTATACCAGGTTGCATGCTACACAAGTACATACCAGTATACCAGGTGGCATGCTACACAAGTACATACTGGTATACCAGGGTGCATACTACACAAGTACATACCGGTATACCAGGTTGCATACTACACAAGTACATACTGGTATACCAGGTTGCATACTACATAAGTACATACCAGTATACCAGGTGGCATGCTAGCACAAGTACATACAGGTATACCAGGTTGCATACTACATAAGTACATACCAGTATACCAGGTGGCATGCTAGCACAAGTACATACAGGTATACCAGGTTGCATACTACACAAGTACATACAGGTATACCAGGTTGCATGCTAGCATAAGTACATACCAGTATACCAGGTGGCATGCTAGCATAAGTACATACCAGTATACCAGGTGGCATGCTAGCATAAGTACATACCAGTATACCAGGTTGTATGCTAGCATAAGTACATACCAGTATACCAGGTTGCATGCTAGCATAAGTACATACCGGTATACCAGGTTACACACTAGCACACTGGCCGTATTGCAGCGCTCAAAGTAACATAGCAACCATCGTCAATATATCTTTCTGTGTGTCAAATATCGGTAACACACAACCCATTAATAATAAATCACAAACTATCTGTAACACACAACCCATTAATAACAAGCCATACACTATCTGTAACACACATCCCATTAATAACAAGCCATTAAACTATATGTAACACACATCCCATTAATAAGTCACAAACTATCTGTAACACACATCCCATTAATAACAAGCCATAAACTATATGTAACACACATCCCATTAATAAGCCACAAACTATATGTAACACACATCCCATTAATAAGCCACAAACTATCTGTAACACACAACCCATTAATAATAAGTCACAAACTATCTGTAACACACATCCCATTAATAAGCCACAAACTATATGTAACACACATCCCATTAATAAGCCATAAACTATCTGTAACACACAACCCATTAATAATAAATCACAAACTATCTGTAACACACATCCCATTAATAAGTCACAAACTATCTGTAACACACATCCCATTAATAAGTCACAAACTATCTGTAACACACATCCCATTAATAAGTCACAAACTATATGTAACACACATCCCATTAATAAGCCACACACTATATGTAACACACATCCCATTAATAAGCCATAAACTATCTGTAACACACAACCCATTAATAATAAATCACAAACTATCTGTAACACACATCCCATTAATAAGTCACAAACTGTATGTAACACACATCCCATTAAATAAGCCAACTATCGTAACACACACCCATTCATATATTACAATACAAGTTTCTCATATTGATCTGTGTGTGTGTTTTACGTTTATTTATCGTCGCTACCGGTTGCCCATATGAGCGACGCCTCCTGAAGAGATTAGTTATTTTAGATTTTGGAGGATAGTGCATGATACAGACAGAGACCCATTCCAGAATCTCCTCTGGTTCTTTTACGTGCACGGTGTAAAGCACCGACACGAGACCTCGGTTTAACGTCCCATCTGAAAGACTGTTAATTTTATTAGGGTCAGACGGGGGATCGAACCTGCGATCCCTGGATTACCAGTCCATATTGATCTTTACATCACTAGCTCAATTATAATATATATCAAGATTCATATATAGTACAATACAAGTTTTTCATATTGATCTTTACATCACTAGCTCAATTATAAACATGTTACCTATCATAGTTTATGTCCATGTCCTACTGCTGACAATCGTTTATATAAATTTATTTATCACATTGTCATTCTTACAGCAGTATTTGGGTCTATGGTTCATATTGCCACTTTTATCGCTAATCCAATCACTCACTTATATACTGTAATGGTGTAGATATCATGATAAAATATGTTCTTATCCAATTCCTAGAATCCTAGTTATACTATATATGTATACATTTTTATTTATGTTTCCATATATTATTGCCATGGGTAAATGTTTAAAATTGCATCTGTAATTGTGAAGCACAATTGAATAATATTTAATGTTTGTGCTATATAAATGCTATGTATTTGTATTTGTATTTATTTTAGCTCAATTTTGAAATAAGTTCTTACAACATTGGTTTAATCACTCCAGAGCGATTCCTGATGGAATCCATCCATCACCATGAGGGAGCATGAAGAGTCAATGTGGATCTACGTCTCTTGCATTAGGACACCACAACCGTAATTCTGGCAGGGTTTGAATTCATATATATCATAGTTTGTCAGGCTTGACCATGGAATATCATAGTTTGTCAGGCTTGACCATGGAATATCATAGTTTGTCAGGATTGACCATGGAATATCATAGTTTGTCAGGCTTGACCATGGAATATCATGGTTTGTCAGGCTTGGTCATGGAATATCATGGTTTGTCAGGCTTGGCCATGGCATATCATAGTTTGTCAGGCTTGGCCATGGAATATCATGGTTTGTCAGGCTTGGCCATGGCATATCATAGTTTGTCAGGCTTGGCCATGGAATATCATGGTTTTTCAGGCTTGACCATGGCATATCATAGTTTGTCAGGCTTGGCCATGGAATATCATAGTTTGTCAGGCTTGACCATGGAATAGCATAGTTTGTCAGGCTTGACCATGGAATAGCATAGTTTGTCAGGCTTGACCATGGAATAGCATAGTTTGTCATGCTTGACCATGGAATATCATAGTTTGTCAGGCTTGGCCATGGAATATCATAGTTTGTCAGGCTTGACCATGGAATATCATAGTTTGTCAGGCTTGACCATGGAATATCATAGTTTGTCAGGCTTGACCATGGAATAGCATCGTTTGTCAGGCTTGATCATGGAATACCATAGTTTGTCAGGCTTGACCATGGAATGTCATAGTTTGTCAGGCTTGACCATGGCATATCATAGTTTGTCAGGCTTGGCCATGGAATATCATAGTTTGTCAGGCTTTACCATGGAATATCATAGTTTGTCAGGCTTGACCATGGAATATCATAATAGCTACTGGAATAAAATGTTACCTATTAGGTAGAGATGATCGTTGAGTACGACCGCGGCATGGTGTCGCCTAGCAGACGGGAGAGCAGAGAATTGCAGCCACTGATTATCTTCTACGTCGTATCTTTCTACATACTTTGCTGTGAATAGAACAAATAACACACTAAAATCTACATCATCTACAGGTGAAACCTCTACGTCGTATCTTTCTACATACTTTGCTGTGAATAAAACAAATAACACATTAAAATCTACATCATCTACAGGTGAAACCTCTACGTCGTATCTTTCTACATACTTTGCTGTGAATAGAACAAATAACACATTAAAATCTACATCATCTACAGGTGAAACATCTACATCGTATCTTTCTACATACTTTGCTTTGAATAGAACAAATGAACAACTGCCAAACAAATTGAACACTAAAATCTACCTCATCAACCGGTGAAACCTCTACGTCGTATCTTTCTACATACTTTGCTGTGAATAGAACAAATAACACACTAAAATCCACCTCATCTACCGGTGAAACCTCATGTTCGGAATGCATGAAGCGGTAGAGATTTCCTTAAAATTATATCATACTAACTGGACGGAAAAATCTACACGAGAGCTTTTTGTTTGTTTGATTTATTTCATTTGAAAGTCAAACATCACAATTCTGTAATTTTCCTCCATAGCTATATAAAGCAAAATGATGTAACATCACATTGCATCACGGTCGTGTGACATCACATTGCATCATGGTCGTGTGACATCACATTGCATCATGGTCGTGTGACATCACATTGCATCACTGTCGTGTGATATCACATTGCATCACGGTCATGTGACATCACATTGCATCACGGTCGTGTGACATCACATTGCATCATGGTCGTGTGACATCACATTGCATCACTGTCGTGTGACATCACATTGCATCACGGTCATGTGACATCACATTGCGTCACAGCCGTGTGACATCACATTGCATCACGGTCATGTGACATCACATTGCATCACGGTCATGTGACATTACTTTACGGACGTGACTCATTTACAAAGTTATTAATGGTTTTATTTAGTTATAAATAAGCATTAAGGGAAGTAATAATGGGGCTTTAAAGGTAATTGTGACATGGGTCCAAGCATCAACTGCCTGTTGCCTTCTCACAATGCATTATACTCACAAGATGGTGTAGTGTCATTGGCAACAAATGTACCGATGACCAAAATATCCACGTTTTCAGATTTCATCTGTTCTGTTTCGGGAGGTAAGAACCTGACTTTCGGTGACGACGTCATTAATGGCGGTGGCATCCCCGAGTTAATGTTAATAGTTGATCCATCAGTCGCTGGACTCTGTAAACACATGTCAGAAATTAATTAACTTGAAAACCTTTAAACAACGTCGGATAAATAATTATTATATATTAGTTTGTTTCAGAGAGGAGAATTAGACGAAAGTTATTTCCCTTCCTGCACCTATTGTATTATATTTATAGACTAAAAATTAGAGAGAAGTCAATTCTGCCTCCAGATGATTTAGAGAGAAGTCACTTCTGCCTCCAGATGATTTAGAGAGAAGTCACTTCTGCCGCCAGATGATTTAGAGAAAAGTCACTTCTCCCTCCAGATTATTTAGGGAGAAATGAGAAAATTTAGTGAGAGCCCTGATTTATGTTTGACATTACCATTCATTCTCACTCCCCATTTCAACCTTAAATAGCATCATTAAACATTCTTACTCCCCATTTCAACCTTAAATAGCATCATTAAACATTCTCACTCCCCATTTCAACCTTAAATAGCATCATTAAACATTCTCACTCCCCATTTCAACCTTAAATAGCATCATTAAACATTCTCACTCCCCATTTCAACCTTAAATAGCATTATTAAACATTCTCACTACCCATTTCAACCTTAAATAGTATTATTAAACATTCTCACTCCCCATTTCAACATTAACATTCTCACTCCCAATTTCAACCTTAAATAGTATTATTAAACATTCTCACTCCCCATTTCAACATTAAACATTCTCACTCCCCATTTCAAACTTATATAGCATCATTAAACATTCTCACTCCCCATTTCAACCTTAAATAGTATCATTAAACATTCTCACTCCCCATTTCAACCTTAAATAGTATTATCAAATAGCACTAACCTGGTCGGTGGACTTTACGTGTCTGGGTTTGGGGACGGGGAAATTAAATGCATCCTTCCGTTTCAAGTTCTCTGCAGTCAGCATCCTGAAAACAATTTAATTGACTATGAATGAATGAGTCAATCAATCACTATGAATGCATGAGTCAATCAATCACTATGAATGAACGAGTCAATCAATCACTATGAATGAACGAGTCAATCAATCACTATGAATGTGCTAGTAACTATGAATGCATGAGTCAATCAATCACTATGAATGCATGAATCAATCAATCACTATGAATGTATGAGTCAATTAATCACTATGAATTCATGACTCAATCAATCACTATGAATTCATGACTCAATGACAGAAGAGATTTTAAATCACGAAACATTCATTAAAACTATGTTAAATCATGAAACATTCACTAAAACTATGTTAAATCACGAAACATTCACTAAAACTATGTTAAATCATAAAACAATCACTAAAACTATGTTAAATCACGAAATATTCACTAAAACTATGTTAAATCACGATACATTCACTAAAACTATGTTTAATCACGAAACATTCACTAAAACTATGTTAAATCACGATACATTCACTAAAACTATGGCTAAATCACGATACATTCACTAAAACTATGTTAAATCATGATACATTCACTAAAACTATGTTAAATCATAAAACATTCACTAAAACTATGTTAAATCATAAAACATTCACTAAAATTATGTTAAATCATAAAACATTCACTAAAACTATGTTAAATCATAAAACATTCACTAAAATTATGTTAAATCACGATACATTCACTAAAACTATGTTAAATCACGAAACATTCACTAAAACTATGTTAAATCACTATGTTAAATCATAAAACATTCACTAAAACTATGTTAAATCATAAAACATTCACTAAAACTATGTTAAATCACGATACATTCACTAAAATTATGCTAAGTCATAAAACATTCACTAAAACTATGCTAAATCACTATGTTAAATCATAAAACATTCACTAAAATTATGTTAAATCACGATACATTCACTAAAACTATGTTAAATCACGAAACATTCACTAAAACTATGTTAAATCACGATACATTCACTAAAACTATGTTTAATCACGAAACATTCACTAAAACTATGTTAAATCACGATACATTCACTAAAACTATGGTTAAATCACGATACATTCACTAAAACTATGTTAAATCACGATACATTCACTAAAACTATGTTAAATCATAAAACATTCACTAAAACTATGTTAAATCATAAAACATTCACTAAAATTATGTTAAATCACGATACATTCACTAAAACTATGTTAAATCACGAAACATTCACTAAAACTATGTTAAATCACTATGTTAAATCATAAAACATTCACTAAAACTATGTTAAATCACTATGTTAAATCATAAAACATTCACTAAAACTATGTTAAATCACGATACATTCACTAAAATTATGCTAAGTCATAAAACATTCACTAAAACTATGTTAAATCACTATGTTAAATCATAAAACATTCACTAAAATTATGTTAAATCACGATACATTCACTAAAACTATGTTAAATCACGATACATTCACTAAAACTATGTTAAATCACGATACATTCACTAAAACTATGTTAAATCACGATACATTCACTAAAACGCAACAGTTTATCTTGTAATATCTAATTGCCAGCACTAAGTTAAAAACAAACACGTAGGTGGAGTGATTAGATGTGGAGTGATTAGATGTGGAGTGATTAGATGTGTACGGGGACGTCACCGTAGTGGTGTGAATTGGAAACCTGGTATAGCTTAGTGTACTACGGGTTGTGACAGTATAAGGTATCCCTATGCTTCTAGTTAGAATTGTTATACTGAACCTCGTCATCCGCATCATAGCATTCAACATCCCTAAATCTTGTTCAGTGTTAATTACAAAACCATTTATTGTGTAACTGTAGTATAAGGTATGTATGTGCTTCTAGTTTATAAACCCTTAATCTGCCAATCACGACTAAAGTCGCTTTTGCAAACAGCGTAGAACCAGATCAGACGGTACTGTTCCGTCTGATCAGGCTCTATGCTGTTTACTATACGAATAGTGGAGCTAAAACACTGAATAGCAAACAACATAGATCCTGATCAGACGCGGCGTTACACCACGGCTGATCTGGATCTATGTTCTTTGCACATTCCGTCCAATTTATTTGGCAGACCAAGGGTAAACAGTCACTCAGATGGGACTATGCATCAGTGCTATACACCGGGCATGTAACGGATATAGTTATGCTTATGGCATTAACTCTTTCAACACCAAGTAACTGACATGGACTGGTCCATGATATTCTTAGACCAATAAATGAATAAGAAAATTACATTCGGACCAGTTCATTTATCAAGATGGGTAATTTTGTCTAAAATTAGTAATACTACTTGCAAAAAGTGCAGATCCTGATGAGACGGCTTGTCACGAGCCGGCTCATCTGGATCTACACTTTTTGTAAGCCTATATAGAGGCCTGTGGTGTTGAAAGGGTTAACCTTTCAACAATACAAACCTCTAAATAGGCTTACAAAAAGTGTAGATCCAGATAAACCGGCTGGTGATGAACCGTCTCATCAGGGTCTGCACATTTTACATGTAATATTACTATTTTTGATAAATGGACTAGTCCAAATGTCATTTTCTTATTAATTTATTGGTCTAAAAATATCATGCACTAGTACATGTCAGTTACTTGGTGTTGAATGGGTTAAAGTCTTCTGTGTCATGCATTATACTCCAAAATATAAAATGGCTAAATACTTCTGTAGTTGTCACCCCAATTGACCAGAAGGCGGCAATTAAAAATAAACATACGGAAAAAATAATGTTACGTTTGTTGGTAAATGCCATGTTTTTTTGTTGAGGGCCGCATTCAAATGAGTTATCTCGTTAAATAAAGTCTTTGATGATGATATTTTACGTTTATTTATCGTCGCTATCGGTTGCCCATATGAGCGACGCCTCCTGAAGAGATTAGTCATTTTAGATTTTTGGAGGATAGTGCAATGATATAGACAGAGACCCCATTCCAGAGTCTCCTCTGGTTCTTTTAGGTGCATGGTGTAAAGCACCGACACGAGACCTCGGTTTAAAGTCCTATCTGAAAGATTGTTAATTTTATTAGGGTGAGATGGGGGGACGAACCTGCGATCTCTGGAATACCAGTCCAACAATAAAGTCTTTATTATTATTATTTTTATTATATGGGCTATTCGATCAAGCAATAAAATATGAGTAATCTGATCTTACCAGTTGGCCATCAGTGCCATGTGCCGGAACTTGCCATGCCCTCGTACCAGACTGGTCGTATCGAAACACATAAACAGCTCCAGCTGGGTCATGTAATAAAACCTGAAAACATTTGATATCATGCACAGTTTGATACATAAGTACATATACAGTCAAGTCTATCTCAAACATATGATATCATGCACAGTTTGATACATAAGTACATCTACAGTCAAGTCTATCTCAAACATTTGATATCATGCACAGTTTGATACATAAGTACGTCTACAGTCAAGTCTATCTCAAACATTTGATATCATGCACAGTTTGATACATAAGTACATCTACAGTCAAGTCTATCTCAAACATTTGATATCATGCACAGTTTGATACATAAGTACATATACAGTCAAGTCTATCTCAAACATTTGATATCATGCACAGTTTGATACATAAGTACATATACAGTCAAGTCTATCTCAAACATTTGATATCATGCACAGTTTGATACATAAGTACATCTACAGTCAAGTCTATCTCAAACATTTGATATCATGCACAGTTTGATACATAAGTACGTCTACAGTCAAGTCTATCTCAAACAGGAGAACATATGACGTTTCCGACTGCATTATGTTAGTATATTTTTTAATTAACATTGATAACTAGTGCATATATTCATACTTTGCCAAATAACATGCTTTATATTACCGATATATTAAAAGTTTGCGCCTGTTGGAGCCGTTACGATTGTGCCCTTAGGCAAGCAAGGCATTTAAATTGCTCATTTCTTTTTCTCTCTCCCTCATGACGATGGATTCCATCAGGAATGAGGTCTCCGGAGTGATTAACATAAGTTGTACGAACTTGTTTCACAATCGAGCTAAAACAAATTTGTATTTAACATTCAGTAGCCAGCTTCCAGATTCCCACAGCCATCTGTGCTAATAAGCCACTGTGTAATTTCACTGACTGTCCAATGACACCAATAAACACCATCCTGTTCAATGTTGCCCTTTTATCGGTTGCCTATAAGACCCCCTACTTTGGTCCTGAAATGTGTGGGTGTTGGCATGCATTCGCATATATATATAAGGCAGGTTGATATAATGGACACCGGATCTGTAGTCCAGTGGTAACACACTGGACTGGTAATCCAGGGATCGCAGGTTTGATATCCCGTCTGACCCTAATAAATTTAACAGTCTTTCAGGTGGGACGTTAAACCGAGGTCTCGTGTCGGTGCTGTACACCGTGCACGTAAAAGAACCAGAGACTCTGGAATGGGTCTCTGTCTGTATCATTGCACTATCCTCCAAAAATCTAAAATGACTAATCTCTTCAGGAGGCGTCGCTCATATGGGCAAACGGTAGCGACGATAAATAAATGTAAAACACACACAATAATGGACACAAGACCATATATAAATTGCATGTTTGGCCAGTGCAGGTTGAAAAAATTTTCAGTGACAGTGCGCTTATTCTTTTCTAAAGCCTAAATATGGATACCATTAAACACATTGAAACAAATATTTATAAGACGGGAAACCACTTTAAGGCCATAATCTGGTGGTAAAACATATACACAACATATACACAACATATACACACCATGTACACAACATGTACACAACATATACACAACATGTACACAACATATACACAACATGTACACAACATGTACACAACATATACACAACCTATACACAACCTATACACAACATTTACACAACATGTACACAACATATACACAACATATACACAACCTATACACAACATACACACAACATATACACAACATATACACAACATATACACAACATACACACAACCTATACACAACATACACACAACATACACACAACATACACACAACATACACACAACATATACACAACATACACACAACATATACACAACATGTACACAACATATACACAACATGTACACAACATATACACAACATGTACACAACATGTACACAACCTATACACAACATGTACACAACATACACACAACATATACACAACATATACACAACATATACACAACATACACACAACCTATACACAACATACACACAACATACACACAACATATACACAACATGTACACAACATATACACAACATATACACACCATATACACAACAGGTACACACCATATACACAACATGTACACAACATATACACAACATATACACACCATATACACAACAGGTACACACCATATACACAACATATACACAACATATACACAACTTGTACACAACATACACACAACATATACACAACATGGTTGATGGTTTAATGTTGTGTTGTGTTTCGTGTTCGAAGATTGCTTCCATTACAAATGGCTATACAGTCAAACCTGTGTTAGTTGTCACCTCTATTAAGCAGCCAACCTGTATTAAGCAGCCAGTTTCCAAATTAGCTGCTTCATTATACATTTGACCTCTATTAAGCAACCACCTGTGCTAAGCAGCCACTTTCCGTGACTCCCTTGGCTGGCTGCTTAAGACAGGTTTGACTGTAGATGGAAATATGAAATAATACTTCACCTAATTAGATCCATGATGCGCATGGTATGTTTGACCCTACTTTCCATGTCGTGTACGATCCAACGAATGGCAGTGGTGAACACGTCATACTCTGATGGCACGACCAGCTTGTCTGAAAATAAAATATGATGGGATTGAAACATGGTACATAAAAGGTTAGCAACTATATTTGGATGTTGAATGTAAGCTCAATCGTCATTGAATGTTGTCATATTGATGCACTAATTATATAATGTGTTATTTTTATTATATTTATAATGTATAATTATTAGGGATGGCAACAAATATTCGAATATTCGCTCGAATGTCCGAATATTCGAATACTTTTACAGTATTCGAAGATTCGGAAGAAGAAGAAAATATATTTGCAAAATTTAAATAAACTGTCATAAAATCAGATACGGTCGTTGTTGTTTTCTTTTCAATATATCATAAAACCGTACAAAGTTACAATACAAAAGAAATCGCCCAAGGAGGTGTGAATCAATCATGTTATTGATCGCAACCACAGCAGGTGTTAATTGACACTTGCCATGAAATTGGATAATTACAGTAGGTTCTATATTACTGATAGAACCAATTCAATATTGCAAGCTAATTTGTTTGCAAATTGTTGCTGCTGGGTAAATATCAGTGGTCTTTGATATGATTTTAAAATTGTTTTGCCAAGAAAATACCTTTGAAATATTACTGAAAGTTTGCAGCAACATTCACGTCCATATGTATTTAAATTTTTTAATTAACTGCTCAATATTACCCAGAAGTACTATTTAAAGTATGATTTTTTTGATGGTGTCCTCATTAAATGTTAATGCTTATGATATATCGTCAAAAACTAGAAATTCAAAATGCCTGCTCAGTCACACGTTTCTGCTCTGAGAATAAGAAAACTGCTAGGTGTAATTTGTGCAAAATGGACTTATTCGGGTACAACATCAAATCTGAATAACCACTTGAAAAACACCCTTCAACGGAAAGCAGTTCATATGACTCTAAAAAGCAAGTGTCAATGACTTCATTTGTGAAAACTCCCAGGAAATTTACCGCTAGTGAGAGAGAGCGTATTACTCAGGCAATAGCGGATATGATTGTTAGCGATTATTTGCCTCTAAGTTTCGTTGAAGGAGATGGATTTCGTCACCTAATGGAAATTGTTGCTCCGGAATTTAAAGTGCCATGTCGGAATACTATTCGTGTTCGCATTGTGAAACGGTACGACAACGAGAAGGACATTCTCAGAAAAGAACTAGATTCCATTTCGTCATCATCCATCACCACAGATACTTGGACATCAAATGCTACAGAAAGCTACATAACGGTCACCGAGCACCACATTACCAATGACTGGGAAATGAACAAGAACAACGTTCAAAAAGGTTGTGACATTGAGTTTTAATGTGCACGCATGGTGAGATCGTACGGTACTACCCGTTGACATTTAAGGACATATATATTGTATGTGTGAAATTTAGTACACATTGAAATGTTTCCAAGTAATTGAATTTGAATAAAGTTTAGCATGTTCTTATATAGAATTCTTCATTTATTATATATAGTAGCATAGGTATTAATTTGGTGTACTAACTTAAGTCTCATCGGGAATGGTAGCGTGTACAGTGGATGATAACAATAACTGATTGAGTCGTCGCCAAATTTACAGGAAGAAGATATGACGTAGGGCATAAAACAGAAAGTAGATTAATTGTGAAAATTTATGTGTTATTTTGAGTTTTTCACAGAATTATATCAAATATTCGAATATCTTCCCGACCGAATATTTGAATACCAAAATCGCTATTCGTTGCCATCCCTAATAATTATGTATGTTGTATACAGTCAAACCTGTGTTAAGCAGCCAGCCAGCCAGGGAATCGCAGAAAATGGTTGATGGAGATCAAGATCAAGGCATCAAATTTGGATGTTATTTTAATGATTTACGGTCAAGGTCAACCCCTCAAGGTCATCTTAAGGGTCATTTTTGGGTCAAAATAGTCGTTTTTTAGTATAGTAAAACAATTAAGTTCACCAATCGGGGGCCTCAGTCTCGGTGCCCGTCAAAGAGTATGGCATGGACAACATCTGAGTAAAATGTGGTGCTATTGGAAGAATTTGAACCAAAATATCCCTAAGGGCCCCCATTTTGTAAAATTCCCAAATGAGTTTCATAATATATGGTATGAAATCTTCACTAGTGTATGATCTTTTTTTATCACTTTATCCTTATTACCATAGCGTGCTCGTTTTTATAAATAATGCTGTTACTTTCATTTTGGCGTCAAGTGTCAGCGCAAATGATCATAACGTAAGCAGCGTTATATTTAAGTGTTAAAGTGTTTAACCCATTCAACCCCAAGTAACTGACATGGACTGGTCCATGATATTAACCCATTCAACCCCAAGTAACTGACATGGACTGGTCCATGATATTAACCCATTCAACCCCAAGTAACTGACATGGACTGGTCCATGATATTAACCCATTCAACCCCAAGTAACTGACATGGACTGGTGCGTGATATTTTCAGACCAATAAATTAATAAGAAAATTACCTTTGGACCAGTACATTTATCAAAATGGGTAATTTTATCTAAAAATAGTAATAATTATTACTGGCAAAAAAAGTGCAGATCCTGATGAGACGGCTCGTCATGAGCCGGCTCATCTGGATCTACACTTTTCATAAGCCTATTTAGAGGCCTGTGGGGTTGAAAGGGTTAAGCGTCATAATTGTGTTGATACTTCTGACTGGTGACGTATTATTTGGACAGATAGTAAATAGATGTAATTATCATTTCCAGGAAGGATTCTGAAGATTCACAACGAACCAAACGATAGAGATACTGATAGTAGATGCACAGTCCAGTAAAAAAGAAATTCTCGTACTATAAATCAAACTCACGAAAATCCCCAAAACCAACCCAGAGAGCACAAAGGCAACAATGGAACATGGTTGACAACATTTCTGGTTGTATGTTCAAACCATTACATATTTTGATTGATGTAGCTACGTCTATTATTGAACGAAAGTGTATTTAATCCATACACTACAAATTCTATGCTATAATACTAGGGTAATATGTACCTGACTGGATCATCCTGCAGAAGAGATCTACATCCATGTCAAAGAAGGGTTCAAGCATGGAAGCTGCCATGAACTCGCTTATAACTCTGTTGAATACAATCATGTACAGCTTGCCCGATGTGTGTTCTTTGCTCTTTATCAACATTTTTAAACACTTGTCGAGGGGTAGCTTTTGTGCAATCTCGTCAAACTTTCCTTTCAAGCCACGCACTTTAAAGAAGTCAGCTGCTACGAGAATGTTGGCTGCTATATCAGGATACACGCTAATCTCTCCCGTATAGCAGAACTCGAGTAACGCTTCAAATGCGTCGGCACATATGCCCGTTATTTTCAATTCTGTTTGAATATTCTGGCTCTCGTTTTCACCAACAAATAAGTTTGCAAAATAGTCACTATGACAGCAAAGTACCACGCGATGTGCGAAGTATGTTTTGCCATCAATGTCTATCTGTACATCCTTAAGATGATCAATCTCGTGTAGATTCCGCAGGTATTCTCCTGTTTGCATGTAATGTACTGCATCTTTCAACGGAACATTGATCAACTTTTGCATAATGTTGTTTTGTTTGTCCATATTGTCATTTCCGGTAACTGGCGCATCAACAAGATAATCTGAGAGTTCATTCAATGTTGAGATTCGCTGTAGGCGGACGTTCTCGTTGAGGAGAAAGAGATTGAACTGTAGCTCACTGTTACATGCTGGAATGTCTTCGGCCTCAGTGTCACATGCTTGACGCTTAGCTGTATCCCCGATTGATGTCTTTCTTTGTGCTTTTTCTAAAATAGCAATAATAAAATAAAAAGTCTGTGTGTCTGTCTGCTTTATATGTCGACATGTGTTTGCTTTATATGTCAACCTGTGTTTGCTTTATACATCAACCTATATTTGCTTTATACATCAACCTGTGTTTGCTTTATGCATCAACCTGTGTTTGCTTTATGCATCAACCTGTGTTTGCTTTATGCATCAACCTGTGTTTGCTTTATACATCAACCTGTGTTTGCTTTATACATCAACCTGTGTTTGCTTTATACATCAACCTGTGTTTGCTTTATGCATCAACCTGTGTTTGCTTTATGCATCAACCTGTGTTTGCTTTATACATCAACCTGTGTTTGCTTTATGCATCAACCTGTGTTTGCTTTATGCATCAACCTGTGTTTGCTTTATACATCAACTTATGTTTGCTTTATACATCAACCTGCGTTTGCTTTATACATCAACCTGTGTTTGCTTTATATGTCAACCTGTGTTTGCTATATACATCAACCTGTATTTGCTTTACATGTCAACCTGTGTTTGCTTTATATGTTAATCTGTGTTTGTTTTATATGTCAACCTGTGTTTGCTTTACACATCAACCTGTGTTTGCTTTATACACCAGCCTGTATTTGCGTTATACATCAACTTATGTTTGCTTTATACATCAACCTGTGTTTGCTTTATACACCAGCCTGTATCTAGACTCAGAAGTCTACAGCTCCCAATATTCCCAGGCGGTCACCCATCCAAGTACTAATCAGGCTCAACGTTGCTTAACTTTGGTGATCGGACGAGAACCGGTGTTTATAACACTAGACATTGTGTGTTGTGGCTCATATCAATATATACAACAATGTTCATACATTCCAATTATACAACAATGCCAATTTGCAGACATTCCAATCACTTAACAAATTCAATTCAATCTAATATATATTATTAATAATAATAAAGATGCTACATAGTTCAGTCGTTAGCATGATGGACTGGGAATCCAGGGATCGCAGGTTCGATCCCTGTCTGACCCTAATAAAATTAACAGTCTTTTAGATGGGACTTTAGTCAGTTAGACGCAAAGAGATATTAACCCTTTCAACCCCACAGGCCTCTAAATAGGCTTATGAAAAGTGTAGATCCAGATGAGCCTGCTCGTAACGAGCCGTCTCATCAGGATCTGCACTTTTTTGCCAGTAATAATTATTACTATTTTTAGATAAAATTACCCATTTTGATAAATGAACTGATCCAAATGTGATTTTGTTATTAATTTATTGGTCTAAAAATATCATGGACCAGTCCATGTCAGTTACTTGGTGTTGAAAGGGTTAAACTGCCCCACAACTTTCTAGTACGGGCCTCACTTATATATATGCATGCACACAAATGCGGATGCCACCTACCTTTATATATTTCCCATTGCTTGTTTAATGCTGATCTGTCTGCTATTTCCGTGATATATGATCTATAACCTTCAGCTCTATACGCTACTTGTACTTGGGACAGTGAATCGATACTTGTCGTGTCTGAAGGTGGGCTGCTGTTGTCGGAGTTGGACAATATTCCGTCTGCCCACACCCGGTTTGCTTGAATATACTCAATGAACGTCTTACTGTCTGACGCCATGTGCAGCTGTGTCAACGACAGAAAATCAAATCCATCAATCACACTCAAAATCAATCAATAACCTAAACAGTGTTACTAATGAAAGTGTCATATGACATTGATGGTATGTAAGTAAAAAGCAATGTCTGTGATGGCAGAAAATATACGACAATATATGGACCAGATTTCAAACTCTAGCTCAAGTGATCTGATTGGTTGATTCTGAGTGTTATTGTCAGCTGAACCAATCAGATGATTGAGACTGAGTTTTGAGATTGGAGAAAAGTTTTATAACCTCCAGGCCAGTCTGATTTATAAAACAGTAGTTTTTTCATAATCACCATTCTGTAACCCAATTAATACACGTAATTTGCCGTAAAGCTCAAATCCCAAATGCAAATGATATGCACTTATATATGTATGAAAGAGTTAGCTGTTGAGGCTGGCTCTCAACCTGGCAGCATAAAATGAATAATTCAAATGTCTTAAAGCGACACTACATCAGTGGAACAAACAAACTTCCACAGAATGTAATTTCCTATATTATGGTATCATTTGTTCGCAAATGATTGTCACAGAATCTGAGTATTTCAACTAATAAACAAGCGTCGTATACGATGTTTGTTGACATAACAAAATAATGTAAATTGGTTCAACATTCATGTGTAAAACAACGCAAGTATCCTGAATAACAGCATTTGATGGTACAAATTTACTGTTATATCTCACATTTGTCCCTGTACACATTGTAAATTAACGACAGTATCACACGTTTAGTATAGATTCCAATAATAAACAAACATAAATTCTGGAGCGTTGCTGACCATTATATGAAATCCTACTTTCAGTTTTGAGAGTATGTAGACAACAATTAGTGTACGATAGTTAGTGTCCGAAATTTTTCAGAAGAATTTGTTGTAGCAATGCTATTTATACGTAAATTATGCGTTTTATGCTTTCTACAATGTAATGTCGATTTAATATCCATATATAGTCGAGCCAGCATGATTTAATTCTTTCTTAACACAGACAAATGTTAGTCCATGTGTGAATAGGTGTGCATGCATAGCCTACGGGAAGTATCAACAACAAGGGTTATAAGTTTGATCACAGTCTTAATAGTAAACAACATGTCAATCAATAGCTCGCCTTGACGATTGCAATTACATAGTTTACCAACATATAAAATAACATATTTATGGCAATAATCATGTTGATGTGATTAATATACATGTTCATTATACAGCAATGTAATCTATACAAATGATTAGTAATGTGATACTGACAGTACATAAGCAATTAATAATAATATGGCTATTTATAATACTTACTCAGTTTATGAAGCTAATGGTTTCACAAAGCTTCATCTACTCTCATTTACACTGCGCTGTATTTTAACTGCAATATTAGGAGGCTTACTTATTAGTCATATCATATATATAAAGATCAAACATTGCATTTCGTTCTATCGTAACTCTAGTGTCACAGACAGGCTCCATTCCCTAAATATATGCTGACTAGACCTTCGGCGTATTCATAATAGGTTTATCCCTTATGCATTAAATTCTTAATGAACAGGTTGTTATCACCATTGAGAATAACCTCATTCTCCTCTCCCTCCTGCATTGTCGTTATTTAACCCTTTCCTTCATAAAGATTTAGGTTAATATACTATTATATCTCCATACAAACAACAGCCATTTATCTATCATGCAGTGGATAAGTAGTCACCATATCTATCCCACCTCCATAGATATTACTGGGACTACATGAGATTCTGGCCTTTATTATGAACATTGGTTTGGCTACTACATTGTCAATGTATGTCGTATTGGTAATGGCATCAAAAGGTGCTTCTATGAGGTTAAGTACTGTTATAGGTTTATTACAGAAACAACAGATTACTACAAGTCTTCATATTTTCATAGAACTATGTTTCACCATCTTCCTCCAGATATTGCCCAACTCCCTACAATGGAGCTGCTCAATGTGACTGTTTCATAATCTGTCCCTAGTAGCTATGCCCAATTTCTTTTAACCCAGCCTATAACAGTTTCAGCCTGCAAAATGTCTACATCCCTGCAAGAGGTTCAACATTATTGGAAGGTATATAGATATGGCATACATAAGTTATAACACAACTAATTACACTAAACTAATTAGTATGACATGAGAATGGAAAGGTATATTCTACATACAGCCAATCTATGTGACATAAGCGTTATAAACTATTGGTGAATGAAGGTTTATGCACATATATCGTAAAGCGCCCTGTTTCCGGACACCACCTATTTTCGAATTTGTTTGAATCAGTAGCAGGTACTTGGATTATATTGTAGACGCTAAAACTGTCAACACGAAAATGAGCAAAAAACAGACAAATAATCACCTTTTATTTCGAAAATATGTAATAACACTAGTAGTCTTGACATTGTGTATTGTGGCCTACCTGTGGAAGTGTGGTACAAATTTGAAAATATCGAGCTATTCGGATAAAATGCAAATCAAATCTTAGCCAATAAGGCAATAGATAAGATTATTTACTTCATGAATCTACCAATTCTTACCTAGTTTATCTCTATGTGTAGGATCATAGCGTAATTTATTAATCAATCAATTTTCAATTTTCCCAAACTAGACAACTTCAATCAAGGGCGATAATCAACACTCTTTAGTGTTACCCTATCAACAACCGTAATGTTTAATCTACCAACAATAACAACTACAGGAAAGATTTAAAGGGGCATAACTTTTCGAATTACGGAAAAGGGCCATTCTTTAATTATTAAACATTTTAAATTATAAACAACTTTTGGACAATTATAGTCTTCATAAAACCTAAAACATTACGTAGTTTATCAAAACATATGGAAAAACACCCGCGAATGCATTAAAATAACGCACATGTGTAGTCCAACTATAGCATAAGATAAGGATAGTTTGTGCTGTGAAAGAGCACACTGACCTTGATTATATATTACAAAAGTAGTGCATGTAAAAAGTATGGTGATCTGTATACGGCATAGCTTCACAGTGCATATTATGTGCTTTAGTTTAAACATATTTTATTCGGATCAAATACATATATACATATATAAACACAATGTTTATACATTCGAACCGATATGGGTCGAGAAATAAGCTTAAAGCTTATATGAATCCCTTCCCATGTTGGAGTACGTTTAAATGGTCTCAAATTGCTTGGCGAATAGTAATGGTGAGTTTATGTGTTCAGTGAATATAAATTGTAGAGAAACTATTGAATACTTAAACAGCAGTGGCAAATGTTTGGACTTGGTTTTGCTAAACGTCAGCATATATTTACAGCATCGCGTTATTGTAATTTTAATGTAGCAATAAGGAAACGTTAGATCCAAATATGTAAACTATCAACAAAGAATCTGGTATTGTCACACGACGGGCCGGGACCAAAATGGAGAGAACACCCATGTTCACCTAGGTATCGAAACGTTTTGTTGCTGCAATATAGCTCTGGACATTCGGGTAAAGTGTTGTGTTACAGTGTGTAGTGAGATGTTCATCACCAAACAAGAGATTGTTGAGTGTGGCAGCACACAGAAGGTTATATAGGTGTTGTAGACGTTGATGAGTGTACCTTGGGCAATGTAGGAGGAAGTGAGCGACTGATTCGATAGACCCGCATGCGCACAAGGGAGAGTCGGTGATATTTTTCCTGTGACGGTCGTAGCACAACGAACTACATCCTAGTCGTAGTTGGGTGGGTAGATTTTAGTTCCATTAAAATATTTAATTAAGACTGAAGCGCTGCTCATGTTAAGTCGTTAGCACCTTAATCGTTACAGTCAGGCAACAGTCATATTGGTGTCATTCAGTCATTGGATAATATTTAGAGATGACTGTTTTCATTGGTTCCTTGCACCCTTATAGTTTCGTGCACGAGATTTCGCGCCACTTGAATGCATTTTGTTGTCACCTGTCGAATATTTTGATAGCACAAAGAACTACATCCTAGTCGTAGTTGGGTGTGGAGTATCTGATTCCTTCTTGATCCAACATTGTATAACGGGGATTGTTTTTTCCTGTTTTACTTAACATGTATTTGAAGGTTGCTACTGTATCGGCGTTCCATGTCTCGTTTGGCAGCAAGTTCCATATTAGAATAGTTGATGGAAGAAATGTAGAAGCATGGGATTGAGTTAATGTTGTGTGCTTTATTGAACATAGATCGTTGGAGTACGACATTTTGTTTCTATTTAGTATGCACTACTGTCTGCTCTGTTTTAGGACCTAGCCTCTTCCTATGCTATATGAATGACCTCCCAAACTCCATCAAAAGCATAGCAATTGTGTTGGCAGATAACACCATAGTGTATCTTACAGTAAAATCCTCGTCTGATGTACAAATCCTACACATCGACGTGAATGCTATAGAGCAGTGGGAACAGGGCTGGTCCAGGTAGTTCAATCCTGACTAATGTGAGGTGCTGAGAATTACTCGCCAAAGAAATTCACTCATTCTCCCTTACACACTCCACAACATGGTACTAAAACATCATATGCCGTTAAATATATAGGTGTTACAACTAGTAAGGAAAAAACTACAGATTTAAACTGGTCTCCCAATATAAACAGCATCTTCTCTAAAGATACTAACTCATTAAAAGGAACGTGAAGACCAGTAAAACGAAGGTCAAAGAAAAAGCATATAACACCTATGTTCGTCCTCAACTCGAGTATTTCTCAACCATCTGGCACTCCTAACAAAAGTATCTTACCTATAAAGCAGAAAAGGCGCAAAGATCAGCTACACGCTATATCTTCAATGACTATAACTGTAGAAGCAATGTAGCAAAAATGTTTACTCCCTGAACTGGCAAACACTTTAATATCGATGCATACAATCACCAGTCATATACAAGTGGCTACCCAATGGATAGTTTGAACAAACATTTGCATACTGATTGATCACAATCTAGATAATGACTAAATAGTACACTTTTCAAACAAAGCGATACACTCTTCAGTTATCCCTCTAGTTGTAACATACAACCAGGGGATCCCAAACTTGAAAAAAAAGTCATCCCAAGTAGCTGGTCGGTCTTACAGCATTCGAAACACACATACTTCTATTCTCTGATCCTCCGATGTTGGTAGAAAAGAGGAACAATACATACGGTGATTTACTAAGCCATAGCAAATTCATAGCTGGTAATGTTGCCTACAAATAATGAAGAACAGTACCATGCGCACAAAACACATGTCAAAGACAAAAATACAAATGTTGCGGGTTACTAGAAGAGTAAAAAATATGACTGTGAAACACGCAACATTATTTATCGGATAATGTAGGGCAAGGCAAACGGGCCTGTAAACATAATGTATGAACACATAATTTACATGACGAGATATCATGGATGAAGCAACAGGTAAGCACGTCATCTTATATCGACAGGTAGACATGTAATCTGATCACCTCACCCCAACGCCTAACTGCGCGATAATAGAAGTTATCAAAATTGACCTAAAGATCCAACGTCATTATTATTATTATTATTATACCACATTTATATAGCACCCTTTTCATATCAGATACGTTCAAAGGTGCTTTACAATAAGAGTCTGCAAGTAAAAACAGTAAAACATGTAATAAAACAATAGTATAACTTAAAGTAATGTAACAATGTATCCTAACTAATTTAGTCAATGAAGTTTTAAAAAAAATAAAATAATGTAAGGGTCGCATACCAGGCCCACCCTCGTCTGCCAGAGGCCCCTGTCCCCATGGCAGAAGAGGGAAAGCGTGGGTGGACTTCAAAGCAAGAACTAAAAGGCATACGCCATAAGACTTAAGACATGCAGTTAAAGAATATGTATACCAGATATATATGTTAAAAGATTTAAGGATTGTTTGTTAAAACAATATAAATAAGCACAAGATAAAACTACTTCAAACATTCTTAATGTTGAAGTTGTCAAAACACTTCTATATGCACACCAGTTTAGTGTCCGTGTATTTCTAAGAAAATGTGTGTTTTAAGTGATGTCTTAAAACTAGATACTGATTTAGACTCTCTGATTCCTGCCGGGAGAGCATTCCATAGTCTTGGTGCAGCAGTAGCAAAGCTTCTGTCACCGTACATGACTTTGCGGCCTCTTGGCACCACGAGTGTAGTGGCATTGTTCTGCGACCGCAAGTTTCGTGTGGGTACATACACATGGAGTAGATTTTGGATGTATACAGGTGATTCACCATGCAAAGCTTTGTATACTGTGACCAGCATTTTAAACTGAACCCTGTATTGCACAGGCAGCCAATGCAGTTGCTTCAAGACTGGAGTAATGTGGCTGTGGCGAGAGGTCCTGGTGATAAGGCGGGCTGCAGTGTTCTGAACGTGTTGCAACTTGTTCAGTATTGCCTTTGGCACACCATGCAGAAGAGAGTTGCAATAATCTAAGCGTGAGGTAACCAATGCATTCACAAGTGATTTGGTGGCATCGATGGTTAAATACTGTCTAATATGGCCTATTTGTCTAAGCTGCCCATAGCAGGACCGGCAAACGGAGTTGACATATTGCTCCATGCTCATCTTTGCGTCGAACCACGTTCCGAGGTTTCTTACACAGTTTGAGGGTTTTATATTTGCACCTCCTACGTTTATGGATACATCAGGAGTAAACTTAGAGTTGTCATTGGATGAGAAAAGTATCACTTCCGTTTTGTCTGCGTTGAGCTTGAGCATGTTTGTGTGCATCCACGCCACAACATCGTTGAGACAGTTCTCGATACGTCGTAGGGCCTCGCACACTGTCGCACAATCAGTGGGTTTAAACGATAGGTACAATTGGGAGTCATCTGCATAGAAATGGTGATTCAGCCCATGGTTACGACATATTGCTCCAACTGGCTTTGTATACATAGTGTAGTTTTTGGGCCCTAGCACAGAGCCTTGCGGAACACTACATTGCATCAAGACTGGTTCTGATAGTTCACCGCCAATACACACAGTTTGGTAGCGGTCATTCAAGTATGATGCCGTCCATGTAAGTGGTTTTCCTGTTACCCCAAAGTGGTGTTCTAGGCGATGAAGAAGCGTTTGGTGGTCTATTGTGTCGAACGCTGCAGACAGGTCCAGTAGTACCAATATAGTGACATTGTTTTGGTCCAGTGATTGGAGAACATCGTTCTGTACTTTAAGTAGTGCAGTTTCTGTAGAGTGAAATGTACGGTATGCAGACTGGTGTTCTTCGTGAAGGTTGTTAGTTGTCAAATGTTGCTCTAAGCGCACATCAACTACTTTCTCGAGAACCTTAGAAACAAATGGAAGGTTGGACACTGGTCTATAATTCTTCAAGATGTTTTGATCTAGTCCTGGCTTTTTCAGTAAGGGTCTTATTCGCGCACTTTTGTACGATTGCGGTACATATGCTGATTCAAGCGAGGCGTTGATGATTTTTGTCAATATGGGTAGCAGTTCGTCTAGGCACAACTTCAGCAGCCAAGTAGGTATTGGGTCTATTTTGCATGATTTGTTTGGCGACCTCTGTATAATCCGTTTTACTTCTTCCTCTGAAGCTGTGGTAAAGGTGTCTAAACAGGTTACTGTTGTGGGTTGGTCAGGTTCTATATTCCCTGAATGTGAGTCTGATTGTGGCTGGGAGCTTATTCCTGTTCTGATGTCTTCAATTTTATTGATGAAGAAGTCGCTGAAGTCCTGGGCTAGTTCTGTTGAAGACTTGTTGGCAGGTAGAGTAACTTCGTCAGTACTACCTAGCAGATTTTTGGTTATCTTAAACAAGTTCTTCTGATCATGACCACATGACTCAACTTGGTCTGAATAATAGTTAATTCTAGCATGTTTTAGTAGCTTATTCACAATAGCACACTGGTTCCTGTATATTTCATGATCAATTGTCAGCTTTGAGTTCTGCCATTTGCGTTCTAACTTGCGTTTTAAGTGTTTTGCCTCATGTAGTTCTTCAGTATACCACTTACAAGAAGGCCTTAGAACAATTGACTTTGTCCGCACCGGTGCATGCTTATCGACGAGTGAACCAAGTCCGCTTGTGAATGCATTAGCAAGCTCATCAATATCTGTGGAATGAATGTTTGCACTGAGAACGTCCGATGCAACTATGTCTTTCTTAAACGAATCCACGTCTATGGCACGCAATTTTCGGAACGAAACGGTTTTCCGAACTGGAGCTGGTTTTGCTGCACGGGCATTGAATGTCACGGCAAAATGGTCACGTGACACCTTTCCAGTACTATCAGAGAGACCAGGATCGACCACCTCTATATTGGATACAATGCTGTTCGTATCCCTGGTGATGACCACATCCATTGTGTGACCATGGACATGAGTTGGTTCACGCACATGTTGCTGCATACCACATGACTCGAGGACACTGGTGAATTTTGAGGCATCCCGGTCAGTGGGTATGTCAAGGTGAAAGTTCAGATCCCCGACGTCATTGTCAGTTGTCGCATATTTGGATAGAAATGTTGGCCATTCCTGTTCAAGAAAGGCATTTGTGTTCAGACCATTTTCCTTTGATGGTGGTGGTCTATATATAACTGCCAGCTGTAGTGAGAACCCTTTGATATCTAGGTTACAATCCATATATTCGAAGTTTGAGAATTCATTGTCGCGACTAGATGCAAGAATACTGATCTTTATAGCTGTCTTGTATATGAGTGCGACACCACCGCCACGCCTCTTGCCACATCGAGGTACATGTTTCATTTGGTATCCACTTGGTACCAGCTCGCCGATACACGCTTTATCCACGGTACTACCCAACCATGTTTCAGTCATAGCCACAACGTCAAACTCATTTGAAAGTATGTAGTCACACAACGCAATGGTCTTGTTTTTGACAGATCTTGGATTAATACAGCATATTTGTAAGTTTGTCTTCCCTTTAACAACATGGAGGGGTTCACATTTCACCTTTACAATGTTTTTGATGTTACTCTTGGGGTATTTGTGTTTACCTTCAGTGAATACTGAGGTTGGTGCATGTTGATTACATCTAGGTTGTACAATAGTAGCAATGGATTCAGGTAGTGTTCGTAGGTTGTTTACATTAATTCCCTGATTAGTGTCCCATACATACTTCCTTGCAGCCGGGCCTCCTCTTGTACCTCTGTACAGTGTGTACTTCAAAATACCTAACTGTTTTAATCTGGCCAACACAATAGGATCAGGTCTGCCTGAGGCCAGCTTGTCAATGTTGTATAGGTCAACCTGTCGAACTGCCTTATCTGTGATATGTGTTCACTCGGCATTGCTGAAGTCCAAGTGCATTCAACTGGAGCCACTATTGTGTTTCCAATACACTTTTAAAAGTTAAATTACAGCTCAAACACAAACTGGAGCACACTTGTATCATGCAACCACGTATTGCTAAGACCATTCGGAATAAGACTCCAACTAAGAATCGCTAATCTGGATCAAACTGGTTCGATCACCAGAGAGTATGTGTCTCGTATTGCTGAATAAGAGCTAAGCGGCGGGTCCTAATGGTAATCAGTGAGAGGAGGTTCGCAGGCTCACACGGAAGTCCTCGAGCCTTTGAAAAGCGAGAGTTAGAGCTCAAAAGACGTTACTGATGATGAATAATTAGTATATGCTGTAATTTATTCACGAGAATGGAACAACCTACCAGGACAAAGTCCCACCGACATAGGTCATATAGTATGTAGCCTACATGTGGAGTAGAACAGCTGAGTGTGAGAATCCCTATTAAAAGGGCTGGTTGGAAGGCTCCCTCTTGAAGAATGCTAACGATGGGGCCTAATCTACAGATGCTGGTAATTTTTCCAGAGTGAGATGGTTCTTGGAAAGAAGCTGCACTTGAGGTAATCTGATGCAGTCGAGTAATGTTGCAACCTGTTGGCGTTCGCTGCTCTTGTCCTGGAAGTGCTTGGTTGGAATGCCGACCAGGTCATTTATAATCTTGTAAAGCATTGTGAGTTGGATCTTATCTCTCATTATTTCTAAGGAGTTCCAGCCAACATGTTGTAGCATACCAGTCATGCTGCTGTGTTTCTACAACTGTGAGCTACGAACCTTGTTGTTCTGCGTTGTACCATTTATATCTAGTTAATCTGGTCTTTGTGATGTGGGCTCCATATCATTATAGTACATGTACTGTTGTACCCACTATTTGGTCGTACCAGAGTACTGTAGACATTGGTCTTTGTTGTTTCTGACGCTTTATGGAGATCACACCAAAGGAAACACCAGCATGTCATTTGCCTTCATTGTAACTCGATGGATTGTAGATTGTAGGTCCACGCCTAACTATTTAGTTGTGTTCTCGTCTGCTAGTTCTACACATTAAGTGTATACTTGTAGGTATGTGTGGGTCTTGAGAGCATTGTACTTGTCACACAAAGAACACTGCATTTCTGGGTGAAATTTTATTCCGAACTTATTTCCTCAGACAACAAGAATACTCTGATCATGCTTGTATCTTGTCACACGAAGAACACTGCATTTCTGGGTGAAATTGTTTTCTCAGAGAGCAGCCATATCTGATCGCACGACAATTGCACGGTATTGGTGCATTATTTCCTAATCGATTACATATGCATTATAATGTGGCTAAATGTGTTTTACGTTTATTTATCGTCGCTACCGGTTACCCATATGAGCGACGCCTCCTGTAGATATTAGTCATTTTAGATTTTGGAGGATAGGGCAATGATACAGACAGAGACCCATTCCAGAATCGCCTCTGGTTCTTTTACGTGCACGGTGTAAAGCACCGACACGAGACCTCGGTTTAACGTCCCGTCTGAAAGACTGTTAATTTTATTTGGGTCAGACGGGGGATCTAACTTGCTATCTCTGGATTACCAGTCCAGCGTGTTACCACTGGACTACAGATCCGTATGTGGCTAAATAAAGGATCAACATCCTATTTAAAGCTTTAAAGGTAGGTAATTCGGTTGGGTATAATAATGATAATCTACGGGGGAGAACTGGAATAACGCACATGCCAATCATTATGACGTCACGAAATAACGCTTGTATATTGAGCGCACCTGTCATCAATTTCGAACCAAAATGCAGGAGGCGTGGTCTACACGTTTTTGGGCACATTTTGAAAACACAAAACGGAGACGCTTCGGTAGATATTGTAAAGAACACACAATATATACACTTCCGCTATTTACTTCTGTTTACAGGATGATTATGTGTATATCATGTTATGGATAAGTAAAAGTGATCTGCTGTTCAGTTACTTCCTTTGGATTTGTAAATTCATTTTCAGTTTCCGAGATTATTTTTGTTCATGGAGTTTCAGTGCCAGGCGGTTGTGTAGTCGCGGATTTTAATTACAGTTTTTCGGACGTTTCCAAACATGGCTACCTGTAGTGCTATTGAACCACCGTGTTCCCCGTCAGAAAAGAGGCACCGGGAGGCTGATATGCTGGTAAACTTATTTTTAAAAGCAATTGTATTTTAATATAGTGTAGTGTTGAAACGAAGACGGGAGGGGGGGTCCAATCAATTTGACCCCCCCCCCCATTCATTGACATCTTTCCCCGGTCTGTATAGCTCTGGCGTTATTATTGCCAATAGAACAGGATTGGAAATGCAGGTAGTGTGGCGTCCGTGGTCTAATGATAGAGGGTCAGAATTGGAATCCAACGGTCCCAGGTTCGATACACGGTCGGGCCACGTATGTAGTGCCATTGAGCAAGGCACCCCAATACACGTTGCTTAGTACTGGTTAACCACTTAGGTAACCTAAGTTAGGTTGGTTGAGCATGCCCTAGGACCATTCGATTACAAATACAATGTTCTACCACTGGGCCACGGGTGCCCCATGCCCAGGGTGTACACCGGTGCATGTGGGTCTTTTAGTGAATCATCTCGATGTATTATTTAAATTGAATTTAGTGTAGTCATTAGAGTTATTATTGTGAAATCACAGGAGCTTGAAATGTTATTCATGGATAAGGCACCAACAGCTTGAAGTCTGATACAGTGGTAGAGCAAACTGAATTGACCCGGGTTCGGTACTCTGGTCAGAGCACGTATGTAGTGTCATTGTTGATTGAATTAGGCACTTTGTACATAGCATAGTACTGATTAACCTTTTAGGTCGGCTAAGCCTGCCCAGGAAAACCTGTCTAGATTATATGATACCTGCAAGGGTTTATACATACATTGTACCAGTAAGCGGATCATACATTGGGATGAGTTGGGGTAAGACATGGTATTAAATACCAAATATCTATTTTACTTCAAATGTCAGTGTTTGCTTATCCGGAGAGGAGTTGGGGTATAGTGTGCAGGGGATGTCACAAGGGCTGATGTTGGAGGGTAAGGCGTGTAGTTGGTGTGGGTCCACCAAATATTGTTATAGATGTATGTATTGTATATCTTTGATGTCGAAGGGCTGGTAGATGTATGAGGTAGGCTAAGGTGTGGTGTAGGTGCTGTCACAAGGGACTGCTATAGGCAGGAGTTAGGGTAAGGTGTGTATGGGGCTGTCAACAAGGTGCTGATATAAGGCAGGTAGTCTCTGTTGTTCTTCACAAAATATAACTAGATATATCTGTTTTAATTCAGATGTCACAAGGAGTTGCTATAGGGATAAGCGAGGGTAAGGCATGCAGTCGGTGTGGGTCTGCATGTCCAGGATTCCAGCTTCACTACTGGAGGTAATATTGACAACTAATGTTCACTTTCCTTGTAATGTCGTGACGTCATACCTTTGTACTTGCAGTCCATTATTATTAATATTGGACTGCTGTCAAAAGGCCAGAGTAACAGACGGACCCTGTAGTCCAGTGGTTAACACGCATGTTCGATCCCCCGTCTGACCCTAATAAAATTAACAGTCTTTCAAATTGGACTTTAAACCGAAGTCTCGTGTCGGTGCTTTACACCGTGCACGTAAAAGAACCAGAGGAGATTCTGGAATAGGTCTCTATCTGTATCATTTCACTATCATCCTATACAGCATATGTAGACCAGTTCATACAGGCATACATGTACATCATTTCCTGCATGATGGGCAAATACATATGTACACAAATAGCAATATAGTGCGGTTTGTGTATGTTTACATTTATTTATCGTCGCTATCAGTTGCCCATATGAGCGACGCCTCCTGAAGAGATTAGTCATTTTAGATTTTTGGAGGATAGGATAGTACAATGATACAGACAGAGACCCATTCCAGAGTCTCCTCTGGTTCTTTTACGTGCACAGTGTAAAGCACGACACAAGACCTCGGTTTAACGTCCCATCTTAACGACTGTTAATATTGTTAGGGTCAGACGTGGATCAAACCTGCGATATAGTGGAGTGGGTTTATTCAGTTTATGTACATTCTATTTGCAAGTTACAATCAGGGCTCAACCTATGTCAGAATGTTTGGGAGAAGTGAGAAGCGCACGACTGCGTCCTTGGATGGTATTATTGAATAAATTTCAACAAAATAGGGTTAAAATACACAATATGACCATTAATTACAACATTTGAATACGAGTGCTTTGCAATGCCCAGTGTATATTACTGGACAAGATTTTGTATGAAAATTGTAAAACAAAAAAAAAGAAATAATTTTTAGGGAGAAGTGGGGGTCCTAAGGCCCATGCAGATTACTGCGAATCGACTGTAAAAAGTAGAAACCGGGAGGTGGCTAGATGACCATAACTGTACATGCATACATGTGTGCAAGTTACAATCCCAAAGCCAAGAAATAATTGCTGTCATCAATGTTGTGACCATGCCAATTCTCAACAAACATAAATCACACTGGGAAACGTTTCAGTGTAACATTCATAATTGCCTATGCTGAGCATATCTTGCAGGGATTTTACCCCCTCCCTCCTATAAATAGGCCAGCATTGCCCTTAATTTGACCTGGCCTAGCTTCAATGTGTAGCTTCCCCAACTTAATGGACAAAATTAAAATTGAGTCTAAATCTTCGAATGTGTACTCTCCCTGAACTCATTTCAACAGATCCATTTGAATATGCCTGTTTGAATACGTCTGGCCGTTTGATCGACATTGTCGGTATTGTCTCCTGATCACGGTGATGTTACTATTCTGCATGTTTAGGTAATACATACATGTTCACAATATATAATAATTATATCTTTACGTGTACTACTACTTAATATAATATTATTATTATTATTACTATATATTATTATTACAACATTCAACTAGGTAATATTTAAAAAGATATTTTAACTATGTTCTGACTACTTTAATTTACTGTTTGTCTAAATGTCCGAAACAAAAATTCAATAGTTTATTTTTAAAAAAACAAACTCATTTCAACTTGACAGGGCGAGACAAGATTCTGATCTATTTAAAACATACAGAATGACATATCGGGCTTTCAGTTTCTCCAGTGTCTAAATTTTGGGGGTCACTGATGACCCCACTTACCAAATATTGGGGAGTCATTTTCAAAATCATGTGGTCATGAGCATATAACATGAATTTATTTATAGTGCCTGTCCCATACTGACCAGCAGGACTAAGGTAGCAATCCCATTGCAGTCTTCCCGAAATCCGTAGGACCGCCTGACATGTCAGACAAAAAATCCTTCGGTCAGACAAAATATATTGAAAGTTTAAGTGCATTTTAATCATTTGTCTGACCGATGTCAGACAAACTCTGGCGAAGTTTCGTGAAGACTGCATTGCACTGCCACCATATCCAGCTTTCCTTGCATACTGTACATGTATATAATGAGTATGAGAACATCGGATTCCTCTAGTGCTCAGTGACTCACACTAGTTCAATTCAATCATACACTGTCCTTCCCTAAATTGAGTTACATGTTTCTCAGATAAATGAGCTGCTTGCTTTCAATTCATCTTTTCCTCCAAATAAATTCAATCAATCTGTATTATGCTGTAGGATTTTTATCTTCTTTTTGCCCACCAGGGACACTGTTTAGGGTTATATAAAAGACTGGCCTCTATTGTTGTCTGCCTGATCATTATACCATATAATTATACAATGTACATTGTAGTAACTAAATGGTACAATTAAATTTAAAGAGCAGGAATATTCAGAATTTCCAAAAAAGTAGGGAGAGGTGGGGCTCCCAGGGGGCAAAGTCACGCTCCCTAGGACGACCTTTTCACCCTGATGAGCCCTGAGTTATTATTCAAGTTTTTGTGAGTTTGTGTATTAAACTGCTGGGCGTAACACTTAGTCACTATTTGTTAGAATATGTCGAGTAAATGATAATTTCATCTTTCCTATGCACTGCAAACAATCAATGGTTTCATATATACAGAAGTGTACAGAGTCCATATATCCGATGGTAGTGTATGTTCTCATATGTGGAATGCATGTATGTTAGTATATACGGATCCATAGACGGTACCCAGGGTTCTCGCCAATGACTCCAATTGCGACTTTTTTTGTGTGCACATGTTTTGTCAAATACATGGCTTCAAATATTTATTTGTGAACTATATGGCTCTTAGTTGGCTCCAAGTTTTTTTTAATTGGCTCCAGATGTGGCGCAGACAAACATTCAGACAGAGGGAACCCTGGGTACCCTCCTGTATTCTTCGATATACATGCTTTGGACACACCTGTATACCTATTTTCGTCAGCAAATTGATGGATAGTTCAGGCAACCGATATGTGGCGCGACCCTGCATCAGCTAATACCGGTAATAGGGAGGTAACCCACTTGCAACAAATGTCTTGTTTATGTAAACCTTCAAACTGCTGTAAAATGTACATTTATTTATGTAAACCTTCAAACTGCTGTAGAATGTACATTTATTTATATACTGTAAAATGTACATTTATTTATGTAAACCTTCAAACTGCTGTAAAATGTACATTTATTTATGTAAACCTTCAAACTGCTGTAAAATGTACATTTATTTATGTAAACCTTCAAACTGCTGTAGAATGTACATTTATTTATATACTGTAAAATGTACATTTATTTATGTAAACCTTCAAACTGCTGTGGAATGTACATTTATTTATATAAACCTTCAAACTGCTGTAGAATGTACATTTATTTAGCTGGGCAGTTTTCATGTTAATATAAATGATAGAAAATGACTTTAAACATATAGAGCTCTATCATGTTTCTTCAATAATGTCTGGGATAATTGCATGGTATGCATATAATTTATAGGGTGTGAAAGTTGTAGGTCATAATACGATAATATAACAAACATTTCCATAGTTCTATACAGGATTGTTGGCAAGATAAAACTAATTTTATTATAGTTTTAAAGTTAAATGGTCATATAAATCCGGTAACAGTGTAACATATACAGGTGTATATTTTATTGTGATTGCTATTTAAGAATATTTTTGTTCAATCACACTGAAGATATAAATGTGTAACCTGAACAATGTTATGTATAAATATTTGTTGAACAATTCAGAATCACAATGTGAAATGTCCCCTCCTATGTGGGCTGCTCCCTCTTCAAGTATGTACATTAAATTGATCAGTATTTTGTTTGAATTTGGTGAACAGCAGCAGCTGTTCCTGTTGACTTTTTGTCTTTCTCGGTTCTTTGTTCATGCACCCAACAAGTTATGATTATAATCTCCAATAATTAATACAGGTTTGTGGCTATGGTTATGTATGGTACAATGTACAGTAGAGATTGAATATTGCCATAGAGATCTTTTCACAAATTACCCAAGTGAAAATTGATCTATTGGTTGGGTTCACCATCCAAGATAGACACTCCGCTGCATTTTGTTTTCATTTCTAGTGACTGCTGTATGGGATTTATAAATTGCATTGTATGGAATCTCAATCCAGTGCAACAATATGAATCTAGTACAACTATATATATATAATTAATTATTATACAGACAGTTAAGATCACATTATTTCAAACCTTATTTTTGCAAATGGCCAACATTAAATAAATACACAGGATTGATGAATCAAACATCGGAAAAGTCTTTGGTCAACTTTGTAGAATTTATTTATTCAGCAGAGAGAAAGCGAACATAACACACATAATAAGTAGTTAAACATTTAGTTTCTTTTCCATTTACCCATGAATAACTTCTGTAAAATTTCATGTACATATATATTTATGTATAATTATGCTTTGCTCTTAGCATGTATGTGCTTTATGCAATAAACAAGTTTGGTTGAGTGGGGATATATCAATTAAATAAGTACAATGTAAGATGGGTTGGGTTCTACATCAGCGTTCATTCTAGGTCAGAATTTTTGGTGAAGTGAGAAAGTGTATGTCTTTAGATGTTCAAATTTCGATATTTTCAGAGATGTACCCAACCCCAATCATGCACCACCCACTGCAGTTTTAGTGTATTTTCGGGGTTCTATATTTCTCATTTTCGGAGGCAATCTGCAGGCCCGGGCCTTCAGTACCTTATAGCAGCTACGTGCCGGCTCTCCTTCACCATGTGAATGTTCTCACTGTACATCCGCAAAACCTGTCCTCCCTCTTGTATTTTAAAAAGACAATTCTCTAAGATACTTTACTAACTTTTTTGTGTGTGTGTGAAATTAATTGCCAAACTTCCTTTTATGTCAATAATGTAGTATATATCAAGATCATTTTATTTTACAGATTACTCTATGGTTTAAACCCGTTTTGCGATTGTAATTGACAATAGTTCTCGATCTTGTCCCTAAATGGTTTCGCTTGTTCGATTGCAATCTATTAATTGTCACTTGGGGGTGTCAGCTTTGGCGTTTAAGGTTAGGTGTGTTTTTCTAACACCTGAGTTGATCATAAGGGACCTCTTTTCGGTGTGCTTCTGTTATTCAAACCAATTTCGTCTCTTTTGTCATTTCACAAAGAACATGTAATTGTCTGTGAAGTTAGTTATATTCTGGGTGACTTTGAGGAATTTACCAAACGTGTATCGGTAACATTTCAGTGTTGTAGTACTATTCTGTAATTTGACCTGAAAAGTACCGGTATACTAATGTTGACAACGATTATGTTTGCTGAAGGGTTACACACAGTGTATGCCCATTCCTTCACCCCAGCTATTCTGTAATCAAATATATCAGCATGTCAAAAGTGGTTCTGAAAGTTTGCTTAACAATATCAATATTTGGCTCTTGATTGCAAAACATTGTACTTTATTTTTCAAACTTGTCCACTGAGAGTTTACCTTTGTATTTTGTTATGTCTACTTCATTCATTGTATGTTTGGTGCTAGCGTTCAACATGTCATACAGTACCGGATCAGTGGTCCAGTGGTTAAACACGCTGGACTTGTATGTAATCTACGGGTCGCAGGATTGATCCTCCACCTCACAATGTCATAAATGACTGTCGCTCGTATTATAGTCTTTTGGTGATAAACACAGCCTCTAATTGCTCGACAGGGACCAAGATGAACCCTGTTGTTATATTACTGGTATGAAACTTGGGCACCTTGTTCAATTAATTTATTTTAAAATTGTGCTACATATTTTGATTTGTTTTTGCCTATAATTATGTAAGTAATATACTGTAGACCAATTAAATAATCTTGCTGTCAAATGAAGAAAGAGTCAACATTACACATGACTTTCAACCTTACCTGAAACAAATTCTTACAACTAGAATAATTGCTCGTGACCTCAGTAGAATCCACTAAGCCAAGTGCGACAAATATTTGGCGACAAAAACAAATATTGGTGCTAAATTTTGTGAATTGGCCAAAATATTTGGCGCAACTTTTTTATTTTATTGGGGAGTACATTGACCTATATGGCTCTTAGTTGGCTCCAAGTTTTCCCCCCAAATTGGCTCTAGTTTTGGAACCCTGCCACCATGAGCTCAGAGAGGAGGAGATGTAACGAGTGTGGATATAAGTATCTTGAGGAATGACAATCTGATGGACACTATTAATGGATATTAACAGACGGGTGAAACACACAGTGCACTATTGGACGTCAGGGCTCATTCTAGGTAAGAATTGTTGGGAGAAGTGAGAAAGCGCTCGATGGGCCGATGGCGACCCTAAATGACGTTATTTAATAAATTTCAACAAATTATGGTTAAAATGCACAGTGTCACCATTAAATACAACATTTGAATGGAAGGAATACTTTATATGGAAAAAAATGTGTACGAAAATTGTAACAGGTGAAGTCAGGGTCCCTAGGGCGACTATTTGGCCCACATCACCCTCTGGAATGAGCCCTGAGATGTTGTGACTGAATTTGACATGGCTTGTCACATTTCCATGACTGTTATATGTTATTGTATACACCTGACAATCGTGACCTGATACAAACACTGAATGTACAAAATCCTTCACGTTTTCTCATCTGTGGTACACTCCTGCAGAAGTACTTGGTGCTTTTTGTGTATTTTTTAGCATCATCACCTAGGCAACAAACATAACTGAAGATAGAAATGATGAGTTTTATACAGGTCTGTTTCCTGGCTCATCAGGGATATGGGAAGGAGATAGGTAAACCAGGCCTCCCTGAGACACATTCAGGGAACGAAAAGTCATAATTGATATAAAACAGGGTGCCTTGTTATATTGTGAATCAAACATAGGCTGGTTGTTAATGTCCAGGAGCATAAATAGCATATTATGCAAAACAGATTTCCATCACCCTATAACCCTGACAGCTGTAACACAACCAGCGTGGAACCAATGTTATTCCTTGGTATTAAATGTACTTGTGGTCTACTGGTCTATATGTATTGTATGACCAATGGCTCACTGGTACAAGTCATGCCAGTGGTTATAAAACTTATCTCAAACTCAATCTTAAACATTTTGTTTGATTGAGCTGAGTGCAAATCACAGACTAGTCACTCGCTCAATCAATTCACGCGAGCTTGAGTTTGAGCTCAGAGAAATAACCTCTTAATAGCCTTGGACTTGAGGGTGTCAAAAGACCAGATGCAAATGTCTTCGACCATATCACGTTGAAAACACTCGTTCTCTACCTATAACAGAAGCTAAGCAATGTCGAGCCCGGTTGTAACGTGGATGGGTACGACCGCCTGGGAATACTGGATGCTGTAGACTTACGAAAGTAGCGGATCAGTGGTTAACATGCTGGGCTTATTCGATCCCCCCCCCCCGATGTACTATATCAAATTGACACATATAATCTTTCTGATTAGACTTTTAAACTGAGGTCTTGTGTATTGCATCATGCACATAAAAGTCTGGAAGGAGTTTCTGTCTGTATCATTGCACTATCATTCAAAATCTAAAATGATTAATCTCTTTCGGATGCGGATGCATTGCTCATATGGGCAACCGGTAACGATGATAAATAAAAGTAAAACACACACACACCAGATGCAAACCATTTCACCATTTGCAACCGGAGACAGCAAGTTGTCTTGTAATGCATGCCATCTTGCTTCATGCAGTTTTCCAGTATATTCATCACATATTTGGTTTCACATTTTGGATTGACAACCATGTGTGTGTTTTACGTTTATTTATCGTCGCTACAGGTTGCCTATATGAGCGACGCCGCCTGAAGGGATTAGTCATTTTAGATTTTTGGTGGATAGTGCATTGATGCAGACAGAGACCCATTCCAGAGTCTCCTCTTGTACGTGCACGGTGTACAGCACCGACACAAGACCTTGGTTTAAAATCCCATCTGAGAGACTGTTAATTTTATTATGGTCAGACGGGGGATCAAACTGCGATTCCTGGATTACCAGTCCAGCCTGTTACCAATGGACTACAGACCCGTCTGTGAATGAGCCCTGACCTGTTGTCAGTATTATGGTTATGTGTTCGCTCATACAGGCAACTGGTAGCGACGATAAATAAACGTAAAACACACACGCTCATACTAGGCCAGAATGTTTTGGAGAAGTGAGAAGCGCGTGATCGCGTCCATAAATGTTCTATATAATTTAGCACATATCAACACAATATGGTTAAAATACACATCATGACCATTAAAAATAAATACAACACTTGAATCACAGGCACCAGACACACAAAAAAACGACAACATTTCATGTCCTGCTGTTCACGATGAAACAATGTGCCATTCTGGTGTTATTTGACCGATCTCCATGAAATAAAAAGTATTTGTTGATAGAATAAGGTCTTCCGGTCGGCATATCAGTGATCTGGTCGTTTTTACCTAGTTTCTCGTCAATGTTTCTGCATGCATATTTCAATTTCGTTGGTTGCCTTTATTATATATTACTTACTATATGACCATAGGCCAAAAAATGTCTGGTGCCTGTGATTTGAATATGAGTGCTTTTTAATGGTGTATCTTACTGGACACAATTTTGTATGCAATTTTTGTTTTTGAGAGGGAAGCGGGTCAGCTAGGATCCCTAGGGTGACTATTTCACCCATGTTGCTCTCTAGCTATCAGCTTATCGTATTTAACCCTTTCAACACCACAGACCTCTAAATAGGCTTACAAAAAGTGTAGATCCAGATGAGCCGTCTCATCAGGATCTACACTTTTTGCAAGTGATATGACTATTTTTAGACATAATTACCCATTTTGATAAATGAACTTGATCATATGTGATTTTCTGATTCATTTATTGGTTTATGAATATCATGGACCAGTCCATGTGAGTTACTTGGTGTTGAATGGGTTAAGCAGTCAGTATATATTATTACAATTCTAATTATGAATGCTGGTTTGACTACTATATTGTCAATGTATGTTGTAATGGTGTCGAGGGTTAACCCTTTCCTTCATAGAGATTTAGGTTAATATACTATTATATCTCCATACAAACGACAGCCATTTAACCCTTTCCTTCATAGAGATTTAGGTTAATATACTATTATATCTCCATACAAACGACAGCCATTTAACCCTTTCCTTCATAGAGATTTAGGTTAATATACTATTATATCTCCATACAAACGACAGCCATTTAACCCTTTCCTTCATAGAGATTTAGGTTAATATACTATTATATCTCCATACAAACCACAGCCATTTAACCCTTTCCTTCATAGAGATTTAGGTTAATATACTATTATATCTCCATACAAACCACAGCCATTTAACCCTTTCCTTCATAGAGATTTAGGTTAATATACTATTATATCTCCATACAAACCACAGCCATTTAACCCTTTCCTTCATAGAGATTTAGGTTAATATACTATTATATCTCCATACAAACCACAGCCATTTAACCCTTTCCTTCATAGAGGTTTAGGTTAATATACTATTATATCTCCATACAAACGACAGCCATTTAACCCTTTCCTTCATAGAGATTTAGGTTAATATACTATTATATCTCCATACAAACGACATTCATTTAGCTATCATGCAGTGGATAAGTAGTGGCCATATCTATCCCACCTCCATAGATATTACTGGGACTATTATTATTATTATTATTATATACCACACTTATATAGCGCTCTTTTCATCTAAATATAAAACGTTCAAAAGCGCTTTACAGCCTAAAATATCACAAATATTGATAAAAACTTCCACATACAATGAGATAAAACAAGACAAAATTAGCAAACACAATTACAATGGATTCTAAATATGCTATAAAATATTAGGATCTAAAATTATAACAATTAAAATATTTAGGGACTAGAGATTACATGGCCTTTATTATGAACATTGGTTTGGCTACTACATGTATGTCGTATTGGTTCGCTTCAGGTGTTTACGCACAGCTGTAGCCATTACGATTGTGCGATTATGCAAGGCATTTAAATTCCACACTGCCTCCTTCTATCTCCCTCATGGCGATGGACTCCATCAGGAATAAGGTTTCGAGAGCGATTAATCTAGCGTAAAACTTGTTTCGCAATTGAGCTAAAAATAAATTTGTATAAAGCAATGTGTACAACCTAATGGACGTTATTAATTTGACATTGCATTAATTGTACAGCAAGGTGTGAAAATATTTAGAAATCAAATTTGTAGCAATTTGTCAATTTCATTGAACATTCCATGTAGTTGATGTGTAGTTAACCCTTTCAACACCACATACCTCTAAATTGGCTTACAAAAAAGTGTAGATCCAGATGAGCCGGCTCGTGACGAGCCGTCTCATCAGGATCTGCTCTTTTTTCAAGTAATATAACTATTTTTAGAAAAAACATTACCCATTTTGATAAATGAACTGATCCAAATGTAATTTTGTTATTAATTTATTGGTCTAAAAATATCATGGACCAGTCCATGTCAGTTACTTGGTGTTGAATGGGTTAATGTGATTGCAACATTGATTCCATTGTCCTTCTAGATTAATTTAATGAATCACTGACTTGTCTAATGAAACAATTAACTTAAGTTCAGGCAAATTGCTGCGTAGATGGATATTAAAGATGCTTTCACATCACCATGTAGACTGCAAGTCTTTTGAGGGAAATTTAGCAAGATTTCGTACCTCAGATTGTCATCATGTAGCCGTGTATGAAAGGTAATCGTTTAAAAACCAACCAAATGAAATGACTCGGCAAATACGTTTAATTTAAGTCTTTAATTATAATTATATAGCCAGCTGGGAAAACAAGAACGAAATTGATACCCTGTTGCTTAGGTTGGATTAAAATTATATGTTAGACCTTTCGAATTTTGGTACATTTGTATTTATTTGTTCAATTTCACAAAATATTCATTGTTTCTAAAAAATGTAAAAAGTTTGAAACATTGAAAGAACATCTTTGATGTTTTTCCACAGCATGAATTTATTTCCAGATTACCATTATAACCCACCTGAATAACTGGCCTGTTTTGTTTGGATCTATTTGAAGAATAAAATTAAACTTGGGCGACAAATTTGCATATAAATTGTAATGGTAATTTATGAATTTTTTAAACATGGTTTCTTCTGGTATTTTGCTAGCATTAACATAAACTGCTTAATTTATACAAATTTATTTTAGCTCGATTGTGAAACAAGTTCTTGTCACATTTATTAAATCGCTTTCGAGACATCATTCCTGATGGAATCCATCACCACTATGAAGAGAGGGGGAGGGGGCAATGTGGAATTTAAGTGCCTTCTTGCCTACGGTCACAATCGTAATAGCTACAGCTGGGCATGAATTCTGGGCCTTTCACACCTGAAGCTCCTACCTGTAAGCTACCAGTAACCAGTGCTCTATCACTACTTCCACTAAGCTTCTTATTTTCACATGAAGCATACAAGCAAAACATCGTAGTCTGCTGGTGTTGTAGCGAGAGTTTTTGCACATTGCTTGTTTGTGGAAATCAGTTACAGAACTGGTTGTAAAAAACAACTGCGAAAAATAAATTGCTCCCAACAATCAAGTGACTAGATTATATGTAATGAGATCTGAAGTTTGTAGAAAAACTGTGAATCTATCTTGTTATCCAGTCTGAAGGAATTTGAACAGTGTAATCTAGATTATAGCAATGTTTGTATATGATTTGAAGTGAAACTATTAGTGCAGAAAGAATGTGTAAATCTAAGGTTTACAATTAGAGGATAGAGATGCAATAAATGGGTTGGACATACAGTGAAACCTGTCTTGAGCAGTCAGCCAATGTACTTCAGAAAGTGGTTGCTTAATGCAGGTGGCTGCTTAATACATAGTTCCCATGGCCTGTGAAAATAGTCAAAAACACTGATATGTTCTTATCTTAGCAGCCATTTTGACTGGTAAGTTTTATTAACGGCTATATCATGATTTTACTAGTAATTCTTTAATTGCAATTAATTTTGGTTTTTTAATATAAAATTTGGTATGATTTTAAAGGTATTGAAATGCACTTTAAATATTAATTTACTTTTTTGACAATGATGTATGGATTATAAATTATAAGAACTTAACTTGCACCTATTTTTGAAAGTCTATTTTCACAGTTGAAATATTAATATACAGGTACATTATTATTTATTCGTTATGGATCCGAAATTTGTGAAATGATACAAAAAATATGTCCATTGGGAGCTTTCCAACAATGTATGAACACAAAAAATATGTCCATTGGGAGCTTTCCAACAATGTATGAACCATGGTGATGGGATGAAAAATAAATATTTTATGAAGAAAACAAAATTACGCTACTATGTATTATATATATAATATCTGATCAACTTTGCCAATCAGAATGGCAGCCACAGTAGGACTGATGACGTCACATGGGAACTATGTATAGAGGTCAAATGTATAACAAAGTAAAATATCGGGCGTCTGAAAACAGGGAGCTTAATTAATGAGCAGGTAGGCTGCTTAATAGAGGTGACCACTAACACAGGTTTGACTGTAATATATATATAGTCAGTTAGATTGATGCACAGTGCTAATAGTTGTATGTATATTTTTTAATTATTACCGTAATAATAGAATCTACATCGTTTCTGCTTAAGTTGATTAGCAACATCTCAAAACAGAATTTGATATTTTTGTTTACTTTAGAAGCATTAACTTGAATGTTCTGCAGGTGAGCACATTCAAGAAGCGAATAAATCTAGGGTTAAAATTTATTCAGATTTGATGTAATATTTGGTAAATGAAGTTGTTTTTGCAAAAATATCATTTGTAATTATCTCCCTTATTGTATATTTATAAATCATCACTTAAGCGGAAGTTTACTAATAATAATTATATAAACATTAAGAACAGTTTGATGAAAATGTGAATCATTTTTATAATGTGTCAGTTTTCTACCAAGCTTGGCAGCAAGCATCAATAAGATGTACATTGTATATTTGTGCATATTTTAACCGCATTCCGGTTGGGTGATTTTTGCGGAGTTCAATTACGGCCACACAAACATTTATATAACACAAAGCTTGTCCACGCATCATCTTCAAAACCACTTGTTGGATTTTATCCAAACTTAGCAGGGAGCATTGGTATGGTATAGTTGTGCAAATTGTAACCGTTTAAAACCCTTTCCGGTTGGATGATTTTTGCTGGATTTACGGCCATTTGAACATTTTTATAACACAATGTTTGTCCATGCTTCATCTCCAAAATGCCTGTTTGCTTCTTCACCAAGCTTGGCAGGAAACACCAGTATGATATCTTGATATCTAGTTGTGCAAATTCCTCAAGGATTTCAGTAATAAAAGTGCGCGTTATACATCGGTAAATACGGTAATCCTGTTCCGGTTGAATGATTTCTGGCAGATTTACGACGATTTGAACATTTTTATAACAACGCTTGTCCGTGTTTCATCTTCAAAACTTCATAATACTCGATTATGACTCTTTATTGCAATGACGTCATATATTTAAAACTTCCATGCTTTTATTGCTCCACTGAAGCAACAGTGGGAGACATATTTTTTTTTTCTCGAAACAAATTCTAGTTTTCAGTCTTGTTTCCTACATGTAAATGGTGTCTGATGCACCATCAACCCAAGTCACCGGCAATAACCTACCAGTAGTTAAATTCTGTTTGATACCGGTAGGCTGTACTGTACATACATGTAAGTAACTGTTTTTCATCAGACGGATCTGTAGTCCAGTGGTAACACGCTGGACTGGTAATCCAGGGATTGCAGGTTCGATCCCCTGTCTGACCCTAATAAAATTAACAGTCTTTCAGATGGGACGTTAAACCGAGGTCTCGTGTCGGTGCTTTACACCGTGCACGTAAAAGAACCAGAGGATACTCTGGAATGGGTCTCTCTGTATCATTGTACTATCCTCCAAAATCTAAAATGACTAATCTCTTCAGGAGGCGTCGCTCATATGGGCAACCGGTAGCGACGATAAATAAACGTAAAACACACACTGTTTTTCATCCTTCTAAACAGCTTAGTTGGGTAGAACAGGGTAGAGATGTGGAGATGCCAGATGTAGAGATACTTAAAAGATTATAGTGTTGCAAGCAGTAATTCTTCCAAGCCATATTGACATAGGGTCAGATAAGGCTATTGGACATTGTGTGGTCAAGCCCAGACTAGAGAGATAAGATGGCCCACACAGCTAGAACAGTTTCCTTTTGTGATTATTGTTGAGAGTTTATCAGTTGCTTAAAGTGACACTACATCGACACTACATCAGTGAAAATGTAAATTGGTATACATTATATTTTCCTATTATGTGGTATAATTGTTTTCCAAATATGTGCCTCAAAAGCTGAGTATTTCAACTAATAAACAAACGTCGTAGACGCGGTTTGTTGACATAACAAACTAATGTAAATAGGGTCAACATGTGTAATGCAATGTGTGCATCCTGAATAGCAAGATTTATTGTACAGATTTACCGTTAAATCTGTACCATTGTGCCTGTACATATTTATTTTTTAGACTAATTCGATTTAAAATATCTCTAAGTGACAGTAGCACGCGCTTGGTATAGACTCCAATAATAAACGAAAGGTCAATTCAGGAGCGTAGTTGACAGTTATATGACATCCTACTTTCACTTTTGAGAGTTTGTATACCACTATACCACAAAAACACTGTTTATGTATACCACAAAAACACTGTTTATGTATACCACAAAAACACTGTTTATGTATACCACAAAACACTGTTTATGTATACCACAAAAACACTGTTTATGTATAGAAAGTTAGTGTTCGAATTATTTCGGAAGCATTTGCAGTAGCAATGCTATATAAATACGTAAAAAAGCATTTTCAGACCTTTTTGCGATGTAATGTCGCTTTAATATACCTATATCAGTTACTCTGTAATACCATCATCTTGTTCCAATAATGGATTTTAGCTTTACAAATTTAATTTGTTCAGTTGTTGGAAGATTTTCCCCAAGTTGGGTCATGCTTCCGTGATGAGCTTAATCAATCTGGTTTGCCGAAATGGCTCGTTACTACCCGGGTGCCTGCCCATATCTGACTTACAGAAATGTCCCCATTGTTCAGAGTTCATTCTAGGTCAGAATTTTTGGGAGAAGTGAGAAAGCGCGTGATCACTTCCTTAAATGGTGTTCTTTAATATACTTCTGTAAAATAGGGTTAGACTGCACAGTACAACCATTAAATACAACATTTGAATAGAAGAAGTGCTTTATAATGGGTCTTACTAGACCGAATTTTGTTTGAAAAAAGTAAAAACCAAAAAATAAATTTGTTCCCTAATTTTTTTTTAGGGAGAAATGGGGCCCCACAATTTCGCCCACATCGCCCTCTAGAATGATCCCTGTTGTTACACGGGCGCCTGCCCCGTATCTGGCTTACAGAAATGTCCCATTACTACCCGGATGCCTGCCCGTATCTGACTTACAGAAATGTCCCCCAGTACTACCCGAGCGCCTGCCCCATATCTGGCTTACAGAAATGTCCCATTACTACCCGGATGCCTGCCCATATCTGACTTACAGAAATGTCCCCCAGTACTACCCGGGTGCCTGCCCGTATCTGACTTACAGAAATGTCCCCCAGTACTACCCGGGTACCTGCCCTGTATCTGGCTTGCAGAAATGTCCCCCATTACTACCCGGGAACTCCCACTCCACTCCCTCCCCCCTTTATCTGGCTTGCAGAAATGTCCCCCATTACTACCCAGGTACTCCCACTCCCCCCTTCCCCCCTTATCTGGCTTGCAGAAATGTCCCCCATTACTACCCGGGTACTCCCACTCCACCCCTCTCACCTTTATCTGGCTTGCAGAAATGTCCCCCATTACTACCCGGGTACTCCCACTCCACCCCTCCCACCTTTATCTGGCTTGCAGAAATGTCCCCCATTACTACCTGGGTACTCCCACTCCACCCCTCCCACCTTTATCTGGCTTGCAGAAATGTCCCCCATTACTACCCGGTACTCCCACTCCACCCCTCCCACCTTTATCTGGCTTGCAGAAATGTCCCCCATTACTACCGGGAACTCCCACTCCACCCCTCCCACCTTTTCTGGCTTGCAGAAATGTCCCCCATTACTACCTGGGTACTCCCACTCCACCCCTCCCACCTTTATCTGGCTTGCAGAAATGTCCCCCATTACTACCCGGGAACTCCCACTCCACCCCTTCCCACCTTTATATGGCTTGCAGAAATGTCCCCCATTACTACCCGGGAACTCCCACTCCACCCCTTCCCACCTTTATATGGCTTGCAGAAATGTCCCCCATTACTACCCAGGTACTCCCACTCCACCCCTTCCCACCTTTATCTGGCTTGTAGAAATGTCCCCCATTACTACCCGGGTACTCCCACTCCACCCCTTCCCACCTTTATCTGGCTTGCAGAACTTAAGGTTTGTGTTTCTTACCTTGGTGTCCCATCCGTGTCTGAAATTGGTGCCCCATCCGTGTCTGAAATATTTGCTTAGAGGAATCCCTGATAAAGCTGATAATGTTGCTAATTGCTATAATATGTGTATGTATATTATATCCGTAAAACAAACTGATTATATACAAATAGATTGCAAAAGGATTATATTTTGTAAAGATAACATGCCTGGGAAACCAAAAGCAGCTGACAGTTTTAAGATTGTGTTTAAGGAAGAGTTTTGCATATGAAGGTTTTAACTCTGGACCTTCAAAGTGGTGAGGAGTTTAGAATATACAAACATTGTTGACAAGCGAAATATTAAAGAGTGACAATGCATATGTTAGAGATGTGTAATTTGACCACAACATCTCCAAGTTGAAGAGATCAGTGGATGCATCATTAATATTTTATGGATGTTTAAGCTTGACCACAATGATGCCAGCAGACATGCGGGGTCTTATTTCACTTTTAAGTGTACTTGTATCAATTCACTTTGTTAAGACTGGTTTAAGTTGATTGGGACCTGCCGAATGTTTATGACATGGGAAGAGTATTTGCCTAGGAATAACGATTTGATATAGCCGGGCTATCTCCTATGTCAGGTACTTTGTGGAGAACACTTGAAGGAGTTTAAGAATTGAAGGATTATCACTGGATTTTTGGTAATTCCTATTGGTCAATTTACATAGGCACTGTTTGCCCAAATGATTCGGTATCTAAGTGTGTGACCAGCAGTCTGGACTAAATTTGAGTTGACATTCGAGTGTCCATAGATTATTCACTTGTGATTTTCAAAGAGCAATTAATACTTGTAAGTGCATGCTAAGAACTTTGTAAATTGGCTGGTTAATTGATAGAAAATGTCGCATCAGCTGGTTCAAAGACCCTTCGATCAGATAGGAGCCAAGAGCAGGCTCACAGACTGTAAAATTAGATAGTAAGGGAGCTGTGGGAGTTCCCGTTCAGGATATTTTGTTTGATATTCAATCATTTTACTGGAGAGTTATAATTAAAGTCAAGACAATGATGCAGTGCAGAATGGGCATACTGGAGGCCTGGCGCCAGCAGCCACCACTGCAGAAGCCATGCCGAGGAAACACAACGTATTGCCGGTTGTAAGTTATACTTTATCCTGACCTACTAGGCTACCAGATGAGCAACATCTATGCACTTTCTTTTATCCATGTTTGTTTTAGCAATCTGGCTCCCACATGCCGTCTTGTGCTATTTATCTGTTGAATTACTGTTCTCTCTGTGCTCAGAGCCCGTCACTTGTGGAACTGTGCTCTCTGTGCTCAGAGCCCGTCACTTGTGGAACTGTGCTCAGAGCCCGTCACTTTTGGAACTGTTCTCTCTGTGCCCAGAGCCGTCACTTGTGGAACTGTTCTCTCTGTTCTCAGAGCCGTCACTTGTGGAACTGTGCTCAGAGCCGTCACTTGTGGAACTGTGCTCTCAGTTCTCAGAGCCGTCACTTGTGGAACTGTTCTCTCTGTGCTTAGAGCCGTCACTTGTGGAACTGTGCTCTCTGTGCTCAGAGCCGTCACTTGTGGAACTGTTCTCTCTGTGCCCAGAGCCCGTCACTTGTGGAACTGTGCTCTCTGTGCTCAGAGCCGTCACTTGTGCAACTGTTCTCTCTGTGCTTAGAGCCGTCACTTGTGGAACTGTGCTCTCTGTGCTCAGAGCCGTCACTTGTGGAACTGTTCTCTCTGTGCCCAGAGCCGTCACTTGTGGAACTGTTCTTCTCTGTGCTCAGAGCCGTCACTTGTGGAACTGTACTCTGTGCTCAGAGCCGTCACTTGTGCAACTGTTCTCTCTGTGCTCAGAGCCGTCACTTGTGCAACTGTGCTCTCTGTGCTCAGAGCCATCACTTGTGGAACTGTGCTCTCTGTGCTCCAAGCCCGTCACTTGTGGAACTGTGCTCTCTGTGCTCAGAGCCCATCACTTGTGGAACTGTGCTCTCTGTGCCCAGAGCCGTCACTTGTGGAACTGTGCTCTCTGTGCTCAGAGCCGTCACTTGTGGAACTGTGCTCTCTGTGCCCAGAGCCATCACTTGTGGAACTGTGCTCTCTGTGCTCAGAGCCATCACTTGTGGAACTGTGCTCTCTGTGCTCAGAGCCATCACTTGTGGAACTGTTCTCTCTGTGCTCAGAACCGTCACTTGTGGAACTGTTCTCTCTGTGCCCAGAGCCGTCACTTGTGCAACTGTTCTCTCTGTGCCCAGAGCCGTCACTTGTGGAACTGTTCTCTCTGTGCTCAGAGCCGTTACTTGTGGAACTGTGCTCTCTGTGCCCAGAGCCGTCACTTGTGGAACTGTGCTCTCTGTGCTCAGAGCCGTCACTTGTGGAACTGTGCTCTCTGTGCTCAGAGCCGTCACTTGTGGAACTGTGCTCTCTGTGCTCAGAGCCGTCACTTGTGGAACTGTTCTCTCTGTGCCCAGAGCCGTCACTTGTGGAACTGTGCTCAGAGCCCGTCACTTGTGGAACTGTGCTCTCTGTGCTCAGAGCCCATCACTTGTGGAACTGTGCTCTCTGTGCTCAGAGCCGTCACTTGTGGAACTGTGCTCTCTGTGCTCAGAGCCGTCACTTGTGGAACTGTGCTCTCTGTTCTCAGAGCCCGTCACTTGTGGAACTGTGTTCTCTGTGCTCCGAGCCGTCACTTGTGGAACTGTGCTCTCTGTGCTCCGAGCCATCACTTGTGGAACTGTTCTCTCTGTGCTCCGAGCCGTCACTTGTGGAACTGTTCTCTCTGTGCTTAGAGCCGTCACTTGTTGTGTCACAATGAGAAATGATTCTAGCTTACAGCAGAAATCTTATTCAAGACAACAGCAATAAGTCCAGAATCTTTTCATATTATGGCTTAGTTATTTGTACTAGGGAACTTTCCAATGATTGACTAGAATCTTTCTCATGGTGACAGAATTCGAGTCAGTATACATTTTGCTATAATGTGCAACCATTCAAAATAAAGTGTCTTTATAAAGCTGCAAAGTTTATTCATTTGAACACGCATTAAAATGCATTGAAAGAACATCACTCATCATCAGTTATTTATCCCTTTCACACATAGAGATTTAGGCAGGAGAGTCTACTACATTGTATATCTCTATACATACCACAGCCATGCAGAGTTCCTGCTGCCGGTAGCCAATTGCCACAAAAAACAAATACTTGGGCTAAATTTTGTGAATTTGGTTCAACATTTTGTTGTTGTTGGCACATGTTTTGTCAAATACACGGCTTCAAATATTTATCTGTGAACTATATGAATGAATGGCTCTAAGTTCTTTCAATTAGCTACAGAAGTGGCTCTGACAAAAATTCAGAGAGAAACTCTGTCGTGTATCAGTGGATAAGTAGTCGTTGTAACTACCCCACCTCCATTGATATTACTTGAAGAGATTCTGGTCATTACTTGCTGGTTTGGTCACTACATTGTCGATGTATGTGGAGTTGGTAATATCGTCAATTAGCGCTTCTATGTGAGAAACTGTTGAATCTGTTGCTACAGGTTTTTTTATTTATTTCTCTTTCATCCCTGTTATACGTTTGCTTTCAGTAATGATCGCTCCCTGCTGACTTTCATAGATCATTTTTGACATTTTGTACAAGTCGTAAACTACTATAAAATTCTATACTGACGTGTGTTATCGCTGTATTCTACAATAACGTCTTAAAATGGTTTTGTACACTTTGTGTTCATACATTTTGTCTAAACAATAGTATGATCTTGAAAGAATGTTATCTTCTAGATGAACAATTATTGATAATTGTTTGGGGGTTAACCTCTTCTGTTTTAAAAGAACAGTGGCATTGTCTTATGTGCACTGCTTGCCTTAGTCTTATAATAGTCGTTCCTAATTTTTGTTTATTTGTAATTGAAAACACAACTTGGCATTTGACACTACAATTGTACCAGTATAATATAATTGGTACTGAGACTATGTGGTTGGTTAATTGTGGGTATTGTTAATCCTGAATGTCCGGGTTCGATCCCTGGATAAAATGCGTACCGTACTGGTATTTGCCGTACCATTATATTGTATAAGTCTTTGGATGAGATTATAAAGCGAGGTCACATATACTAGTCATGCTTTACACATCCAAGGAACATGAGAAAATAGGATAAATAAAGGACTTGAAAGCCTGTATTAACAAGAGCGGTCATACAATAACATGGGCGTCAGTCTTGTGGCTCGTGGTGTGAGATGGTCATGTCATAGTAAAATAGGGCCTCTCAGGGTAGGCGTTGTGAGTGGTCAATTTATGACAGTAATCTCATTAAAACTTATAAGCTGATTGTCATTCAATTATTATAAAATAAATTTGGTATTGTCTGGGGGGGGGGGGGGGGTAAAAACATCAATAAGTGAGATCATATAGATAACAACATCAATAGCTCAGGGTCCGGATAGAATGGAGTATAGCATGGCTAAATTCCAGACTGTCGCCATTTGTTGCACTTTATTCAAGAAATGCTAGGCTAACCGTTAACCTGCCGAATACATTGGACGGAATGTGCAAACAACATAGATCTGTCGTACACGCGAATTGTTTATCAACAAACAAAATGTGTTTATCAACACACAAATTGTAAATACGCACATCGCGCATGCGTGAAACAACAGCAGATGTAGAAAAGCATGTTAGAATGTCAACATATTTTGAACATGAAAGACTATCTATCTATCTTCCTCTAATGCCGAACCCCTCGCGGGGATGTAGACAGGTCCCTAAAAGACTTAGATAACAGAGGTATGAATCGACATCTCAAGTAATTCAATTAAAAAAGACAACATGGGACAAATGGGACGATGCATTCTGTTTTATCGCCAAAAAACACTAATTGAATTAAATTGAATTATACAAATTATAATGTACGAATGCGTAGTAACATTGCTACCCATATGTAACATTTGAATTTTTCAAATATCTTTTATTTCATACGATATATAGGTCTGCTTTAAGCATTCATCGCGTATGTGTTTGTTGGAATGTTTAATACTGTTTTACCAGAAAACGTATGTTATTTCCTTGTAGTGACTGTAAACCTGCATTAGAACCAGTACTTGTTCCTGCTGTTATAGGAGACACAGCCGCCACAAGGCTGTAGATTTTGGCGATTAGTGTCGTACTTGAGCTTTGTACCTTCCCTGGCCCTGAGATTATATCTGATCATCTGATTTAGATCTACAGTAAGATAACCTGTGCTATTGTTGATGGGAAAAAATGTATGGTTTAGTCTCATTAGCCTTTGTGTATATAACATGAACTTGGTCAGTGTAACATTAATACTAAACAAACCACACTCTGCGTTATTAGGCTACCTGATTGATACAAATGGCTGGAGATCATGTGAGGGAAAGCATCTGGGGCACCGGTGTTGCTCAACAATCGCATTCAGAGTACCGTATATTCCCGGCCATAAGTCGATCTCGGCCATAAGTCGAGGGTCAAATTTGGAGTCGATAATGCTGATTTTAAGCTGGATTATACTTTGTGGACATTCGCTATGACAAATGTTTTTTCTTTCAGTTTTGAAACTGAGCAAGTCTTGTTGACTTTATTCCATTACAAATGATAAAAAAATACAATAATTTAGGTAGTATGTTTATCAGTTTTTCTATGGTTTTACAATGTAAATAATTGTCTAATTTAGCAAATTGTTATATTAAATCAAATAAAACGGACTTAAATAAAGTTTCAACAACTAAAAAATTTAAACTTTTTTCACATTTTTGTTGCTTGTTTTCTCGTCCATAAGTCAACGTGGTACTTTCATCACATTTCTGGATGAGAAAAACGTCTATTTATGGTTGGGAATATTCGGTACTTCTCATCCATCGTTTAACCCTTTCCCTCATAGAAGCACCTTTTGACGCCATTACCAATACGACTTACATTGACAATGTAGTAGCCAAACCAATGTTCATTAACCCTTTCCCTCATAGAAGCACCTCTTGACGCCATTACCAATACGACTTACATTGACAATGTAGTAGCCAAACCAATGTTCATTAACCCTTTCCCTCATAGAAGCACCTTTTGATGCCATTACCAATAAGACTTACATTGACAATGTAGTACCAAACCAATGTTCATTAACCCTTTCCCTCATAGAAGCACCCACTGCATGATAGCTAAATGGCTGTCGTTTGTATGGAGATATAATAGTATATTAACCTAAAGCTCTATGAAGGAAAGGGTTAAATGGCTGTCGTTTGTATGGAGATATAATAGTATATTAACCTATATCTCTATGAAGGAACGGGTTAAATGGCTGTCGTTTGTATGGAGATATAATAGTATATTAACCTATATCTCTATGAAGGAAAGGGTTAAATGGCTGTCATTTGTATGGAGATATAATAGTATATTAACCTATATCTCTATGAAGGAAAGGGTTAAATGGCTGTCGTTTGTATGGAGATATAATAGTATATTAACCTAAAGCTCTACGAAGGAAAGGGTTAAATGGCTGTCGTTTGTATGGAGATATAATAGTATATTAACCTAAAGCTCTATGATGGAAAGGGTTAAATGGCTGTCGTTTGTATGGAGATATAATAGTATATTAACCTATATCTCTATGAAGGAAAGGGTTATGGGATTTTCATCAAACTTGGTCTATAACATCATTGCATTGACCTCTTTCAGTGTTGTTGAAATGGTTCTGCTTCAATGCATATAACCAGAGCTAAAATTAGAAAACTTCTTGATGGATATTCACGGAACTCTGCTCCATAGTGATTCCTTGCGGTGACCTTTCAGTTTTTATTTAAATGGTTCTGCTTGCATGGGTGCAGATACACTTGCATAATCTGAAGACTTTTAGCCAAAGTGCATCAGCTGAATTATAAAATAAAATTTTAATTGAACATTTTGTGATTGTCAAGTAAGCAATTTAGAGCCTTTGTTCATGTTGAACATAGAAGTTAGTGCGCTTTCATTATCAATGAGAACCAAAGTAGAGTAGACTACTTTGGAAGATAACAAAAATACCATAATGATATTTAACCCGTAAAATGCTGAACAATGGAAATAATGTGCAAACAACATAGACCCAGATCAGCCACATAATGCCGTGTCTGATCAGGATCTATGTTGTTTTCTGTTCTGCCAAGTGGTTTGGCTCCACTTTCTGTTCTGCCAAGTGGTTTGGCTCCACTATCTGAATAGCAAAATAGCATAGAGGCTGATTAGATGACGGGTTCAGTGCTATCTGATCTGGCTGTTTGCAAAGACGAATATACTCGTTTCCAGCACAGTGAGGGTTAACTTTAACCCATTCAACCCCAAGTAACTGACATGGACTGGTGCATGCTATTAACCCATTCAACCCCAAGTAACTGACATGGACTGGTGCATGCTATTTTTAGACCAATAAATTAATAAGAAAATTACTGTTGGACCAGTTCATTTATCAAAATGGGTAATTTTATCTAAAAATAGTAATAATTATTACTGGCAAAAAAGTGCAGATCCTGATGAGTGACGAGCCGTCTCATCTGGATCTACACTTTTCATAAGCCTATTTAGAGGCCTGTGGGGTTGAAAGGGTTAATAACATTACTTTGTGAAACCTTTACTGTTTATTGCCAAATACCGGTAGTATAGAATGATGAGAATAAATATTTGAAAAATATAACTTGCTACATTGGATCTGGAGAGGTCATAAATAATTTGAATTGAAATGATATTTTTTTACACAATAATATTGTTAATTGGTAGCCTGCCGTATACATATTTCGAAAGTTTCAGTTTACATTGTCTGGATCGAATTATCAATTAATTCCTTATTGTATTGTATCGACATGTCTTGTCCTTTATCTATGACTGAGCGTAATTATATACCTATGGAACATTAAATTTAAAGTATCGTTATATGTTTATTAAAGGAATGTCTTCCTAATTAGCACTTATCACATTTTAAGAATTAATTGATATTTCAATGATTAAAATTAAATGGCAGACTGTGAAACACAGTAAAACTCAGTTCTTGACTTTGAGTATGACAGGAGATGTAGATGTCCTTGAATTTACACAGACATATATACAGACAGATCTGTAGTCCAGTGGTTAACACGTTGGACTGGTAATCCCGGGATTGCAGGTTTGATCCCCCGTCTGACCCTAATAACAGTCTTTCAGATGGGACATTAAACTGAGGTCTCGTGTCGGTGCTTTACACTGTGCACGTAAAAGAACTAGAGGAGACTCTGGAATGGGTCTCTGTCTGTATCATGCACTATCCTCCAAAATCTAAAATGACTAATCTCTTCAGGAGGTGTCGCTCATATGGGTAACTGGTAGCGACGATAAATAAACGTAAAATACACACATAAATATGGATATCCATGTAATCTACCAACACTTGCAGATACTAAATACTGTCATGCTTGTATTTCTGTGATGTGCATGGGAATCCGTGTAATCTACCAACACTTGCAGATACTAAATACTGTCATGCTTGTATTTCTGTGATGTGCGTGGGAATCCGTGTAATCTACCAACACTTGCAGATACTAAATACTGTCATGCTTGTATTTCTGTGATGTGCATGGGAATCCATGTAATCTACCAACACTTGCAGATACTAAATACTGTCATGCTTGTATTTCTGTGATGTGCGTGGGAATCCGTGTAATCTACCAACACTTGCAGATACTAAATACTGTCATGCTTGTATTTCTGTGATGTGCGTGGGAATCCGTGTAATCTACCAACACTTGCAGATACTAAATACTGTCATGCTTGTATTTCTGTGATGTGCATGGGAATCCATGTAATCTACCAACACTTGCAGATACTAAATACTGTCATGCTTGTATTTCTGTGATGTGCATGGGAATCCATGTAATCTACCAACACTTGTAGATACTAAATACTGTCATGCTTGTATTTCTGTGATGTGCGTGGGAATCCGTGTAATCTACCAACACTTGCAGATACTAAATACTGTCATGCTTGTATTTCTGTGATGTGCATGGGAATCCGTGTAATCTACCAACACTTGCAGATACTAAATACTGTCATGCTTGTATTTCTGTGATGTGCGTGGGAATCCGTGTAATCTACCAACACTTGCAGATACTAAATACTGTCATGATACTAAATACTGTCATGCTTGTATTTCTGTGATGTGCATGGGAATCCATGTAATCTACCAACACTTGCAGATACTAAATACTGTCATGCTTGTATTAACCCTTTGCCTGCTGAGTAAATAAAATCACATTTGCAAACAACATAGCTCCAGATCAGGATCCAGATCAGGATCTATGTTGTTTGCTATTCAGCCAATTGTTTTAGCTCCACTATCCGATTAGCAAACAACATAAGTTTATACAAATTTATTTTAGCTCGATTGTGAAACAAGTTCTTTCAACTTATATTAATCACTCTCTAGACCTCATTCCTGATGGAATCCATCGCCATGAAGGAGAGAGAAGAGGCAAGGTGGAATTTAAATGCCTTCTTGCCTAAGGCACAATCGTAACGTCTCCATCCGTGCTCGAACTCCGGGCCTCCCACATGAAGCGAACGCACTACCACTGCGCTATCACGACTTCCAGCAAACAGCATAGAGCCTGATCAGAGAACGTGATCTGGTTCTATGCTGTTTGCAAAGGTCATTTTATCTGCCGCTAGCGTGCAATGGGTTAAGAGACCACCATAGAGAAGGGCAAAAAGCAGTCTCTATAAATAGACCTGTCACTGGCTTCTTAATACAGGCTAATTTGAAAGGACTTGCTTCATACTGTATAAACAATGAGCAGCAAGTCTGGTACAACTGGCAATTACTTGCTCATCACAGGCCTGGTAATTACTTGCTCATCACAGCCAGACGTAGTGGTGGGTTGTAAAAAATAAATAAAAACATTTTTTTCAGCTCAATTATTCTATCAAAGCCCTGTTACATCCAACTGTCTTGCACATCACTGGGTTTGATTCGAACTGGAGTTTTGATTGTGTCACTTATTAAGTACAAAGTTCTCCAGCTGGCTTGTTGAAGGTTGATTCAAGCCAGATACCCCCATCTGTGTCATAAACACGTCATAAACACTTGTTAAAAGGGGCAACTGGGGGTCTTCCTCCACCAAATAAAGCTTTGAAAGTCCATATATAGATATGACCTTAGCTGTGTGATGTGTCTCTGAATTATTTGTACTTGGACATGTGCAGTGGTTAGTGAGGGCAAACCTACGCTTGACTTTCTACCCTCTGCCCTTTAACCTGTGTAATTCGATATGCCAGCAGACCTTTAATTAAATTTTATTGAAGTTTAACAATTGCCAGATTATGAATACTGCCCTCAAAGCATATGGAATTGATTTTCCTGGACGTTTATTATAAGGGCACATAGGGTTTTAAAACCAACAAGGGATCTAAAAGTAGTGTTCTGTTACAGACAGGGTTATATTGCAAGGAGGATATGTTAGCGTCTTCATGTGAATAGGCCTCAAGCTTCATTGCGAATTGAAAACGCTGAAAGTAAAACATTTGACAACACCAGTTATGTGGGAGTTCAACTGTTGACCAAATATTGGTGGTTACTTTGTGAATAAATCCTATACATTGGGAGGGAGCCTCCGTGGTCGGGTGGTTGAAGGTTGTTGACTTCAAATCACTTGCCCATCACCATTGTAGGTTCGAATCCCACTGGGGGTGTCAAATTATTTTGTGTGAGGAAGCTATCCAGCTGGCTTGCGGTAGGCCAGTGGTTCTATGCAATGGTGCCTGTCAGTGCTTGCAATACTGCTTGGTTGGGCACCAGTGTCATCCTCCACCAATTATAGCCGGGGAGTCGCTGTAATAACATAAACTGTTGGTGCGACTTTAAATCCCATAAAGCAAACAAACTAACCAATAAATACCTGTCCAGAACCAATAAATACCTGACCAGAACCAATAAATACCTGACCGGAACCAATAAATACCTGACCAGAACCAATAAATACCTGGCCAGAACCAATTAATACCCGGCCAGAACCAATAAATACCTGGCCAGAACCAATTAATACCCGGCCAGAACCAATAAATACCCGGCCAGAACCAATTAATACCCGGCCAGAACCAATAAATACCTGACCGGAACCAATAAATACCTGACCAGAACCAATAAATACCTGACCAGAACCAATTAATACCTGACCAGAACCAATAAATACCTGACTAGAACCAATAAATACCTGACCAGAACCAATATACCTGACCAGAACCAATAAATACCTAATCGGAATCAATAAATACCTGACCGGAACCAATCAATACCTGACCAGAACCAATAAATACCTGACCAGAACCAATAAATACCTGACCGGTAGTCGTGATAGCGCAGTGGATGCGCGTTCGCTTCAGATGCGAAAGGTCCGGAGTTCGAGCCCCGCTGGAGCTGTTACGACCAGAACAAATAAATACCTGATCAGAACCAATAAATACCTGACCAGAACCAATAAATACCTGACCAGAACCAATAAATACCTGACCAGAACCAATAAATACCTGACCAGAACCAATAAATACCTGACCAGAACCAATAAATACATGACCGGAACCAATCAATACCTGACCAGAACCAATAAATACCTGACCAGAACCAATAAATACATGACCGGAACCAATCAATACCTGACCAGAACCAATAAATACCTGACCAGAACCAATAAATACCTGACAAAGTTTATTCTTGGACATAATTAATTGTAATATGTAGGCTTATACTTTGGGAGTTGTTAAGCATATTTCACCAGTACAATTTGCCCAATACAATGTAGATTGACTTATAGTTTGTGTACCTATTAAGTTTGTGAACAGTGTATAAAAGACACGCCTGTAATGCATGCATACATTGTAGAAAATATATTTACATTATTATATGAAGAGGTGTAGTAAATGTGATTAATTTAATTTAAACTTTATTTATTTTAAAACTAAGACTTGTTTGATAAGCTAATGTTACCAATTCTTAATTATGCCAGTGAAATATGGGGATTTCATCAACATAAATCGATAGAACGGTTAAAAGTTTAAACAGATGAAAGCGTAAATGTGGTCATTCGTGTGGGAGGAAACCGGAGTACCCGGAGAAAACCCACCTGTCCGATCTAGCGACAGCAGTACCATCTTGCATACTTCCCGGTCTGAGGATGCGCTAATCGGACAGCTTTTATTGTGATTAGAATGCTATTTTCTTCATTCTATGTGATTTTGAATGTTAATGGATAATGGTAGATGACGGGTTTCCTTATGCAACTGCTCGTGTTACTGTACTTTCTGTCATACCATATTGTTTGGCAAGACACCTTCCCTTTTGTTAAGGTGTCACACAACAGGGTTATTAATTTAAGCAAACATTCCATTCTTGAATATAACTTACCCCAGTGGGTATTTCAATGCAGTTGTGTAATGTTTATTCTCATATCATTTTGAGTACTGGCACCATACAGCTAGCTTTGAAATGTCACAATCTATTATTTGTTTACTGTGAATTGAAATTTTGACTGCTGATAATTGGTAAGTGATCTAACCCCATTAAATTATTCAGATTAGAAAAGGGCTTCAGTTTATGCAAATATCACACCAGCACTCTATAATGGTGTTATTTATGTATATCTATTGTATTGCTACAATATACAGATGGATATGTAGTCCAGTGGTAACATGCTGGACTAGTAATCCAGGGATCGCAGGTTCGATCCCCCGTCTAGCCCTAATAAAATTAAGTCTTTCAGATGGGAAACCGTGCACGTAAAAGTACCAGAGGAGATGGAATGGGTCTCTGTCTGTATCCAGGGCTAGAATTTAACATTTTTATGCAATGGCAATTATTTGCGAGTACCTAAATTGGCAACTCGCAATAGTTGAATTCTTCTTGCAATTTGTTATAAAATGTCATTTTATTTTTCAATTAGATCTACTGGGTCCGACTGTCAGAATAGGTCGAAGCGAGTGCGGGCCGTTTCATCACGCTTCCGTCTCGAAGTTCACTTTTTTAATTGTTTTTGGAGATGGGCAAATTGTCTTTTTAAGGGCAGAATCACCCAACTAGACTCGGGTACATGAACTTGCGATTGTTGCCTCCTCTCACCACTGTTACTGACAGTAAAAAATTGAGTAAAAAATTGGTTATTTTAGACATTTAGTCTTGGAATATATACTACTAGAAAAATTATGCAGACTGGATTTTATTATTGACACAGATTTTCAAAAAACCCATGCCAATTGGCCCAAATGGAGCAAAATGAAAAACAAGTCAAAACAGTTGTGTTCTATGTCATAGTTTTATGTGTGTTTACAATCAGAAAACGCAAAGTAGTCAAACAGGAACATAACATATACAATTCACAGGAGCAAAAACAATTTGCGTTATATTTCAGAGAGCATAAAATTAATGATGTTGCAAAATTACAAAAAATGCTAACAAAATGATGTCGCGTTTGCAATCACACGCTAAACCATGTTTTATTGCAGATTTAAGCACGGTAAATTCCTTCATTATGTACATTATGAGTCAGTTAGAATGCAAATTATGTCACTACTGGATTGTGTAACATTTATTTTACATGAAATTGTTAATTGTATAATACCAGTTATAATTAGGTTGTATTAGATGTAATGGAAAAATAAATGATAACAAACAATTTTAAAAAACGAAAAATTAAAAAAAATTACTGGATCAAAGATTGTGGAGCGTCCATGGTCTGATGAATACTCTCAGTCCACCTTGTCGTAATCAAAGGTTTGTGAGTTTGAGCCCCGTCAGAATCACTGTTGTCCCACACGTCCGTTGGCAAGACACATTGCCTCTTTTCTCCCTCATGGCAATTTATTTTGGCTCTAAGAGAGATATTTAACCCATTCAACACCAGGTTACTGACATGGACTGGTGTATGATATTTAACCCATTCAACTACCAAGTAACTGACATGGACTGGTGCATGATATTTAACCCATTCAACTACCAAGTAACTGACATGGACTGGTGCATGATATTTAACCCATTCAACTACCAAGTAACTGACATGGACCAAAAACCCACAACACCAAGTAACTGACATGGACTGGTGCATGATATTAACCCATTCAACACCAAGTAACTGACATGGACTGGTGCATGATATTTAACCTATTCAACTACCAAGTAACTGACATGGACTGGTGCATGATATTAACCCATTCAACACCAAGTAACTGACATGGACTGGTGCATGATATTAACCCATTTGACACCAAGTAACTGACATGGACTGGTGCATGATATTTTCAGACCAATAAATTAATAAGAAAATTACATTTGGACCAGTTCATTTATCAAAATGGGTAATTTTTGTATAAAAATAGTAATATTTCTGGCAAAAAGTGCAGATCCTGATGTCACGAGTCGGTTCATCTGGATCTACACTTTTTGTAAGCCTATTGAGAGGCCTGTGGTGTTGAAAGGGTTAAGCTAATGTTAAAAGAACTAAGTCTTGTTTCGCAACCAAGCTAAAAGAAATTTGTAGAATCTAAACTCCCTGAATTGCCTCACTAACTGTAACTTTGATAAACAAGTATAACACACACTAATCTCATATAGTACACACTAGAGGAAACGAGGAAATCGTGATAGCTCTGTAGTAGCGCATTCGCTTCAGGTGCGAAAGGCCCCGAGTTCGAGCCCCGCTGGAGCCGTTACGATTGTGCCCTTAGGCAAGGCATTTAAATGCCACATTGCCTCTTCTCTCTCCCTCATGGCGATGAATTCCATCAGGAATGAGGTCTCGAGAGTGATTAATATAAGTTGTAAGAACTTGTTTTGCAAATTTCTCGGAAATATTCAGGTTTATTAAAAAATATATTTGTACAAAATTACACCTAGGCCGGTATAATAACCAATAAAAAAACGTGACTTCAATAATTTGGTGATTACAGTGAATTTTCCAATCTAGAAGTGCTTACAAATGATAGTGAATTTTTCTAAATATATTTTGCTCAATGGTATCAGTTTATGGGTGATAGTGCTAATTCTGTGATAAAATTGCAGAATATTAGCAAATACTCCTACTAATGAGTTAGTACTTCCTTAGATTGCAGTTTCCATGTTTGTCTATATTGTCTGCCAATTTAGACAGGAAACTAAGCAAATACACTCATAATTATTGTTGAGAAAAAGCTATAAAGATCTCCGGTGATTAAAGATAAACAATCATAAAATGAAGTTCAACAAACGCAGGTATACTGCTGTTTTTGAATAGGGAAACAAAAAATATTGTATCCATGACAACGAAAAGGTAACAACATTTAACAACTGCCTCAAAGATAACAGATGAGAAAAACAGTGGTATGATTGTCTTCAAATTGTCTTCGAATCATACAGCAATAGAAAATATATTAGTTTTTCTTCCATGTTTTATAATCGACTAGTTTAAAACTACAGACGTCAACAATTAATGCTTTCCACAATCCTTCTTCTAATGCCAACATTTTATGCTGTAGTTTAATTTCCCAACCAAGTTACATAAGTACACAAACTATTGTTGTGGATCCTCCATTTCGGTTGGCTTCAAATCAATCTTCGTATCCCAGTTGGGTTGTCAAATTCTTTGTGATGAAGCTATCCAGCTTGCATGTGGAAGGTTGGTGGTTCTACCTGGGTGCCTGTCCGTGTCTGAAATACTGCTTGGAGGGGCATCCAGGGTCTTCCTCCACCAATAATAGCTGGAAAGTCGTCATATAACCTCAGCTGTTGGTGCAACTTTAAACCCCAAAACAATATTATGGTAGAGTTGCCTGTACTAGTTTGTAGATGTTATGATGCTGAAGTGTGACTTGACGTGGTATTTTGTGCTAAGGTACACACAAAGAGCCCAGTGGCATATGCATCACTAAGGCCAAAAAAACCCACCTGTGTTTACGATTTCCCTACCAACCCCGTATTTTACCATGAATTCTTTTATGAAATTTAATTTTTTTTTTAATTTCCTTTTTCAGATATTTTTTATGGTAACAAAAAAAATACAAAATTCCTACCAACCAACCAACTCCATTTTTGGATGCATCATAAACACATGTATTTTTTGTGGGGCCTAATGTATCATTACATGTAGTTATATATATTATATAGTTGCCCCCATAATCAGTTAATTAATTACTCAATAATCCCAAAGTTCCAAAAGCCACATGTTACCACAGGTGTGCTGCATGAGCGGCCTCTCCAGTACCATCTGCTGCTCCAGGATAGATCAAACTAATTATAAAATAGTTCTTCTCTAATAAATCTGGATGTACAGTGTGATCTGAATCACCCAGGTCATTCTGGTTTATACAGAGTTTTAACCTTTGATTACATTAACTTTGATCAGCTTCCCAATCATTGCCAGGTATTTTAATTGTACCTTGTAGCAGAATAGCAGTTGTTGAAACATTTCTTGCTCGGTAGGATTCCCAATCTTGATAGTTGTTGAAAAGTTCTTGTTCACTGATGCATTTTGGGTAGGATTCCCAATCTTGATAGTTGTTGAAAATGTCTTCTTGTTCACTGATGCATTGTGGGTATGATTCCCAATCTTGATAGTTGTTGAAAAGTTCTTGTTCACTGATGCATTTTGGGTAGGATTCCCAATCATGATGGTTGCCAGTTAAGTTGTGGGAAAGGTTTTGTGGTCATTGATGCATTTTGGGTATGATTCTGAATCTTGATGGTTGCTCGAGAGCGGTTGTGGTGGGGACAATTTCTCGCTGACTGATGCATCTTGGGTATGATTCCCACCAGTCTTGGAATTATGATGACTGGTAGACTTTCTTTGCTGCTGACTCACTGATGGGTTTGAAATAATGTGGACAGACATTGTGCATTGTCCTCCAAAAAATTAAATGACTAATATACTGGCAATGATAAAAAGAGAGATGAGACGTACCTGAGGCTGACGGACGGATCTGTAGTCCAGTGGTAACACGCTGGACTGGTAATCCAGGGATCGCAGGTTCGATCCCCATTTGACCCTAATAAAATTAACAGTCTTTCAGATGGGACATTAAACCGAGGTTTCGTGTTGGTGCTTTACACACGTAAAAGAACCAGAGGAGATTCTGGAATTGGTCTCTGTCTATATCAAAGCACTATCCTCCAAAATCTAAAATAACTAATCTCTTCAGGAGGTGTCGCTCATATGGGCAACCAGTAGCGACGATAAATAAACGTAAAACATACACCTGATGCTGACGGACTGTAGCAGATTTTCATTTATTTTCTCATACAGTCTTGTACCTGTGCCACACACAATTTACAGTTTGAGGAGAAGAATTATATAAGACTCTCTTTCATTCTAATCCTTTTTCTGTATTTTGATATGTGTAATGTATGCATTGTTCAATATGTATTGGATTGGGAAATAAACTATGATTAAGCTAAACTAATTTACAGTTATTAATTAATATGTACTCGGTAATTGTTATATCTCTAGCAGCAATTTGAAGCATTCATTATTTACAAGCTACATTCCCAAAGAAAATAAGAACCATAGCTATTGGGTATAAAACAAGAAAAATAAAACTTGAGAAGAATACTACATCAAATTTAGTAGAATTCAACCCCAAGTAACTGACATGGACTCGTGCGTGATATTTTCAGACCAATAAATTAATAAGAAAATTACCTTTGGACCAGTTCATTTATCAAAATGGGTACTTTTGTCTAAAAATAGTAATAATTATTACTGGCAAAAAAGTGCAGATCCTGATGAGACGGCTCGTCACGAGCCGGCTCATCTGGATCTACACTTTTCATAAGCCTATTTAGAGGCCTGTGGGGTTGAAAGGGTTAATAAATGTCCCTGTCAGGCATGAGTGTTTATATAATTATGTTCATGTTGCAATTGCCTAGTATTTCAGTATTCCTACTTCAGTGATGTGGCTTCTCGTTTTTCCACTGTACCAACTGACAAATTATGATACATTAAAACATGAATAATTCATTATTGTTGATATTTGTAGAAGTGCTATGCCTCATGGGCAGTTTTTCGCCCATTATCCTCAGTTTTTGTTTTTGTGGCATTTTGCTTGTGACAGTCTAATTCTGAGAGTTTATATTTTTGCAGAGTGACTTTGTTATCCAGATACAATTGAGGTGGGGTTGGAGAGGGGTGAACATTTTTAGGTGTGGTTGGGACGAACATATTCAGGTGGGGTTGGAGAGGGGGCGAACATATTCGGGTGGGGTTGGGGAGGGGCGAACATTTTCAGGTGGGGTTTGGGAGGGCAAACATTCAGGTGGGGTTGGGGAGGGGCGAACATTCAGGTGGGATTGTGGAGGGGCGAACATTCAGGTGGGGTTGGGGAGGGAAAACATTCAGGTGGGGTTGGGGAGGGCGAACATTCAGGTGGGGTTGGGGAGGGGCGAACATTTTCAGGTGGGGTTGGGAAGGGGCGAACATTCAGGTGGGGTTGGGGAGGGCGAACATTCAGGTGGGGTTGGGGAGGGCGAACATTCAGGTGGGGTTGGGGAGGGCGAACATTCAGGTGGGGTTGGGGAGGGCGAACATTCAGGTGGGGTTGGGGAGGGCGAACATATTCAGGTGGGGTTGGGGAGGGGCGAACATTTTCAGGTAGGGTTGGGGAGAGGCGAACATTTTCAGGTGGGGTTGGGGAGGGGCGAACATATTCAGGTGGGGTGGGGGACGGGCGAACATTTTCAGGTGGGGAGGGCGAACATATTCAGGTTTGGGGAGGGGGCGAACATATTCAGGTGGGGAGGGCGAACATATTCAGGTGGGGAGGGGGCGAACATATTCAGGTGGGGTTGGGGAGGGCGAACATTTTCAGGTGGGGTTGGGGAGGGGCGAACATTTTCAGGTGGGGAGGGCGAACATATTCAGGTGGGGTTGGGGAGGGGGCGAACATTTTCAGGTGGGGAGGGCGAACATATTCAGGTGGGGTAGGGGCGAACATATTCAGGTGGGGTTGGGGAGGGCGAACATTTTCAGGTGGGGAGGGCGAACATATTCAGGTGGGGTTTTCAGGTGGGAGGGGTTGGGTGCGAACATATTCAGGTGGGGTTGGGGAGGGCAAACATTCAGGTGGGGTTGGGGAGGGCGAACATATTCAGGTGGGGTTGGGGAGGGCGAACATATTCAGGTGGGGAGGGCGAACATTTCAGGTGGGGAGGGGGAGGGGAACATTTCAGGGGGGTATTCAGGTGGGGAGGGGGAGGGGCGAACATTTTCAGGTGGGGAGGGCGAACATATTCAGGTGGGGTTGTGGAGGCGCGAACATTTTCAGGTGGGGAGGGCAAACATATGGTGGGGGTTGGGGAGGGGCGAACATATTCAGGTGGGGTTGGGGAGGGGCGAACATTTTCAGGTAGGGGAGGGCGAACATATTCAGGTGGGGTTGGGGAGGGGCGAACATATTTGGGGTGGGGAGGGCGAACATTTTCAGGTGGGGAGGGGAGGGGCGAACATATTCAGGTGGGGAGGGCGAACATATTCAGGTGGGGTTGGGGAGGGGGCGAACATTTTCAGGTGGGGTTGGGGAGGGGCGAACATTTTCAGGTGGGGTTGGGGAGGGGCGAACATTTTCAGGTGGGGAGGGCGAACATATTCAGGTGGGGTTGGGGAGGGGCGAACATTTTCAGGTGGGGAGGGCGAACATATTCAGGTGGGGTTGGGGAGGGGCGAACATATTCAGGTGGGGTTGGGGAGGGGCGAACATTTTCAGGTGGGGAGGGCGAACATATTCAGGTGGGGTTGTGGAGGCGCGAACATTTTCAGGTGGGGAGGGCAAACATATTCAGGTGTGGAGGGGGAGGGCGAACATATTCAGGTGGGGTTGGGGAGGGGGCAAACATTCAGGTGGGGTTGGGGAGGGCGAACATATTCAGGTGGGGAGAGGGAGGGCGAACATATTCAGGTGTGGAGGGGGTTGTTCTGCTGTTGCATATACTGTTAACCCTTTGCTTGCTAGTGGCAGAGAAAAATCAGACGGACCAGACTGGTCATTAGGCCTGTGGTCAGGGCAGTCAGCGGAGTGACCTTTCCCATTCATTTTGATAGTGAACTATGCATTTGATAGTAAACTAACTATACATTTTGATAGTAAAACTATGCATTTGATAGTACACGATGCATGCTTGAAAACAAAAATGTTTACTATTTCATTGTAGCCAACAATTTATTTATTTATATGATATTTCAAATAAACCATGCCTGGTAACCTTGAGATTGACTTCATTGTCAAACAAGGTCATGTGAAATCAAGAATATGTTCTTTTGTCAAGCACCACCAGGAGGGGAGGGTCCATAAGTATTAGAATAGAATATTGGAATGAGATTGTGAATGAAATCTGTTTCTGACAATGACAGTTTAGAACAGCAGAAGTGATACAAAATAATAGATAGTGAAAGTGGCAGCAACATTGCAGATTGAGAATTTGATTCAAATCTCATCCTCAAAATAAAACAGACAGCTTGCAGTTTCATGTGTTCTTTGATGCTAATAAAACACACTGTCTTGCTGGAAGTGATTATATTCTATGGAATGGCAGACATTTTGTGAAGTAGATCTTCCTATTTCAGCAATAATAGTTTTGTATCTGACAGACTTGAAAGTGATACTTGGCAAGAAGCATGCATTATTTATGAATATCTACACCCAAAGCAAACTTCCCTCTAACAGACATTGACAGAAATCTTTAATGCAAATGGTAGGAAAGTTTTCCTAACTCTTTTGCATGCTGGGTAAAATAAAGGCTATAAATAGTTCGAATAATTATAGCAGACGACAATATATTAATGTTTTCCTTATTTGTAACTGTGGAAAATGTTACGGAATTTTATTAGAATTGTGTCATAATGCACACATTAATTTTGTAATGAAATTCAATGACATATTTGACATCATACATAATGCCACTGTTTGACGTCATACATAATGCCACTGTTTGACGTCATACATAATGCCACTGTTTGACATCATACATAATGCCACTGTTTGACGTCATACATAATGCCACATGTTTGACGTCATACATAATGCCACATGTTTGACGTCATACATAATGCCACATATTTGACATCATACATAATGCCACTGTTTGACGTCATACATAATGCCACATGTTTGACGTCATACATAATGCCACATGTTTGACGTCATACATAATGCCACATGTTTGACGTCATACATAATGCCACATATTTAACGTCATACATAATGCCACATATTTGATGTCATACATAATGCCACATATTTGACGTCATACATAATGCCACATATTTGACGTCATACATAATGCCACATATTTGACTGTTGTTTTTTCCGCTAGTGTCCAAAGAGTTAACAAGACTATACTAAATGCAGGCAAAATACCTCCATGGCCTACGGAGCGGGATGTCTAAGATTTGAACCTAGTGAGAACCATCATTCTGATATGGCCGGTTTATGAGCCGTCATCTAGTTAAATAATGGCTAAGGATTGCCTATAAGCCTGGTGCCTGGCCTACATGGATAGGATTCGGGACGTATGGATGTTCATAAAAAAGGTGTCTCATAAGTCACTAATGGCTGGCTCTTTCAATAGGGGTTACACTATAATAAACAAACATTGTATTAACCCTTTCCTTCATAGACATTTAGGTTAATATACTATCATATCTCCATACAAACGATTATCATTTAGCTATCATGCAGTGGATAAGTAGTCGCCATATCTATCCCACCTCCATAGATATTACTGGGAATACATGAGATTCTGGCCATTATTATGAACATTTGTTTGGCTACTACATTGTCTAAGTACGTCATATTGGTAATGGCATCAATGCTTCTATGAGGGAAAGGGTTATGCAACCCCCACTCCAGATTGCATAAGTAGCCATGTGGATTGGGTCTCGGGGGAGGGGGAGGGCCAAGTGGAGGGTGCAACATCTGTGCAACAAAAAAAACCCATTTGACTTCCAACAATCAAACTGCACATGTGAAATTCTGAGGGTTATATTGCATCATGGCATATTGTAGCAATATGATCTGTATGTCAAGATCAGGGTGAAACAAACTGCCCAAAACTGTGTTAGACCATGATCTTCTGAACTTTGTGGTCCTGGAAACCGTGTGTTTCCAAAATCTTCCCGTTTCTACGTGTATTTCATACATAATGGTTTATACAAATATAGCTTGCGAAACAAGTTCTTACAATTTATATTAATCACTCTCGAGACCTAATTCCTGATGGAATCCATCGCCACGAGGGAGAGGGAAGAGACAATGTGGAAATTAAATGCCTTGTAAGGGTACAATCGTAACGGCTACAGCCAGGCTGGCCCAGGCAAGACTTGGGACAGCTGAAGCATACACGTAAACTATCACGACTTTCATATATTTGATACATAAGAATTGCAATTTGTGCAGCAAGATCTGAACAGTTATTTTGGTGTTTGATTTGAAGTTTTGGATTTGACAAAGAGCAAGCAAGCACTATGACTAATATCTTCAGGGGGCGTCGCTCATATGGGCAACCGGTAGCGACGATAAATAAACGTAACACACACACACAATATTAGCCAATTATTACAATCACTAATATTAGACCTGTGATTTCATAATTAAATGCAAGATATTTTATCCCATACAACATGGTCTGCTGTGCCAAACTGATACAAGTTGTGATTTGTATGTATTTTATCTGCAGACAGCACTTTACTATAAAGCTTTTTACTTACCATAAAACCAGTGCAGATGTGATGGTATATAACATGTTAGTTATATAAGTATAGATAAATTTGCAGTAATTCCTTTCTATAGTGCATATTATATAACCAGTGATATATGTAACCATAACCTGTCGAATAAATTAGACGGTATGTGCAAACAACATAGATCCAGATCAGTTGCGGTGCAACTCCGCATCTGATCAGGATCCATGTGGTTTGCTATTCGGACACATGATTTACCTCCACTATCCGAATAGCAAACAGCATGGCATCTGATCAGACTGCTCGTTCTGTGCCGTCAGATCTGGCTCTATGCTGTTTGCAAAAGTGATTTTATCTGCCGCTAGCGTGCAAAGGGTTAATTGAGCTTAAATATATATTATGATAGGCATAAGTGGCTGCTTAAAAGAGGCTATGTTCTTTAGTAAGATGCTAATTTGTGAAGCTGGATGCTGGCTGCTAAACCATGTTGGCTTAGAGGCAGGGTTCTCTCTGTCTGAACCACTTCTGTCACCAATTTGTGAAATTTTGAGCCAACTAAGAGCCACATTGACAAAACATTTGCCAAAAAAAAACGTTGCGACAAATATTTTCGCCCAAAAAAAACATTTACCGTCAATAATTGTTTTTTGTCGCAATTGGTGTCATTGGCGACCGACATTGGACACCCTGAGAGGTGACTGCTAACACAGGTTTGACAGTATCACACTCTGTATAGTACTGTGTACTATAATACTTTATTGCACAGGCCATCCAGGTGGAATGTACTACAATATGTTATGCATTATTTGCACAGGCCATCCAGGTGGAATGTACTACAATACCCTATGCATTATTTGCACAGGCCATCCAGATGGAATGTACTACAATACGTTATGCATTATTTGCACAGGCCATCCAGATGGAATGTACTACAATACGTTATTGCACAGGCCATCCAGATGGAATGTACTACAATACGTTATGCATTATTTGCACAGGCCATTCAGATGGAATGTACTACAATACGTTATGCATTATTTGCACAGGCCATCCAGATGGAATGTACTACAATACGTTATGCATTATTTGCACAGGCCATCCAGATGGAATGTACTACAATACGTTATGCATTATTTGCACAGGCCATCCAGGTGGAATGTACTACAATACGTTATGCATTATTTGCACAGGCCATCCAGATGGAATGTACTACAATACGTTATGCCTTATTTGCACAGGCCATCCAGGTGGAATGTACTACAATATGTTATGCATTATTTGCACAGGCCATCCAGATGGAATGTACTACAATACGTTATGCATTATTTGCACAGGCCATTCAGATGGAATGTACTACAATACGTTATGCATTATTTGCACAGGCCATCCAGGTGGAATGTACTACAATACGTTATGCATTATTTGCACAGGCCATCCAGGTGGAATGTACTACAATACCTTATGCATTATTTGCACAGGCCACCCAGGTGGAATGTACTACAATACGTTATGCATTATTTGCACAGGCCATTCAGATGGAATGTACTACAATACGTTATGCATTATTTGCACAGGCCATCCAGGTGGAATGTACTACAATACGTTATGCATTATTTGCACAGGCCACCCAGGTGGAATGTACTACAATACATTATTGCACAGGCCATCCAGATGGAATGTACTACAATATGTTATGCATTATTTGCACAGGCCATCCAGGTGGAATGTACTACAATATGTTATGCATTATTTGCACAGGCCATCCAGATGGAATGTACTACAATATGTTATGCATTATTTTCACAGGCCATCCAGATGGAATGTACTACAATACGTTATGCATTATTTGCACAGGCCACCCAGGTGGAATGTACTACAATACATTATGCATTATTTGCACAGGCCATTCAGATGGAATGTACTACAATACGTTATGCATTATTTGCACAGGCCATCCAGATGGAAATCTCTCAAATAACTTACATGTACACTTGCCTATCAAACCTGTTGGAGTGTGGCACATTGTCATACTGTTATATTTCTGCAGTCCTTGGTTGCTAAGCTATTATCACCAAGCAATAAAGCAGAATTATTCAGAATAAGGTAATAAAAGTCAGTGAAATCTCTGAGATTGGATTGAGGGATAGCAGAGTACAGCATGGAACAATTATTGAGCCAATTAGCCATCATATCTGGTCCAGTTCCAGTGTTCACACTCCTCAGCAGTGTCTGTAACTTCACAATCTGTTTTTATTACAGAATTATACACTATCTCTTCTATTGTTAATACACTAAGCCCTGAGCTGAGATAATGTGACTCTCTATCCGCCTGGCATTCTTCTTGTGGAGTAAACAGTTTCCAAGGGGACAGTTGTTGAATACCCAGTAGTTCTTTTTCATCAATATTTTGTAAAGCTTCCTTTGTGATGGAGTCCGGTGCATTTATTACAGGAAGTGGTCAATTGTAAGACTTAACCCATTCGACACCAAGTAACTGACATGGACTGGTCCATGATATTTTTAGACCAATAAAATGAATAAGAAAATTACATTTGGACCAGTTCATTTATCAAAATGGGTAATTTTGTCTAAAATAGTAATATTACTGGCAAAAAGTGCAGATCCTGATGAGACGGCTCGTCATGAGCCGGCTCATCTGGATCTACACTTTTTGTAAGCCTATTTAGAGGTCTGTGGTGTTGAAAGTGTTAATGTATCAGGTTGGAGAGGACACTGAGAAATTATCCTTTGTTTCTTGTGCCTTGGATACTGGAATAGAAACATGGCTTAGTGGATGTTGTATCCAGGGAAACGACTCCGATTGTTGTATCTGTGATTGCATGAATATGTTGCATCTCCGATTGATGTCAGTTAGATATGCTGTATCTTGGTCTATGCACATTTATTTTAGCTCAATTGCAAAACAAGTTCTTACAACTTATATTAATCACTCTCGAGACCTCATTCCTGATGAAATTCATCGCCATGAGGGAGAGAGAAGAGGCAACGTGGAATTTAAATGCTGCCTAAGGGTACAATCGATACAGCTCCAGTGGTAGCTGGAACTACAGGCCTTTCACACTTGAAGCGAACGCGCTACCATGACTTCCACAATGTGAGTCGGATATGTTGCAGCTTGGATTATGGGATGTATATCTCTCTCTATATATATATATATATATAACTATAAAAATATCACGAAGCTCAGATTATGCATCTTGGGGGGGGAAATGATCATTTGTATCTACAAATTAATTCAACAAAAAAAACATATTTAGTATTACAATAAATTCTCTAGATTACCATATTTGTCTCTATATTTGGAGATGGCCGGGGCTGTTGTATTAAAACATCAATCTAAGACTACTAAAGGATATTCGATATGCCGTTATGCTTTTAGTAACAATATAAGGCACAATCATTGTGCTCTAATGCGCACTAATTCCAGTTGGATGTTATGATGTATTAGTGGACAGGCTATTTGATGATATGCATTATGGATTCTAGACATTCCTCCGAGACCTATATGCATAACTGCTGTTCCTGTATTGATGTTTTGTTAAAACACTTTCGCTGGGATCCTTATGGAGAATTGTTTTATAATCAGTCGATTGGTCGGTGTCAGCAGTTTTCCATAAGTTGTGTGGTAAACGCCAGACTAGGCGGTGTTTTTGCCGGCTTTGGAAATGACTTTGAGGTTTTTTCCATTCAAATAGTGCTTTATATTAAATGGTTTTTTCTCTCTAACCTGGAAATTATTATGGCTAGGCTGACAGTGGAATGAGAACTGTTTCTGGTAATTTATGTCTGGTAAGTTGCTGATTTGATGTTTTATTGCTCTATATACATGTATGTAAAATTCACAATCGATTTAGAAATAGATAATTAGGAAAATGGGTTGGGTAACAAGTTCTGACAACATTAGTGACTAACATACTTTTATTGTTATTGTTATTGTTCATATTTAGCAGCATAGCCAATAACTACATGGCTTATGCTAAATCTTGTAACTGAGGGAGGGTGTGTGGTTTACGAGGGAGAAGTTATGTACAACGGAGAAGTTTGTTGTGTACAAGGGAGAAGTTTGTTGTGTACAAGGGAGAACTTTGTTGTGTACAAGGGAGAACTTTGTTGTGTACAAGGGAGAAGTTTATTGTGTACAAGGGAGAAGTTTATTGTGTACAAGGGAGAACTTTGTTGTGTACAAGGGAGAAGTTTGTTGTGTACAAGGGAGAAGTTTGTTGTGTACAAGGGAGAACTTTATTGTGTACAATGGAGAACTTTGTTGACTATCAAAATATATACTATATGGAAAAACTCTCCAAGCTCAAAATAGGGAATAAATTGCACATAATGCAACACCAAGTAACTGACATGGACTGGTACATGATATTTTTAGACCAATAAATTAATAAGAAAATTACATTTGTTCAAAATGGGTAATTTTGTCTAAAAATAGTAATATCACTGGCAAAAAGTGCAGATCTTGATGAGACGGCTAAGTCTATTTAAAGATCTGTTTACCTTTGCAGAATATATCGTATCTATCACCATTTTTATGCAATAAACCACTTTAAGGCGATAATGACATTATTCATCATAGGAAATCTCATATGCGCGGACCGATCTCATATATGCGCACTTTATAATAACCTGTACAGTGCAACTGTATATATAACAAGTACAAGCACACTGATAGATGATGGGACTATAGATCATACTGAATATATGAATAACTGTAACCTGTATTAGATCACCAGCATCAGATGGTGGGAATTTATGAACATTTATGTTAATATAATGTAGTGTGAAAACATGTATCGTTGTCGTTTATATCCAAATCCAAATTTTATACGGTATCATAATGGTAAATAATAAGACGTACACGTATGCTAATTCGTGTGAATGTGTCTTAAACTGTCAAATTTATAAAAAAGATTTGTTTATTTTGTGGTTAAGTAGAGTGAAGAAAGAGCGGTTTAAGTGAGGTAATGTAAATAGTTCTGTTTGTAGCCGTGTGAAATTTAAGCCTAGATATTGTGATAATAACCCGGATCAGACATGGCCATATATATATAACTTTCCAAAATATCGGTGAGATGGCATTATAATAAGCTAAAAGGAAAAATAAAATACATAGTTGTGTAATCCAATTTTATCCAATAATGTGATTATTTATTAACCCTTTCAACCCCAAGTAGCTGACATGGACTGGTCCATGATATTTTTAGACCCATAAATTAATAACAAAATTACATTTGGATCAGTTCATTTATCAAAATGGGTAATTTTATCTAAAAATAGTAATAATTATTACTGGCAAAAAAGTGCAGATCCTGATGAGACGGCTCGTTACGAGCCGGCTCATCTGGATCTACACTTTTCATAAGCCTATTTAGAGGCCTGTGGGGTTGAAAGGGTTAACTAACAGGCTTTTAACCCTTTCAACACCAAGTAACTAACATGGACTGGTCCATGATATTTTTAGACCAATAAATTAATAACAAAATTACATTTGGATCAGTTCATTTATCAAAATGGGTAAATGTTTCTAAAAATAGTTATATTTCTTGAAAAAAGTGCAGATCCTGATGAGACGGCTCGTGACCATCTGGATCTACACTTTTTTGTAAGCCAATTTAGAGGTCTGTGGTGTTGAAAGGGTTAACCATTTCCCCCATAGAAGCACCTCTTTACAACGTTACCAATACGACATACATTGATAATGTAGTAGCCAAACCAATGTTCAATGCACAAATGACCACATTTACGCTTTCATACGCGCCAACGAGAGTGATTAATATAAGTTGTTAGAACTTGCTTCGCAATTGTTGTAAAATAAATAAAGTTTAAACTAAACCAATGTTCATAATTAAGGCCAGAATCTCATGTAGTCCCAGTAATATCTATGGAGGTGGGATAGATAGGGCCACTACTTATCCACTGCATGATAGCTAAATTGCTGCCATTTGTATGGAGATATAATAATATATTAACCTAAATCTCTATGAAGGAAAGGGTTAAACAATTGTGTTTGTAAATGTTTATTAGTTCAATGTTAGCAGTTACTGTAACAAGCAAGAAAGTATATCATTTTCCACGGCATCACATTTTGGTTTTACCATCCCATCCCTCGGCTGTGTCCTAGAAAAATGTTTGGGGAAGAGCTAGTACTCACTGAAGCATGTGTAGATCTTGATCATTCTACGCATCTAGGTGTCGCATGTTCGCATGCTAGCATATTCGCTTCAGGTGCGAAATGCCCACTGGAGCCGTTACGATTGTGCCCTTAGACAATACATTTACATGCCACATTGCATTTAATCTCTCACTCATTGTGATGGAATGATTCTATCAGGAATGAGGTCTCGAGAGTGATTAATATAAGTTGTAAGAACTTGTTTCGCAATCGAGCTAAAATAAATGTGTATAAACAAAGATACAACATACCCAGGGTACCCACGCATCAGGGAAAACAGGGAAAACAGGGAAAACAGGGAAAATGACCAAAACCTGTTCCCTGCAGGGAATTATCAGGGAATTTTAAAAACATGAGAATATCAGGGAATTATCAGGGAATTTTATTTTGTCATCCTCGCACGCGCGCCCGCGACCATTTTGTCGTCGTCCGCGCATAGTTTGTCATCTATGCGCACACGTGTATTTGGTCATGATTGAGTATTTCGTCATGTCACATTGTGTTTTTGTCAGGGAAAATTGGAGATTGATCAGGGAAATATCAGGGAATTATCAGGGAATTTGTTTCCTCATATCCTGTGGGTACCCTGCATACCTAACTGACATCAATCTGAGACGCAACATATTCAACGCAATCACAGATACAACAATCAGAGTCATAAGTTGTAAGAACTTGTTTTTGAAACTTTTGAACTTGAAACATTTGTACACACTATAAACTAAGTTTGCATGATCATAAGACCCGAACAAATTAATGTGGGTTGCTTCTCCAGCTGTTTGTTGAATCTCTGTGCTTCCACTGGAACTGTGTTCATGTGCAGTAATAAAACACAGCCAAACTCATCTCCATGACAACAAATGGGTACACAACCATGCAACCATTTTAAAATGTTCATTGTAATAAAGCAGTAAAACCAATCTCAACAGTAACAATGGAGTGAATAGCCGCACATTGGATGGAATGTTAATTTATGTATATTAGGTACTTATTTCATGGTCTTTGAACCATAACTTAATTATGATCTACTTTTTTTCAATTTCACCCTCATTTTCTAGCTTTATAGATGAGTTTTTAAAGATAGTTGGTGTTTTTTAGGGTAATTCATTGGGTTTTGAAGGTCATGAACTATCATTTATCATGTTTTTACGCTATCTTCAAAAAAAGTTGAATGAAATTTTTTCATGACCTGTTAATATAATGTAAATGTTTATTGGACTATTTTGTGACTGATGTGTTCAAAAAATTGAAAATTTGGCTGATGCATGCATGGCGTGTGCTCCACTTTCGGCTTCATTGTGTTTGTCAATGTGCGTTTTGTACTCTGTATATTATTGTGATTCATAGGTGGGTGTTTCCGTGAAGTGGAAGTGTCAACAACGCCTCATATCCAATCTTATTATCTTTCTCCTTGATTTATTTCAAATCGTTTACACGGAGCCACTTCCCATTGATTTCATGATTATGTTCAGGTTGCATGCACATACTACTGTGAAATGATTTCCTTCCCCTTTGTCATTATATGCTATGCTATCACAAGCCTTGCAACATTGACCATATATACTTTATCTATGCTTGCAGATGAAAACAACAGATAAGGTCGATTGTACAATATTAAATAATATGGTACATAATAATAAATGGGCAGAATAATGAGATGAAAGAGATTCTCTGATCAGATTGTGGATAATTGCGTGCTAAGAGGTGTAGTTAAAGATAATTGGTTGCTCTTTAGTTGTTTTATCCTCTGACATATCTCTGACCTAGTGTACATTGGGAGGATATGAATCGCCTTAGGTATTGATATTAATATTGTGAAAATGGACAGGAAATTAGGCAAGGTGACATGCTCTGTTCTATCTACTTTATCTATTCTGTTATAATTGTTCAATTTTGTATTGGAAATGTTTGTGATGGATTACTTGACCATCTTTCATTATGTTGTATTTTTAATAATTATTTATCAGTGATACATAATATTATAATCTAGTAACATAGATGTCATTAAATTATCAATTACCTACTATTCAAATTAAAGAAAAGATTTTACACATACTGGTATGCAGTCGCACATGAGCAGTCTCCGTACACCAACTGTTATGCACTTCATATGTGCGATTTTTAAACAATTTGTGTATACAGTCAAGCAGATATATGTTTCCCTGAAGACACACGTGTAATTCTTTCTCATATAATGGAACTAGTCATAATTATGAATATGAAGACCATCAAATACTTGTCTACATTTTCACAAAAGAGGCACCCTGATTTTGTATGCATGCGCAAATGATGCCCGTTATAAAGAAGTTTATGGGTAATTTCACGACAAACAAATGGATTACGTACGGTTAATTAGCAATTATGCACTCCAGAAATATGGGGAAACAAGATATCGCCTTGATGTCTATTGATTTCGAAGCTACGGCAATAAAATCGACTACTCTGCCCGAAGCGCCCTCTAGCCCGAGCCTTGAATTTAATATCTTGTTCACCTGAATAGATAACATATCTAGGTCCTCCCTCCAATCCGAGTACTTCATTCTGCAATAACATTTATATATTCATATATACTAATTTATCGAGTTTCTTTAAAAACATATGTTTGGCGACTATACTGCTGAGCATGTATATGGCCATTTATGTATGGCCAATTACATACCCCTATTTGGGTCTCCTATAAGAAACGTATTCTGAGAGCAGAGCAATATAATTATAAACTGTGATAACTATTACTAGTAAAATGTTTTCACATACCAGCGCACATTAATATCGGCATTAATGATGCAATTGCGCGCTTTCTCACTTCTCCCAAAAATACTGACCTAGAATAAGTCCTGTATATATAGTAGCACTATTTACTTACTATGGACGCACTTTACTCTACTTTGGTTCACAATTATAATGAACAGATACCAAAATCTGACCCAGATTAATGTATTATTTATTATTTAATATATATTCATAAATTTATTAAATTTGAGATTTTTGGTTGTGAATATTAATTATTACCTAATGCTCTATATAACTTGTAATTCGTTATTTTTGCCTGTTTCATTGCATTTTTTATCCTTCGCTCAGGTCTGTGCAACAGTTTGAACTGTTGACCGGGCAATAGTTTGAACCGTTTCATACTAGACTTTTGAACCAATCATACTCTGAGTATGCTTTCACTGTGCACAGTAGGATGCGCAATAGGGTGTTATGGAAGTCAAAGTAAAAAATACGTCCCGAATACATTTTAGCTCTGACTGTGCCTGAAGTCATAGATATACATGCATTATGTGAAGCCCTCCTTTCCGTTCATTAATGCCTTTCCGTATTTTATTGCATACTTACCGGCGTACCGGCTTTTAGACCAAAACCAAGCGTTTACAAATGATGATTGATTAGTAATCAGCCGACAAACTGGGAAAAACAGAAATTTATCTTGAATTATGGCCCAGGCTAGGTTTGAAGACATGACTGAGGATGTTTTTCGAGTCAGTCAAATATTATAGAATATAAGGTATGTACAACAGTTATATAGAGCATTAGGTAATAAAACAGTTATTTCATGGGTGTTTGGGGAACAGTCAAAACTATTGTCCCTCGGTATCAGGGAAGACATTTCGAACTGTTGCCCGAGGCCTGGCGGCCTCGGCCTCGGGCAACAGTTCGAAATGTCTTCCTTGATACCGAGGGACAATAGTTTTGACTGTTCCCCAAACACCCATGAAATAACTGTATACTGTTAATCTGGTTAGGGATCTAACAGTTAATGATGTATCGGAATGATGGTCATACAGTTACAAAATGGCTATGGTGGAAGAATTTGTTTTCCCAAAGTAAGCCCATTTAAATTTATTTCCAGCAATTAAACTTTTCTAAAGGGTCATCATTTTGAGGTGAAAAATTGCCTAAAATTACTGGCTGTCCAAAGTTGTATGTAAAGGATAGTGAAGTGTTTGATGGCACATTTGTCAAATCTAGACAACAGGCTTTGTCACAGTCTCTACTTCATTTTATAATTTATTTGTTGGGAACCCTTTGACCATGAAGACCAGTAAAAGAAGGGGCTGCAGGACCTGTACATGGTCATTTGTAATAGTGTCTGGTTGGTGTAGAATGGAGATGAGAAAGTCAGCCTCCAGCTATGAATAGTTGCTGTACTGTGACCACAGATTTTGTAAGGAAGTTAAAGTTGGCCAGCCAGAACCAGTCTCATATCTTAGCCATCTGTGTAGTGTGTGTGTACAGTCTACATTTGATAGCTATCACCAGTTTACTACGCTTTGATACCAATTAATACTTGTGTTACTTTTACCACATTTTCCTTTGGATTTTGACATTGTAAACTGTCATATTATTACTGTGCTAGTTTGTTACTACATTAATGTTTGTGAATTTCATTTATATCATCCTTAGTAACAGTGCCATATGAATATATTAAGTCAGTGTTTTATATTTGGAGTGTGATGACATGATTTTGGGGTGTATTTTTTGTGTGTGAATATTTTGGATTATTTAGTGTCTCATTTTGTGACATTAACGTGGATTTAAGTGTTAAAGTTACAACACAAGAAGTTGTGGACGTATGCGATATACTCAATCACGACATGATTGATGCAAGAATAGTAATTAATTGTAAGTTATATACATTCAATTAAACTCATTTTTGTTTTTGCTTTGATTATAGCAGAAAATGTCTTATCAGTTGTTGAGCTGTAATATAAGAGGAGTTAGGATTAACAAGCAGAATATCACAGATTAACAAGCAGAATATCATAGATTAACAAGCAGAATATCTTAGATTAACAAGCAGAATATCATAGATTAACAAGCAGAATATCATAGATTAACAAGCAGAATATCATAGATTAACAAGCAGAATATCTTAGATTAACAAGCAGAATATCATAGATTAACAAGCAGAATATCATAGATTAACAAGCAGAATATCATAGATTAATACGCAGAATATCATAGATTAACAAGCAGAATATCATAGATTAACAAGCAGAATATCATAGATTAATACGCAGAATATCATAGATTAACAAGCAGAATATCATAGATTAACAAGCAGAACAAACAGAATATCATAGATTAACAAGCAGAATATCATAGATTAACAAGCAGAATATCATAGAAGCAGAATATCATAGATTAATTAACAAACTGACTTTCATAGATTAATATTAAATTTAATAACATGACTCGGCATTTTATCTGTATACGCAAAGAAGGAATTTACCATGTTTAAATCTATAATAAATCAATGTCTAGCACATTTACCATGTTTATATCTATAATAAATCAATGTCTAGCACATTTACCATGTTTATATCTATAATAAATCAATGTCTAGCACATTTACCATGTTTATATCTATAATAAATCAATGTCTAGCACATTTAGTCATTAATTTTACACACTCTTTAAAAAAATAACATCAAATATATTTGTAATGTTTAGATATTTTGGTCATGTTAGAATCAAAATAATATTTGTGTTATTTATAGTGGTATAAAACATGGTTTGACATTCCGAGCGCCGGAATGAACCATTTAATAGCACATGACCTGCAGAATGAACCATTTAATAGCACATGACCTGCGGAATGAACCATTTAATAGCACATGACCTGGAGAATGAACCATTTAATAGCACATGACCTGGAGAATGAACCATTTAATAGCACATGACCTGCAGAATGAACCATTTAATAGCACATGACCTGCAGAATGAACCATTTAATAGCACATGACCTGCAGAATGAACCATTTAATAGCACATGACCTGCAGAATGAACCATTTAATAGCACATGACCTGCGGAATGAACCATTTAATAGCACATGACCTGCGGAATGAACCATTTAATAACCATTTAATAGCACATGACCTGCGGAATGAACCATTTAATAGCACATGACCTGGAGAATGAACCATTTAATAGCACATGACCTGGAGAATGAACCATTTAATAGCACATGACCTGCATTATTAATTCCTATGCATCAGAACTTCCAAACCATGTTTTATTCACCAATAAGTAAAGACAAATATTATATTAGAGTAACAAAGCATATTGTAGAACAAGCAGAATATCACAGATTAACAAGCAGAATATCACAGATTAACAAGCAGAATATCACAGATTAACAAGCAGAATATCACAGATCAACAAGCAGAATATCACAGATTAACAAGCAGAATATCACAGATTAACAAGCAGAATATCTTAGATTAACAAGCAGAATATCACAGATTAACAAGCAGAATATCTTAGATTAACAAGCAGAATATCACAGATTAACAAGCAGAATATCACAGATTAACAAGCAGAATATCTTAGATTAACAAGCAGAATATCACAGATTAACAAGCAGAATATTGCAGATTAACAAGCAGAATATCGCAGATTAACAAGCAGAATATCGCAGATTAACAAGCAGAGACACTACATGAAAGGTGTGGTGTGATCATGTATCAAACTCGTGACCCCTTAAATTCCAAATCTGACGCTCTACCACTGGATCCTGGGTCTAGTACTCATTCAGTCATAGCAATCGGCTTTCGTGCTCCGTTCTTGCAGTAATATAAAAAAAATCCGGGCTTATTTATTGAAATTTCAAAAGTAATGTTCGCCACTTCATCTATCTTTGCACAATACCATAAATCACAATCAGTATAATAAAACCAGACTGTGATTCTTGTCTATTGAAGGTTTCTTTTCAGAAGAAAAATGAATGTCTGTCACACAGCAAGTAGATGGTAACACAATTAGAGATATTAACAGCTAATACCTGTGCAAAGAAAATATGTCTGTCGACATTGAAATACAAGGCACATAATTTATATAGTTATGTTAACCAGTACCCCGCTAATCGCAAATAAAGTCGCTTCTGCAAACAGCATAGAGCCATGTCAGACAGCACAGATCATGCCGTCTGATCAGACTCCAGCATAGAGCCATGTCAGACAGCACAGATCATGCCGTCTGATCAGACTCCAGCATAGAGCCATGTCAGACAGCACAGATCATGCCGTCTGATCAGACTCCAGCATAGAGCCATGTCAGACAGCACAGATCATGCCGTCTGATCAGACTCCAGCATAGAGCCATGTCAGACAGCACAGATCATGCCGTCTGATCAGACTCCAGCATAGAGCCATGTCAGACAGCACAGATCATGCCGTCTGATCAGACTCCAGCATAGAGCCATGTCAGACAGCACAGATCATGCCGTCTGATCAGACTCTCTGCTGTTTGCTATTCGGATAGTGGAGGTAAAAACACTTGGCAGAATGGCATGCAACATAGATCCTGATCAGACTTATGCCACGACAAGCACACCGCAGCTGATCTGGATCTATGTTATTTGCACATTCATTAAAATTTATTCAGCAGTATAAGGGTTTAATGGAGGAATTAATGCACTGGGGTAACTGAAGAACCCACTTGTTTGGTTTGGTGACAAGTCATTTAATCGTTGATCGTGGTGAACAACAAAGGGAATGCAGCTTGTTTATGAGCGTGGGTTTTGGACATGAAGCATGCTTTATGGGATGTAGTGGACATTGGTTGGATTGTCCACTATGTGGGTTATTGAGGGCACCTATACTGACCACTTATTTTACATACACTTGCCAAATTCTTCAGACCTAGTTAACATGACACGCAGACATATTAATTTGGTTAACTTTCCTTTGATCTCTTTCCAGTTTGTCACCTGATTTGCATAATTTATCATAAACGTGTGACAATGTAAAGTGCATTTTCTTTATATCAATATTGGAATACATACATGTATACATAAATGCGTGATTTATAACACTATAACAGCAGTTTTACACATTCTGTGTTATTTACCACTTCTGGCAGACTAACATAATGGTCTTGTTATTATGAAATCATTGAAGAAGAATTAAAGAACGATATATTTGCAGACTAAATAATTATTAGAACAGGGTGGAGTTTTAATAATAATAATATTTTGAACAATAATGTGATGTTTTTGGTGTACATGTATGGGGATATGTTTCAGTTTAATGCAGGAGATGAAATAGTAAGTATTAGACATAACTACATGTACAGTGTCGTATATAATATATTACACATATTTAATATATTACACGTATATAATATATTACACGTATTTAATATATTACATGTATTTAATATATTACACATATAATATATTACATGTATATAATATAACACGTATATAATATATTACACATTATATTATATTACATGTATATGATATATTACACATATATAATATATTACACATATATAATATATTACACATATAACAAGTATTTAATATATTACACGTAGATAATATATTACACATATATAATATATTACACATATATAATATATTACACATATTACAAGTATTTAATATATTACATAAAAAAACACAAAAAAACCAAAACACAAACCAAAACAAACAAAAAAACAAAAACACACAAAAACATATAATAACACATATAATATACACTATATAATATATTACACTTATATAACATATTACACATATATAATATATTACACATATATAATATATTACACATATATAATATATTACACATATTACAAGTATTTAATATATTACATGTATTTAATATATTACACATATATAACATATTACATATATATAATTACACGTATATAATATATTACACATATATAATTACACGTATATAACATATTTACACGTATATAATATATTACACATATATAACATATTTACACGTATATAACATATTACACGTATATAATATATTACACTTATATAACATATTTACACGTATATAATATATTACACTTGTATAACATATTTACACATATATAATATATTACACATATATAACATATTACACATATAATTACACGTATATTACACATATATATTTACACGTATATAATATATTACACTTATATAACATATTACACGTATATAATATATTACACTTATATAACATATTTACACGTATATAATATATTACACTTATATAACATATTTACACTTATATAACATATTTACACATATATAAATATTACACATATATAACATATTTACACGTATATAACATATTACACGTATATAATATATTACACTTATATAACATATTTACACGTATATAACATATTTACACGTATATAACATATTTACACGTATATAACATATTACACGTATATAATATATTACACTTATATAACATATTTACACGTATATAATATATTACACTTATATAACATATTTACACGTATATAATATATTACACGTATATAACATATTACACGTATATAATATATTACACTTATATAACATATTTACACGTATATAATATATTACACTTATATAACATATTTACACGTATATAATATATTACACGTATATAACATATTACACGTATATAATATATTACACTTATATAACATATTTACACGTATATAATATATTACACGTATATAACATATTACACGTATATAATATATTACACTTATATAACATATTTACACATATATAACATATTTACACATATATAACATATTACACATATATAATTACACGTATATTACACATATATATTTACACGTATATAATATATTACACTTATATAACATATTACACGTATATAATATATTACACTTATAGAATATATTTACACGTATATAATATATTACACTTATATAACTATTACACGTATATAATATATTACACTTATAGAATATATTTACACGTATATAATCAGAGTTGTATGATTTAAATCACCTGAACAAAATCATGATTTAAATCCAAAAAAATATTGGTGTTAAAAACAATGGATTAAACTTTTTATCACTGATTAGATAATTATAAGCCGGTCACAGTTAGTATAGAGGTAAGTGTCCACACATGTCTTTGGTTTTGGTAATTGGGGGCATGCTTTGAAGGTAATTATTTGCATTGTAATGATTGTATTAAAGAAAGTAAGTAGTACAGAGTCATTTATGCTTTGAAGCTATTAAAAACTATTCAATTAGTTCCCATGACTCATTTCAGTAATGACCATTGGCCTAAAATAGATCTATTTATCTATAATTATTTAAAATGGCTAATAGACTATACATATACACTGTAGATGTATCTATTTCAAATTTGACCTAATATTGATATGGATCAAAAACTTCAGTTAATAAGAAGCAACTTTGTTGATCAGTATTATAATAAAGGGAAGTTGCACATCAATATTCACAATGTCTGGTAGAAAAAAAGATTGTGTATGGTTGTATTTTGACAAGTTTACTGTTCATGGAAAGTCTGGATGTAAAGCTAAATGTAAAAAGTGTGCGAAACAAATGCAGGGACTGGTCTCTCGTATGAAGCAACATGTTCAAGATTGTAACAGTAACACTACTAGTATGTGCGACCTGATCACTGCCGACAGTCGCGACACTGAGCAGCAAGCGCATGATGCTATTCCAGACTCTCCAGCTACTCCACATACTACATATACTCCGACTACTCATACACATGATGAGGAGAACCTCTCCATATATATTTAAATCATCTTATTCTAAACTATGTGTAATGTATATATTTAAATCATAAATGCATTGAAATTACCTTTGTGTTTTATTTTAGTATCACTATATATTTTAAAATAACTACTATTAAAATAAAAATAAATCAATTAAAATCCAAAAAATCGAT
>CM026398.1:53120063-53240407 GCA_014843695.1 Archivesica marissinica | reverse complement strand
ACACACACACACACACACACACACAAATATATTAATAACAAAACCAAAAATCAGTTTAAAAAAATTGGACCATAGTTTTTTTCAGTAACTCCAGAAATCAGTGCTGATAAAACAAACAAAAAACAGTTTAAAAAAATTGGACCATAGTTTTTTTCAGTAACATCAGAAATCAGTGCTGATAAAATCTACAAAACATGTGCTAGAAACCCCAGCTCCAATCAACTGAATCGTGTAATTAAACCTCTGGACCACACAGAGCTAAGAAACCTTAATTTTATAACATTGTTTGAATTACTTGTATAGGTCATAGGTTGGTAAATATTAGGCACACAGCTGTAATATGGTAATTGCATTATAGACACTGTTGTATTATGGCATAGAGGTGTCATTGATGGAAATTTGATTGATTGATATATCCATTATTAAATACGACACAGGTATCCCCCCCCCGCCCCCATTTTTGAGAATGGCTCTTGGTGTTTTGATGAAGATGTATTAGAGAAAACATCAGTCAGTTATATAGAATTGTTCCATATTGTTAAATTATTTTTGATTACTAATAGTATATCAGCTGTCTATTTATTGATTTGGCCAAAAAAAACCCCAAAAAACCTATGTTTACGGTTTCCCGACCGACCGGTTTTTTTACCCCGGACTCTGAATTTTTTATGAAATTTTGAAGAAGAAAAAATTGTGAAACAGTAAACACAGGTGGTTGTTTTTTGGCCTAACATCTGTACATATATGCTGTAGATTAGCCCCAACTGTATAATGGTATAATTATTCAACACTGTACAGTCAAACCTGTCTTAGTGGTCACCTCTATTAAGCAACCACCCTGTATTAGGCAGCCAGTGTCCAGATTCCCAATATGTTGTTTTATTATACATTTGACCTCTATTAAGCAGCCAGTTTCCAGATTCCCAATATGTTGTGTTATTATACATTTGACCTCTATTAAGCAGCCACTTTCTGAGATTACCTTGGCTGGCTGCTTAAGACAGGTTTGACTTTGTATATGCCATACACTAGCCACTGTTGGAGTGATCCAGACTCTACTCTACATTTGAATGATGTAGACAGTGATACCCCCCTACTATGGTAAATCTTAACACTGCTGCCATATAGCAGAATGTTTGATAGACACCCAGGGTTCATTCTAGGTCAGAATTTTTGGGAGAAGTGAGAAAGCGCGTGATCACTTCCTTAAATGGTGTTCTTTAATATATTTCTGCAAAATAGGGTTAAAATGCATAGTACAACCATTAACTACAACATTTGAATAGAAGGAGTGCTTTATAATGGGCCAGTGTATCTTACTAGTCAAAATTTTGTTAGAAAATCGTAAAAACCAAGGGAGAAGTGGGGTCCCAGAGGGCGAAGTCAGGGTCCCTAGGGTGACTATTTCGCCCACATCGCCCTCTAGAATGATCCCTGGACACCTGTTCCTTTATTGCATACATTGTTCCTGTGTTTGTATATTTCAGAAAGATATGTCGACACTGCAAATGTCCTCCTGAGGTTCACGATATGGCTACAGGCCTGGCAGATGAGCGCACATTAAACAAACTGATGCACGATGTGAAACGAAATTCCACGTCCGATGACGACAGTGGGTGCCCGCTAGAGGAGTACTCATGGGTGCCACCGGGGCTCAAACCTGAACAGGTAAGCAAGTTGAGAAACAGTGCAATGGTGTGGTAATGGTAGTTGGGCTGTGTCCACTGACACGGTCTGTTTGTAGTACAAGCGCTCGCTGATGGAGGAGGATGCTATTGAGATGTTGCCATATGGGAGTTGTGTAAAGGTGTATAGCAGGTAGCTTATTGCCCTACATGTACAGTGTTAGCACACACTGAGCCAATGATGTAATATAACTTACTGTCAATTAACTTTGTCTGTTTTTGATGTTTTTGACCTCAATTGGATCATACCTGGGCCAGACCAAGGTTATGGAACTGTTCTCAGATCTCAAATCAAACTCAAGAAATTTGATTGGTCGAGTCTGACATATACACTTGACTGAACCAATCAGAAGTGAGTTTGAGATTGGATAAAAGTTTTATAATCACGGTACCAGGTTTGGAGGTTATAAAACTTTTCTTCAAATTCGGTCTTGGCCTCTGATTGGTTGAGCCAAAAGCAACTGAGATCTGAATCAGTGAGACACAGCAGTATGCAGTATAGGTGAAGGGTTAGGACATATTGTAATATGCTTTACAAGTGTACCAGTATTATGTTTGGGGAGCAATAACTGGTATGCTTCTAATTGACACCTCATTAGCGGACATGTCTCAATCCATCATGTAACTCAGCAGTACAGTTAGCAATGAGAAGGTCTACCAGTAATTAGCTTCTCTAATTTCCTCATCCATTCCATGCATAGCAGCAATTTGCCCTCTGTTTTCCTAGCACACAATGTGTGTTTGTCCAGGAAATTAATGAATTATTCTTCCCAGGAACCGCAGGGCATGTACCGCAGGGCATGTACCGCAGCTTCACTTTCATACAAAACATTTCATTAAATTTTGTTCTTTTCATATTGTTGTGTTGGTGTTCCGTACCAATATTGGTGAATTAATCACGGGTTCCTGCAGAACATTATAATAACCTGCATCTGTGTGCGTTTAACCTGTACTGTGCTGGAAATGATATATACTTGGTATATTCGTTATTGCAAACAGCATAGAGCCAGATATTACGTGCACAGGTAGTGCCATCTGATCAGGCTCTAATTTTGATATCCTGATAGTGGAGATAAAACACTTAGCTGAATAGCAAACACCATGGATCCTGATCAGACACGGCGACTGACTGGATCTATGTTGTTTGCACATTCCATCCAAATTATTCAGCATTTTAAGGGTTGATATAACTGTTTCCAATTATATGCTCTGTTTATAACACAAGTTGTTAAAAAAAGTTTGAAATTCTTGATTGTGTAGAGTTATGTCAGTAATATGTTTTTAATAATGTCTGTTCATCGTTGTGGTTTTAACAAATAAAGCTCCATCTAGTTCAGAGGTAGAGATCTGTTTCTAGTTCATGGTCGACGTAATCCTCTGGTCAGTGTGGTGCAGTAGGAGCATGTAGACGGCTTGAGTTAGAAAGTTAAAAAGATTACTCCCGATTGTTATATGATAATTCTTATGGATTTAACTTGGTCTAGACATTAATCCAAGCTCAAATGTACAATGTACTGAATGCTCTTCAAGAACCAGGTAGACGTTCATCTGTATACTTTATACTAATTTATCATTACTCCCTTGTTAATCGGGGCGACGCCTAGAGGTATATTAGTCATTTAATTTTTTGGAGGATATTGCAAGATACAGAAGATGCTCCAATGCCAGAAACAGCCCTGGTTCCTTTACCTGTCCTGTGTATAGTACATATTCATGAGACCTCGGTTTATAGTCCGTCCTGAAAGTGTTGATATCATTAGGGTCAGACTGGGGGATCGAACCTGCGATCACTGGATTCGCAGTCCGTGTTAACCACTGAACCACTGACCCGTCTTGCCTGTAACCCTGCTCTATACAACTAATCCTTCTCCAATATACATGTACAATTCCCGCCTGGATACAACAAAAAAAAGAATTGCCTCCCTACCTATGCTAATTTTTGTAGAGATGTAACATGAACCAAACAGTTTTTTCCCTTGGCCTTACCTACTCTGGTGGTAATGAAGGATAAACTTAATGGCTCCATATAATTGTTCACTATAATAATAATTTCAAATTGGAAACAGAAGATTGTAGTTATTTGTTGCTAGATCTCAATTAGCACAACCAATTAATTCATTAGGTAAATATGATATGTGAATACAGCTGTAGTAGGAAAGTTTAACCCTTTGTAGCGTCTGATCATGATCTATGTGGTTTGCTATTCATCCAAGTGCTTTAGCTCCACTATCTGATTAGCAAACAGCATAGAGCTTGATCAGACGGCATGTTCTGTTCTGTTCCATCTTATCTGGCTCTATGCTGTTTGCATAAGTGATTTTATCTTCCGCTAGCGTGAAAAGGGTTAATTGTTACACAAGTACTCATTTAGCTCCATTTACTGCTGCAGAATCAACCACACAATCTGCTGCACAGACCACTAAATTATGCCTATAATCAACCATGATTCTGCTATGGATTTTAGTCACATCTGGTCCATTGAAATATGTGCTTCTTATTCAAATGTTAATATTGTTCATGGAAAATGCACACACCGGTAATAACGTGTGTAAGATAAGGGAAAGATAATGACAGTCTGTGTAATTTTAGATACCTGCAAATCATTTTGGGGCAGCTGAAAACCTGTGTTTTAAAATGATGCAGCATGAACTATTACATGATTGGTTTGGTTTTCAAATTCCTTGAATGTCTGGATGGTTTTTTAGTAGTCTGGCATGCAATGATTGACGGATAGATATGTAGTACAGTGGTTAACATGATGGACTGGGAATCCAGGGATCGCAGGTTCGATCCCCCTATCTGACCCTAATAAAATTAACAGTCTTTCAGATGGGACTTTAAACCGAGGTCTCGTGTTGGTGCTTTACATCGTGCACGTAAAAGAACCAGAGGAGACTCTGGAATGGGTCTCTGTCTGTATCATTGCACTATCCTCCAAAAATCTAAAATGACTAATCTCTTCAGGAGGCGTCGCTCATATGGGCAACCGGTAGCGACGATAAATAAACGTAAAACACACACAGGCTTTGAATGGAACATAGCAAATCAAGATCAAAACGATATCCTGAAATTTTTTAAAGGCCCTCGCAAAATTATACCAGACAGGTCAGGAAGGTGAGGCAAGTTTCGTGAAGACCGCAGGCGGAGTTGTGATCAAATTCCTCCTGCTACAGTTCATATTTTGCTATCTAATAGCTTTGGAACTTTAGTTTAGAGCTTGGTTTTCCTCTGAACTCTGCCTGAAGATGGAAACAGATAAATAATACAGGGTCTGGAGTAACTGAGCTCTTCCAAATGCTGCGAATTTGTGGGAATGTAAGATAAATACATTGGGGAACCTACAATTGTGACCAGGTGGAGGGTGTCTGTTCCTGCTGAGCATGCATTCTTCTGCAAGCATGTTATTATATAAAGTCATTTAATAAAATTGTCTGCCAAATCTCACCAGAGCATTTTATTGATGTTATATTTCTATATTTCTATCTTCCAAGGCTGTAAAAGAAGATGACAGAGTAAAATGCAAGGCTTACCTTTGTATGCTATAAACGTATGGGCTGTCTGTTGTTTACTTTATGTTTTTAAATGTGGTAATTTTAATGCAGTTAAGATGTCGTTGTAATGGAGACATCTGTTGGATATGTTGAATTATGACGCATAAAGTTTGCAAATAAATGGACTTTTATATGATGGTTTTATAAAGTCAACCCAAATTTAATGACGTCTATATGTCACAATCTATCATGTTGTCAACAGTATATCTATTAATTAATTCTTTATTTAACCTGAATATAAAGTGGCTTTATGCACTTTTTCCTCTTCAAATGTAAAAATAAAATAATAATTCATAATAAATTATTTTATTATGCAAATTTATCCAAGTAAAACTTTAGTAACCTATAATTTACAAGTTAATGATTATTTGGAAAATAAGTATCCGTAAAGGGAGGTAATTTACAAATAGTAATATCGCTAAAATGCAATTGATTTGTGGGGAGATCTTTAGAAGTTTACCTAAAACCTGATAAACCTATTATTGAAAACTGGAAATAATTAGGACAGAAATCCTGTGCATAGCATACAAGTAGGTCAGTAATAATTAGGACAGAAATCTTGTGCATAGCATACAACTAAGTCAGTAATAATTAGGACAGAAATCCTGTGCATAGCATACAACTAGGTCAGTAATAATTAGGACAGAAATCCTGTGCATAGCATACAACTAGGTCAGTAATAATTAGGACAGAAATCCTGTGCATAACATACAAGTAGGTCAGTAATAATTAGGACAGAAATCCTGTGCATAGCATACAAGTAGGTCAGTAGGTCAAGTTAAATGAATATTGCCATCATAGTGTCATATAGTCCGCCTCCGTGGTCGAGTGGTTACGGTCGATGACTTGTATACCACTGTAACCTATCATCTCTGATGGTCACGGGTTCGAGCCCCGCTCAGACCGTGTCTCATTTATATGAAAAAGTTGGCAGTTTCTTACGGAGGTTGGTGTACCAAGTACTGGTTAACCGCTGGAGCCTGCCCAGGAAAGGTGTTGTTAGGTAAACTGCCCGTCGCTCAAATGGGAAACCGGTAGCGACGTTAAATAAACTTAAATATAAAAAAAGAGTGTCATATTATTGCTCTAGTATGTTTTTGTTAGTTTTGTCACCAGATGACGGCATTGAAAACCATCTGCCTCCCTCCTTAGAAGACTGTCACTAGTGACTATCCCATTCAACACCACGTAGCTGACATGGACTGGTCCATGATATTTTTAGACCAATAAATTAATAACAAAATTACATTTGGATCAGTTCATTTATCAAAATGGGTAAAAAAAAATCTAAAAATAGTTCTATTACTTGAAAAAAGTGCAGATCCTGATGAGACGGCTCGTCACGAGCCGGCTCATCTGGATCTACACTTTTTTGTAAGCCAATTTAGAGGTCTGTGGTGTTGAAAGGGTTTAAATCTGAATACCATTTCAACATACGAGTGTAGAGTGATCGAGAGACTGCACGATTTGATCGTGCCTTTTGTTTCAGTGACTGGTCTGTTGGTAGATTATAATAAGTACTGTCATAGTGTGTATTTTAGTTTATTTAGGGTCGCTACCGGTTTTCCCATATCAGCAGCGCCTCCTGAAGAGATTAGTATTTTCGATTTTGGAGGATTACTGACTTGACTGCTACAAGGGTAGATAGACTAGTGCTGGTTTATGAAACACTTTATTAGGCAAAAAAAAAGATATGGTCAGTCGGTAGGGTATTTTATTTTACCATACTCTTGGGCACAGAAAAATGTGAAAAATGAAGTTTTGAAGAAATAAAAAAAAAACATTTATAATTTCATAAAAATATTCAGGGTCAGGGGGGGGGGGTAAAAAGATGGGTCGGTTGGGAAACCGTAAACACAGGTGATTTGTTTGTTAGCCTTATTTTGGTAATAAAATCCACCCATAAAAAACATTTTGGAACAAAATGAAGAGAGATGGCCATACTGATTTGAACATACTGTTTAATGAATGTGATGATGAGAACAGATAGGGGAGCACTTGTACATGTACTAGAGTTTAATGATGTCTACAGTAGCATGAGAATATAGTATAGGTAATAGTAGGAATATTGAGGGCGACATGTTTCTAAATCATTGCTAATGGTTTTTGAATAAATTTAGAATGCAGGTAGGGGGTAGAATTGCATTTATGCGGTGGCGAATTTTATACAAATTTCTATTATCGGGTAGATGATACGTTGAATACAGTATAGTATCTTGCATTACATGTCTGGATACTTCGTACCAAAGAGGTACTTAGTACATGGGGTGGCCACAACAGTGCTTCTATTCATGCCGATGTAACGATCCTTAACCCATTCAACACCAAGTAACTGAAATGGACTGGTCCATGATCAGTTTTTAGACCAATAAATTAATACGAAAATTACATTTGGACCAGTTCATTTATCAAAATGGGTAATTTTGTCTAAAATAGTAATATTACTGGCAAAAAGTGCAGATCCTGATGAGACGGCTCGTCATGAGCCGGCTCATCTGGATCTACACTTTTTGTAAGCCTATTTAGAGGTCTGTGGTGTTGAAAGGGTTAACTTGTACAAACCCTGGGCAACCGGGTGCAACAAATCGTAAACCTGTATACCCTTTGCATCCAGGTACATCAAATCGTAGACCAAATCAACATTTGCAAACCATAGACCTGTACTCGCCCTTTGTAATCCGGTACAACAAATCGTAGCCCTGTACTGACCATTTGCAACCCCGGTATAACAAATCATAAACCTGTACTCGCCCTGTGCAAACTGGTACGGCAAATCATAAACCTGTACTCGGCCTTTGCAAACTGATACGGCAAATCATAAACCTGTACTCGGCCTTTGCAAACTGGTACGGCAAGTCATAAACCTGTACTCGGCCTTTGCAAACTGATACGGCAAATCATAAACCTGTACTCGGCCTTTGCAAACTGGTACGGCAAGTCATAAACCTGTACTCTCCCTTTGCAAACTGGTACGGCAAATCATAAACCTGTAATCGCCCTTTTCAAACTGGTACAGCAAATCATAAACCTGTTCTTGCCCTTTGCAAACTAGTACGGCAAATCATAAACCTGTACTCACCCTGTGCAAACTGGTACAGCAAATCATAAACCTGTACTCGGCCTTTGCAAACTGATACAGCAAATCATAAACCTGTTCTTGCCCTTTGCAAACTGGTACAGCAAATCATAAACCTGTACTCACCCTTTGCAAACTGGAACGGCAAATCTAAAACCTGTACTCATAAACCTGTACTCACCCTATGCAATTGATCACAATCACTGTGAAGTGCCATCATGTTAAAGAAATGGGTAAATGAGGCTGACAGAAACATTCCATGGTAGCATGGTGGTGAGTATTGATAATCATTGGATTAGTTCTGAACAGTGAACAATGTAGGGAGGCATTCAGAGAACTTTAATACACAGCCCAATTAGAGAAATTGAAGTGAAAGTTGTGCACCTGGTGTATTTCTTCAGCAGCTGTTGCATCAGAGAGGTAATACACAGGTATTTCAGGCAAGAGCTAATTATAGAGTCCTCAACTGGTACAGCTGAGTTATGGGAAAACATGTTCAATAAATTGTAAGATTTCCTGTAATCAGAATTTGGAACTCCCAAAGCATGAAGAGCCTCCTTGGTTGTTAGTGTGTTAACATCATCGTCTGCCACTCGTTGCTACTACTGCTGTGGGTATGAGGAGCCTCCTTGGTTGGTGTGTTAACATCCATCGTCTGTCACTCGTTGCTACTGCTGCTGTGGGCATGAGGAGCCTCCTTGGTTGGTGTGTTAACATCCATCGTCTGTCACTCGTTGCTACTGCTGCTGTGGGCATGAGGAGCCTCCTGGGTTGGTGTGTTAACATCATCGTCTGCCACTCTTTGCAACTGCTGCTGTTGGTATTATGAGCTCCTCGGTTGGTGTGTTAACATCATCGTCTGCCACTCGTTGCTACTGCTGCTGTGGGCATTAGGAGCCTCCTTGGTTGGTGTGTTAACATCATCGTCTGCCATTTGTTGCTACTGCTGCTGTGGGCATGAGGAGCCTCCTTGGTTGGTGTGTTAACATCATCGTCTGCCACTCTTTGCAACTGCTGCTGTGGGTATTATGAGCTCCTTGGTTGGTGTATTAACATCATCGTCTGCCATTCGTTGCTACTGCTGCTGTGGGTATGAGGAGCCTCCTTGGTTGGTGTGTTAACATCATCGTCTGCCATTCTTTGCAACTGCTGCTGTGGGTATTATGAGCTCCTTGGTTGGTGTATTAACATCATCGTCTGCCATTTGTTGCTACTGCTGCTGTGGGTATGAGGAGCCTCCTTGGTTGGTGTGTTAACATCATCGTCTGCCACTCGTTGCTACTGCTGCTGTGGGCATTAGGAGCCTCCTTGGTTGGTGTGTTAACATCATCGTCTGCCACTCTTTGCAACTGCTGCTGTGGGTATTATGAGCTCCTTGGTTGGTGTATTAACATCATCGTGTGCCATTCGTTGCTACTGCTGCTGTGGGTATGAGGAGCCTCCTTGGTTGGTGTATTAACATCATCGTCTGCCATTCGTTGCTACTGCTGCTGTGGGTATGAGGAGCCTCCTTGGTTGGTGTGTTAACATCATCGTCTGCCACTCTTTGCAACTGCTGCTGTGGGTATTAGGAGCTCCTTGGTTGGTGTATTAGCATCATTGTCTGCCATTCGTTGCTACTGCTGCTGTGGATATGAGGAGCCCAATTGACCGATTCTGTAGAGTAGCTATAAGCCAGCTGGCTGAGGCAATGTTTGTGATTCTACCTTGCTGCATGAACATACTTGAAACAATACTTTGTGAAGGGCACCAAGGGGTTTGTCTTCTTCTGTATGGGCACCGTGTAGGGGATTGCTCATCCTTTGAAGAGATACAGAGGGGTTGCTCTTCCTCCAATGGGGCACTAGGGGTTACACTTGACTCCAAAGGGGCACCACGGGTTGCTCAAATCCTCCATGCATTACCGTTACTCTGAATAAAGCTGAAAAGAGTTCTGAGACTAGTATGATCTTTGTTATTGATAACATCCTAAATCCGACATTTATAGCAGAATGTTGTATACATTTGATGGACAGTGCAATGAAATAATATTAACAGCTAAAGTGGTATGTTTACATGTACTTACAGCTCACTCTCAGATAAACTGTTATGAAACATTTGTTGAAATGATAACTTGGTGATGTCAGTATCTAGCTGATGACATATCATGAAGATTGAAGATTGTGGGAGATCTGGTCTAGTGGTTTAGGGTGAAATATCATAAGGAAGAGTCACTTGTCCCAGCTGGGGGTCCACAGGTAGCAAGTGTCTGTGGATAGCGGGAGATGATTTATTGAAGTGTCTGGTACATCTCAGGGCATTTCAGGTAACATTGAGCCAGGTGTCTTCCAGACAATTTTGTACCTGGAACATTACAACCATCACTTGAGATGGCATTAAATGCTACTTTATAGACATATATAATGTTAAATGCATAAAACTGAAAGAGTTTTGTTATTGTGTGAAGTTCTGCTACAACTCCCCATATACTGCTACAACTCCCTACATATATACTGCTACAACTCCCCACCATTTTGTGTCTACTTAAAACAAATTTTGTGGAGGGCATGCCCCCGGACCCCCCTAGCATGGCAATTGCCTGCTGCACATGCATCCGGTGGCAAAGCCACCAGACAGATCCACATTCACTAGCCTGTACCATTTATTTTTGGCCGGAACTAATTCTTAAGTACAGGCCAAAAATTGATTTCATCTTGGCCGGTACCTTTTCTCAAGTACAGGCCAAGTTGGCCGGAACATATTGAAACGAGTGTCCAACACTGCATATACTGCTACAACTCCCCATATACTGCTACAACTCCCCATATACTGCTACAACACCCCATATACTGCTACAACTCCCCATATACTGCTCCTCCCAAATGAGATTTGTATTATCTAGCTGTTCTGGTATGAAAGTTGGAGTATATAATTGTTTTGTTTCTACAACCAAGGTAGCATTGTTTGTATATGCATTATGTGTACTAGTATGAACGTTAGGTTTGTTAGGTTGTGCTAGCTTGGTAACATGTGGTGTTTAGAGGATTGTAAGTATTTGATGATGGGGTACTACACTTGATGTTATAAAGCTTGTGGTTGATCATATCCCTGATAAATCATGCACACACATTAGATAGAGCCATCTGCCAGAACTCTAAGGACATACTGCTGGAGATGCTTGAAGTAGATGGTAATAGAACAAATGTAGTAGATAGTGCAGTAATAGAACAAATGTAATAGATAGTGCAGTAATAGAACAAATGTAATAGATAGTGCAATAATGGAACAGATGTAATAGATAGTGCAATAATAGAACAAATGTAATAGATTGTGCAGTAATATAACAAATGTAATAGATAGTGCAGTAATAGAACACATGTAATAGATAGTGCAGTAATATAACAAATGTAATAGATAGTGCAGTAATAGAACAAATGTAATAGATAGTGCAGTAATAAAACAAATGTAGTAGATAGTGCAGTAATGGAACAAATGTAGTAGATAGTGCAGTAATGGAACAAATGTAATAGATAGTGCAGCAATGGAACAAATGTAATAGATAGTGCAGTAATAGAACAAATGTAATAGATAGTGCTGTAATGGAACAAATGTAATAGATAGTGCAGTAATGGAACACATGTAATAGATAGTGCTGTAATGGAACAAATGTAATAGATAGTGCTGTAATGGAACAAATGTAATAGATAGTGCAGTAATAGAACAAATGTAATAGATAGTGCTGTAATGGAACAAATGTAATAGATAGTGCAGTAATGGAACAAATGTAATAGATAGTGCAGTAATAGAACAAATGTAATAGATAGTGCTGTAATGGAACAAATGTAATAGATAGTGCTGTAATGGAACAAATGTAATAGTAGTGCAGTAATAGAACAAATGTAATAGATAGTGCAGTAATAGAACAAATGTAGTAGATAGTGCAGTAATGGAACAAATGTAATAGATAGTGCAGTAATAAAACAAATGTAGTAGATAGTGCAGTAATGGAACAAATGTAGTAGATAGTGCAGTAATGGAACAAATGTAATAGATAGTGCAGCAATGGAACAAATGTAATAGATAGTGCAGTAATAGAACAAATGTAATAGATAGTGCTGTAATGGAACACATGTAATAGATAGTGCTGTAATGGAACACATGTAATAGATAGTGCAGTAATGGAACACATGTAATAGATAGTGCTGTAATGGAACACATGTAATAGATAGTGCAGTAATGGAACAAATGTAATAGTGCAGTAATGGAACAAATGTAATAGATAGTGCTGTAATAGAACAACTGTAATAGATAGTGCTGTAATGGAACAAATGTAATAGATAGTGCAGTAATGGAACAAATGTAATAGATAGTGCTGTAATGGAACAAATGTAATAGATAGTGCTGTAATAGAAAAAATGTAATAGATAGTGCAGTAATATAACAAATGTAATAGATAGTGCAGTAATGGAACAAATGTAATAGATAGTGCAGTAATGGAACAAATGTAATAGATAGTGCTGTAATAGAACAAATGTAATAGATAGTGCAGTAATAGAACAAATGTAATAGATAGTGCTGTAATGGAACAAATGTAATAGATAGTGCTGTAATGGAACAAATGTAATAGATAGTGCTGTAATGGAACAAATGTAATAGATAGTGCTGTAATAGAACAAATGTAATAGATAGTGCAGTAATGGAACAAATGTAATAGATAGTGCAGTAATAGAACAAATGTAATAGATAGTGCTGTAATGGAACAAATGTAATAGTGCAGTAATAGAACAAATGTAATAGATAGTGCAGTAATAGAACAAATGTAATAGATAGTGCAGTAATGGAACAAATGTAATAGATAGTGCAGCAATAGAACAAATGTAATATATAGTGCTGTAATGGAACAAATGTAATAGTGCAGTAATAGAACAAATGTAATAGATAGTGCAGTAATAGAACAAATGTAATAGATAGTGCAATAATGGAACAAATGTAATAGATAGTGCAGTAATAGAACAAATGTAATATATAGTGCTGTAATGGAACAAATGTAATAGTGCAGTAATAGAACAAATGTAATAGATAGTGCAGTAATAGAACAAATGTAATAGATAGTGCAATAATGGAACAAATGTAATAGATAGTGCAGTAATAGATAGTGCTGTAATGGAACAAATGTAATAGATAGTGCTGTAATGGAACAAATGTAATAGATAGTGCAGTAATAGAACAAATGTAATAGATAGTGCTGTAATGGAACAAATGTAATAGATAGTGCTGTAATGGAACAAATGTAATAGATAGTGCAGTAATGGAACAAATGTAATAGATAGTGCAGTAATAGATAGTGCTGTAATGGAACAAATGTAATAGATAGTGCTGTAATGGAACAAATGTAATAGATAGTGCAGTAATAGAACAAATGTAATAGATAGTGCTGTAATGGAACAAATGTAATAGATAGTGCTGTAATGGAACAAATGTAATAGATAGTGCAGTAATGGAACAAATGTAATAGTGCAGTAATAGAACAAATGTAATAGATAGTGCAGTAATAGAACAAATGTAATAGATAGTGCAGTAATGGAACAAATGTAATAGATAGTGCAGTAATAGAACAAATGTAATAGATAGTGCAGTAATGGAACAAATGTAATAGATAGTGCAGTAATGGAACAAATGTAATAGATAGTGCAGTAATAGAACAAATGTAATAGATAGTGCAGTAATAGATAGTGCAGTAATAGAACAAATGTAATAGATAGTGCAGTAATAGATAGTGCAGTAATAGAACAAATGTAATAGATAGTGCAGTAATAGATAGTGCAGTAATAGAACAAATGTAATAGATAGTGCAGTAATAGATAGTGCAGTAATAGAACAAATGTAATAGATAGTGCAGTAATAGATAGTGCAGTAATAGAACAAATGTAATAGATAGTGCAGTAATAGATAGTGCAGTAATAGAACAAATGTAATAGATAGTGCAGTAATAGAACAAATGTAATAGATAGTGCAGTAATGGAACAAATGTAATAGATAGTGCAGTAATGGAACAAATGTAATAGATAGTGCTGTAATGGAACAAATGTAATAGATAGTGCTGTAATGGAACAAATGTAATAGATAGTGCAGTAATAGAACAACTGTAATAGATAGTGCAGTAATGGAACAACTGTAATAGATAGTGCAGTAATAGATAGTGCAATAGTGCAATATTGTTTAGCAAGGAGATGGTGTTTTATTAACATGGCATTTGACTAATTTTTAATGTGATTGTGGCAAGGTAGCCGATTATGATTGGGTTATTTATGTACATGTATTTCACCCTCAATTGCATTATCTGTGTTGGGGGAGGGAGGGGTGGCTTGTGTCATGATGTTCCCGTATCACTGAATATGTCACTCATATTGTCCCTTTAACTAATATGATAACAATAATGGTGAACAACTTGTCAAGTATGTGATGTTCTGTTGTTGAGTAGTGAAGACAATAGTTTGCCATATCGAACCCTGCTGGGTCACTGACTGTCCCTTTAACTAACAATAGAATGAGTTGGTGAAGGACTTCTCAAGTATGTAATGTATCTGCTTGTTGAGTAGAGAAAGACAATAGTTTGCCATATCGAACCCTGCTGGGTCACTGACTGTCCCTTTAACTAACAATAGAATGAGTTGGTGAAGGACTTCTCAAGTATGTAATGTATCTGCTTGTTGAGTAGAGAAAGACAATAGTTTGCCATATCGAACCCTGCTGGGTCACTGACTGTCCCTTTTAACTAACAATAGAATGAGTTGGTGAAGGACTTCTCAAGTGTGTGATGTTTCTGTTTGTTGAGTAGAGAAAGACAATAGTTTACCAGACTGGACCCATGCTGGGTCACTGATAGTCTCATTGGCTGATAGAATGAACTGGTGATGGACTTCTCTTCTCAAGTATGTGAACATTCTGCTTGTTGGAGTATAAGGCAAGACAATAGCTTGCCACTGTTCATGGATCATCAGCTGATTGTTCCAGTCAAAACAACCACTATACTGATCAACATTCTAGGACAATTATTCACCTGGACAGATTCCTATATGCAAAATTAGCATCCAATTCAAAATACTGGATACCTTCCTTGATGAATATTGGCTCCAGTGTTTCATTGGCATATTAGAATAATTAATACTCCTGGTATATAGTGCAGTGCTGCAATATCCAAGCTTTCACAATGTTACTAACTAATACACGTTAACAGGTGGTAATAAATTATGGAGTTAATATAGTTGTATTAGTTCTGAAATTGTGAGGTATTTTCACCTCATACAAATTAATCAACAGATTAATTTACCTGTATATTTTCACATATTCAATTTATTGTAATATAGCTAGTTGGGTGCCGGCTAGCGATAATGTGGTAAATATACATCAATTAATTATATTTCATTACATTTGCAGCTTACCATAAAATGAGTTATTTATTATTTTCATTAAATGTATATTACATAGAGAGTTAATATAAAAAAAAGGTATCACAAGTTCAGAACAAATGTCATTAAGTGAAGCTTTGGCTAGAGCTTAACTCTTTCAACACCAAGTAACTGACATGGACTGGTCCATGATATTCTTAGACCAATAAATGAATCAGAAAATTACATTCGGACCAGTTCATTTATCAAGATGGGTAATTTTGTCTAAAATTAGTAATACTACTTGCAAAAAGTGCAGATCCTGATGAGACGGCTCGTCACGAGCCGGCTCATCTGGATCTACACTTTTTGTAAGCCTATATAGAGGTCTGTGGTGTTGAAAGGGTTAATACATAAGGCTGTCCGATTAGCGCAGTAGTGGTTAGCGCGCCACTTCTCACCAATGCAACCCGGGTTCGATCCTCGGACCGGGAAGTATGTGAAATGGTCGCCAGATCGGACAGGTAGGTTTTCTCCTGGTACTCCGGTTTCCTCCCACACAAATTACAACATTTACGCTTTCATCCGCGCCAACAAGAGTGATTAATATAAGTTGTTAGAGCTTGCTTCTCAATCGTTGTAAAATAAATAAAGTTTAAAGTTAATTACATAACATATTTTCTGGACAGTTCTAATTAAGTTTAAGCTTCAGTTAGATTACAAACGATTGCGAAACAAGCCACTACAATTTATATTAATCACTCTCGTTGGACATGTTTGGAGTGTTACAAGTCACGATTTGAGTTCATATATTCCACGTTCGTGATATATTAGGAAATTCGTGATAGCTATATTGATTCAGATGCAAGCTAGTTTGTGTGATGAACTGGAAAGTTTATAAGTTATAAATACAGTCTACATCCATTATGTCGAACATTAGGACCGAACAAAATACTTCGACATAACCGAAGTTTGATGTAACGAAATTCAATATAAACGGGGCCAGTATAATGATAGTGTCTGAAACGGGACTTTGATCCGACTTTGAGATAACTGGAGAATTCGACATAACCAACTTTGACATAATGGTTGTAGACTGTATATTCATGATATTAATTTAACAGTTTTCAGTGATTCAGTTAACCCTTTCAACACCACAGACCTCTAAATAGGCTTACAAAAAGTGTAGATCCAGATGAGCCGGCTTGTGACGAGCCGTCTCATCAGGATCTGCACTTTTTGCCAGTGATATGACTATTTTTAGACATAATTACCCATTTTGATAAATGAACTTGTCCAAATGTGATTTTCTGATTCATTTATTGGTTTATGAATATCATGGACCAGTCCATCTGAGTTACTTGGTGTTGAAAGGGTTAATGGACGCTGGACTCGTAATCCAGGGATTGTAGCCCCCTCCATACCATGCTATAGCAACTAAGTATTATAGTCTTTAAGCCAAGGTCCAATGTCGGTGCTTACACCATGCACGTAGCAGAACCAGAGGAACGTCTGGTATTAGACTCTGTCCGATGTGAATGTATCATTGCACCATCCCCCCTAAATCTAAAATGACTAATTTCTCCAGGAGCTCATGCGGACAACTTGTTGCAATGAAAAATCAAAGTAAAAAACACACACAGAAATACAATAATGAATATATGAACCATGATTGACAAAGCTTCATATTATAATACAGAAAACGTGAATATAATCGTTTTTTGTCGTATCTAATTTGGAAAATAGTCTGTGTTATGGTTTCTACTTGGAAATATTCCTTCAAGTAAATTTTAACAAATTCAGTTTATATTTGTGTAAGTGATGGATGAGTTGTAATTATAGTTTTGAAAGCTACTTTTGTCTGTAGGAACCCTGGTTCAATGAGTTTATGATAAATGCGGAATATGATGTAGAATGTGTACCAGGAACAAGCCAAATCACATGATATCAGTTAATGTAGAAAACACAATATATCTTACCTTGCTGATATAACACTCTGTGAAATTGGTGATAAAACACTCCTGAATGATTAAATAAAAAAAATTGCTATATCTAATATATATAAATGCTGTTTAACTTTTGAGTAGAAGATGTGGATTAGATTGTATATTAGAATTATATATTAGTATGCATACCCCACTTCAATGAACTGTAAAAATTTGGGCAACGTGTTATAATAATTATGAGTAATCTTATGTAATGGAGATAGCCTACATCAGTGGTTTGGTTTTCTAAAGGTTGATGGTAAAACTGTTCAATATACCAGGTGCTGTGCAAACCCAGGATGAGAGGGCTTGTAGGTTCTTGTTATTGCCTTGCAATCATATAATTATGTAATGTATACATGGATTGGGAATTGCAAAAATAATAATAACAACTTGTAGTTTCTTTTTCTTGCAATACTCTTGTGAATTTGTATATTTGTATACAGCTGTTGAAAATTTAATAAAAGAAGAAAATATCAACTTGTTTTGTTTTGTTGGTAGACACTGCGTGTTTCATGTATGTTTTGATATTTTATTTGGTGGGTAGGCGTGGTTATGCATATTAATGGTTTTACCAGGAAAGAAAGTATACATTGTCACCAATGCAACCCGGGTTCGATTCTCGGACCGGGAAGTATGACCACATATACACTGTCATCCGCGCCGACGAGAGTGATTAATATAAGTTGTTAAATCTTGCTTCGCAATCGTTGTAACATAAATTAAGTGTAAAAAAATATATATACAGAGTATCTGTTTGATGCTTGTGTTATTAAATTAAACTTATCAATTAGTAAGCACTAACTGAAATGTAACACATTCCGATCCAATGATTATTTTGGCTGGATCTGTGTATGCGTGTGGAATGGAACGAAATGAGCTTTTCAGAAAAGCACGGAAAGGTGAAAAACTAGCGAAAAGTGCACATACGACAAATTCACCATTTGTATAAATAAACATCTCATTAAAAAATTGGGAAGCGGGGATTTTATGCTCAGTCAAACAAACAATTTTTTTTAAGTATGGCCCTATATATCATATATTTGTATTAACCCATTCAACACCAAGTAACTCACATGGACTGGTCCATGATATTCATAAACCAATAAATGAATCAGAAAATCACATTTGGACAAGTTCATTTATCAAAATGGGTAATTATGTCTAAAAATAGTCATATCACTGGCAAAAAGTGCAGATCCTGATGAGACGGCTCGTCACGAGCCGGCTCATCTGGATCTACACTTCTTGTAAGCCTATTTAGAGGTCTGTGGTGTTGAAAGGGTTAAGCTTGTTTACAATTGTACCCAACCTAAGATATCCGAAAAAGAAATGTGTGTTGGTTGTTTTTTTTGGTGAACAGAAACTGAATTTTTGGTAAGAAATATAGAGGCATGAAATGTATGCGGCAGCTGGTTTATCCATTGACTGCTGGAGAACAGACAAGAAGAAGCTTCAAGTCATAACCACAGCCATATGATGGCACTTGAAAACCAATCAAAAACTACAAAAATACCCTATTATGAAGTATGGCTAGTGCCAAGTTTTCTAAATTACTCGCCACCATTGGCAATCTCTCCCAGTTTCTCCACATTCTTCATTCTCATGGTAGATGTTATAAACTTATGAGCTTTTAATCTACAGTAATAATATTGTACCACCTTTTTTCTTACCTTCAAATTGCTGTATAATAAAGGAATTTATACCTGGGTATTCAAGAAATCAGCGGCTAATCTGTATAATAATAGACGATATATGTGCAATTCCTCATCTGTAACTCTGACAGATTCCTAGCAGCTTTTGCTATCAGACAAGATGAGATGAAATTTTGAGAGAAAGAGTAATGATTTCTCTCGTAACATTTTAGGTGTGTGAGGGAGTGTGTGGGAGTGTGTGGGAGTAGGGGGGTATACCTGTGCCAAGGAGATGCGGAAACAATATATGACTTACCTGAAGTATTGGGCTCTCGAATGGATGAAATTTTGAAAGAAAGAGAAATGATTTCTCTCGTAACATTTTAGGTGGGTGAGGGAGTGTGTGGGAGTAGGAGGGTATACATGTGCCAAGGAGATGCGGAAACAATATATGACTTGCCTGAAGTATTGGGCTCTCAAACGTTTTTATTTGCTATCCACATATTGTGTAATAATGCAGTACAGATTTCAGTCCGCCTCCGTGGTCGAGTGGTTACGGTTGCCGACTTGTATACCACTGTCGCCTATCATCATTGATGATCACAGGTTTGAGCCCTGCTCAACCCGTGTCTCTTTGTATGAAAAAGTTGACCGTTTGTTACAGATGTTGGTGCACTAAGTACTGGTTAACCGCTGGATCCTGCCGAGGAAAGGTGTAGTTATGTAAGCTGCCAGTCGCTCAAATGGCAATCGGTAGGACCCTGTGTTTGAGTATAGAACTGGGTGATAGCTACCCTGTGTCTGTGTGATAGCTACCCTTTGTCTGGGTATAGAACTGGGTGATAGCTACCCTGTGTTTGAGTATAGAACTGGGTGATAGCTACCCTGTGTTTGTGTGATAGCTACCCTGTGTCTGGGTGATAGCTACCATGTGTCTGGGTGATAGCTACCCTGTGTCTGTGTGATAGCTACCCTGTGTCTGGGTGATAGCTACCATGTGTCTGGGTGATAGCTACCCTGTGTCTGTGTGATAGCAACCCTGTGTCTGGGTGATAGCTACCATGTGTCTGGGTGATAGCTACCCTGTGTCTGTGTGATAGCAACCCTGTGTCTGGGTGATAGCTACCATGTGTCTGGGTGATAGCTACCCTTTGTCTGGGTGATAGCTACCCTGTGTCTGGGTGATATCTACCCTGTGTCTGTGTGATAGCTACCATGTGTCTGGGTGATAGCTACCCTTTGTCTGGGTGATAGCTACCCTGTGTCTGTGTATAGAACTGGGTGATAGCTACCCTTTGTCTGGGTGATAGCTACCCTGTGTCTGGGTGATAGCTACCATGTGTCTGGGTGATAGCTACCCTTTGTCTGGGTGATAGCTACCATGTGTCTGGGTGATAGCTACCCTTTGTCTGGGTGATAACTACCCTGTGTCTGGGTGATAGCTACCATGTGTATGGGTGATAGCTACCCTTTGTCTGGGTGATAGCTACCCTGTGTATGGGTGATAGCTACCCTGTGTCTGGATGATAGCTACCCTTTGTCTGGGTGATAGCTACCCTTTGTCTGGGTGATAGCTACCATGTGTATAGGTGATAGCTACCCTGTGTCTGTGTATAGAACTGGGTGATAGCTACCCTTTGTCTGGGTGATAGCTACCATGTGTATGGGTGATAGCTACCCTTTGTCTGGGTGATAGCTACCCTGTGTCTTGGTATAGAACTGGGTGATAGCTACCATGTGTCTGGGTATAGAACTGGGTGATAGCTACCATGTGTCTGGGTGATAGCTACCCTTTGTCTGGGTGATAGCTACCCTGTGTCTGGGTGATAGCTACCCTGTGTCTGGGTGATAGCTACCTTTTGTCTGGGTGATAGCTACCATGTGTCTGGGTGATAGCTACCCTTTGTCTGGGTGATAGCTACCCTGTGTCTGTGTATAGAACTGGGTGATAGCTACCCTGTGTCTGGGTATAGAACTGGGTGATAGCTACCCTTTGTCTGGGTGATAGCTACCCTGTGTCTGTGTATAGAACTGGGTGATAGCTACCCTGTGTCTGTGTATAGAACTGGGTGATAGCTACCCTGTGTCTGGGTGATAGCTACCTGTGTCTGTGTATAGAACTGGGTGATAGCTACCCTGTGTCTGTGTATAGAACTGGGTGATAGCTACCCTGTGTCTGGGTATAGAACTGGGTGATAGCTACCATGTGTCTGGGTATAGAACTGGGTGATAGCTACCCTGTGTCTGTGTATAGAACTGGGTGATAGCTACCATGTGTCTGGGTATAGAACTGTGTGATAGCTACCATGTGTCTGGGTATAGAACTGGGTGATAGCTACCCTGTGTCTGGGTATAGAACTGGGTGATAGCTACCCTGTGCCTGGGTGATAGCTACCCTTTGTCTGGGTATAGAACTGGGTGATAGCTACCATGTGTCTGGGTATAGAACTGGGTGATAGCTACCATGTGTCTGGGTATAGGACTGTGTGATAGCTACCATGTGTCTGGGTATAGAACTGGGTGATAGCTACCATGTGTCTGGGTATAGAACTGGGTGATAGCTACCATGTGTCTGGGTGATAGCTACCATGTGTCTGGGTATAGAACTGGGTGATAGCTACCATGTGTCTGGGTATAGAACTGGGTGATAGCTACCATGTGTCTGGGTATAGAACTGGGTGATAGCTACCATGTGTCTGGGTATAGAACTGGGTGATAGCTACCATGTGTCTGGGTGATAGCTACCATGTGTCTGGGTGATAGCTACCCTTTGTCTGGGTGATAGCTACCCTGTGTCTTGGTATAGAACTGGGTGATAGCTACCATGTGTCTGGGTATAGAACTGGGTGATAGCTACCATGTGTCTGGGTATAGAACTGTGTGATAGCTACCATGTGTCTGGGTATAGAACTGTGTGATAGCTACCCTGTGTCTTGGTATAGAACTGGGTGATAGCTACCATGTGTCTGGGTATAGAACTGGGTGATAGCTACCCTTTGTCTGGGTGATAGCTACCCTGTGTCTGGGTGATAGATACCCTGTGTCTGGGTGATAGCTACCCTTTGTCTGGGTGATTGCTACCATGTGTCTGGGTGATAGCTACCCTTTGTCTGGGTGATAGCTACCCTGTGTCTGGGTATAGAACTGGGTGATAGCTACCCTGTGTCTGTGTGATAGCTACCATGTGTCTGGGTATAGACCTGGATGATAGCTACCCTGTGTCTGGGTATAGAACTGTGTGATAACTACCCTGTGTCTGGGTATAGAACTGGGTGATAGCTACCCTGAACACACCCAATACACCTGAACATAATACGAACTAGTTGCATTTGATCAATTATCACTACTCTATGCCAAAGTAAATAAATGTAGAGAAAGGGTTTTGACAGTGCTTGGTGTTCTTGTGTGTTATAAGTAATGGGAAGAAATAGAAATGTTAACTGTGTACACAACAGAAGATAGACAGCATAATAATAAGCTGATGACATTCATTGCAAGATCTTTTAGATTCACTGCAAGCACACAATTATTTCTATGTCTCCCATGCATTTCTTAGCTCGCCTGAGCATTCTGTGCTCAATGTAAGCTTTAATGGGCTTCATGCGTTCTATATATTTTGCTCCAAATGCCATCTCGTGAACCAACCGGTCTGGTCCAATCATTGTCTGGTCCAATCGTCATCAATCTTGAAAGCATATTTTACGGTACACATCATAGCTTTTAGCAATTGAATGTTCTTTTCCTGCGTTTCATCGAGGTATAAATAGGTGTAAAAATCTGACATTAAATTTTCATACCTCGATGAGGGGTTAATAATGTTGTCTAGAATGCTTTTCTACTGCAACACACCATGGACAGTATGTCGAGAATCTTTTAATGTCCTCCTGGTATTCTCATGGACTGTAGATTAGAATCTTCGCTGTGTTACTCATCCACGCTTGTCTAGAATCTTTTTTTTTATTGTGGCGGTTAAGCTTGTTGACTTCAAGTCACTTGCCCTTTACGGCTGGAGATTCGAAACACACTCAAGTGTGGGAGCTAGTTTGTGGTAGGTCGGTGGTTCTACCCAGTTGCCTGTCGGTGCGTGAAATGCTGCTCAGAGTAGCACCCAGGGTCTTCCTCCACCAATAATAGCTGGAAGTCGCCATATAACCCAAGCTGTTGGTGCGGCACTAACCAACCCCAACCCACCCAATCAAACTGTTCACACACTATTGTCTAGAATCATTTCTCATTATGAAAGGTTATTTAGCATAGGCTTTCTAGGAGCTTTGTTTTGAACATGCATGGCTTGGAAAGCCTCTCTGTGAATGCATTGACAATAAACGCCCCCTTTCTGTGAACGCATTGACAATAAACACCCCCCTTTCTGTGAACACATTGACAATAAACACCCCCTTTCTGTGAACGCATTGACAATAAACACCCCCTTTCTGCCTTTCTGTGAACGCATTGACAATAAACACCCCCTTTCTGCCTTTCTGTGAACGCATTGACAATAAACACCCCCCTTTCTGCCTTTCTGTGAAAGCATTGACAATAAACACCCCCTTTCTGTGAACGCATTGACAATAAACACCCCCTTTCTGTGAACACATTGACAATAAACACCCCCTTTCTGTGAACGCATTGACAATAAACACCCCCCTTTCTGTGAACGCATTGACAATAAACACCCCCTTTCTGTGAACGCATTGACAATAAACACACCCTTTCTGTGAATGCATTGACAATAAACACCCCCTTTCTGTGAACACATCGACAATAAACACCCCCTTTCTGTGAACACATCGACAATAAACAGCTCAAAGCTCAATTAGAAACGTACCACAATATTTAGAAACCTATACATGTCTAACCAATATTAAGAGACCACCCAAGGGAAAGTGCAAAAGTCTGTCTATAGTGGCTTAATTGGTCTTTTAATGCAATCTAATTTGTTCCTCTAAGACTCACATGGGGACTGAAATGTGGTCTCTTCATATTAAATGCTCTCTGGAGTAAGCTTGACTGAAAGTTTATTATAACCCATTTGATTCTGGATAACATTCAAACAGTATTTGTAAAGAGCATAGAGCCAGATCAGCCGCCATGGAACGTGCCGTCTGATCAGGCTCTATGCTGTTTGCTATTCACATGATCTTGCTAAGACATTTGGCTATGTAGCAAACAACATAGATTATGATTAGCTTTTAGCATCACGCTGCGGCTGATCTGGATCTATGTTGTTTGCAAAAGCCTTTAAATGTATCGAGGATGAAATGGGTTAAGCCAATAATCCTTTCATTTATGAATGTTCAAATATACACCACATTCAGTAGGTCTGAAATTCAGTTGTGACATTAGGATCTGGCAGATATAGTCTTGTTTCATACTCAATTATAATAGCCTTGCCATGTTTCAGTTCTACTCCTGATTTCAGGTTTTGATGTTTGTGTGCTATATTCCTTATAATTCACTTATAATACGTCACTTTTCAGACCTTCAGGTCAGGATTAACATTACTGCATATTGTTGGTTAATTAGCAGCAATTATGTAGAAATAAGCCAAGCATTGAACCGGCACTGCCACAATTATGTCGCCTAGCTATAATAAATGTAATCATTGTTATAAAAAACCTCCAGTCCACAAATAATTCTCGTCCACAAATAATTCTCTACGACCACAAAATGTTTCCCCATGGCCACCATCCGCAAAAAAATGCCCCATGGCCATAACCCGCAAAACAACACCATGGCCATAACCCGCAAAACAACACCATGGTCATAACCCGCAACACCATGGCCGTAACCCGCAAAACAACACCATGGCCGTAACCCGCAAAACAACACCATGGCCATAACCCGCAAAACAACACCATGGCCGTAACCCGCAAAACAACACCATGGCCGTAACCCGCAAAACAACACCATGACCGTAACCCGCAAAACAACACCATGGCCGTAACCCGCAAAACAACACCATGGCCACAATCAGCAAATAAGCTTCCACTTCCACATACCACAAAATGCTTCCATCACCACAATACACAACTGCTTCCATCACCACAATACACAAACTGCTTCCATCACCACAATACACAAACTGCTTCCATCACCACAATACACAAACTGCTTCCATCACCACAATACACAACTGCTTCCATCACCACAATACACACTGCTTCCATCACCACAATACACAAACTGCTTCCATCACCACAATACACAAACTGCTTCCATCACCACAATACACAACTGCTTCATCACCACAACACACAACTGCTTCCATCACCACAACACACAAACTGCTTCCATCACCACAATACACAAACTGCTTCCATCACTACAATACACAAACTGCTTCCACTTCCACACACCACAAAATACTTCCATCGCCACAACCCACAAACTGCTTCCATCACCACAATACACAAACTGCTTCCATCACCACAACCCACAAAATACTTCCATCACCACAACCCACAAACTGCTTCCATCACCACAACCCACAAACTGCTTCCATCACCACAATACACAAACTGCTTCCATCACCACAACCCACAAAATACTTCCATCGCCACAATCCACAAACTGCTTCCATCACCACAATACACAAACTGCTTCCACTTCCACACACCACAAAATACTTCCATCGCCACAACCCACAAACTGCTTCCACTTCCACACACCACAAAATACTTCCAACACCACAATACACAAACTGCTTCCATCACCACAATACACAAACTGCTTCCATTGCCACAACCCACAAACTGCTTCCATCACCACAACCCACAAACTGCTTCCATCACCACAATACACAAACTGCTTCCATCACCACAATACACAAACTGCTTCCATCACCACAATACACAAACTGCTTCCATCACCACAACACACAAACTGCTTCCATCACCACAATACACAAACTGCTTCCAACACCACAATACACACACTGCTTCCAACACCACAATACACAAAATGCTTCCATCACCACAATACACAAACTGCTTCCAACACCACAATACACAAACTGCTTCCAACACCACAATACACAAACTGCTTCCAACACCACAATACACAAAATGCTTCCATCACCACAATACACAAACTGCTTCCATCACCACAATACACAAACTGCTTCCATCACCACAATACACAAACTGCTTCCAACACCACAATACACAAAATGCTTCCAACACCACAATACACAAAATGCTTCCATCACCACAATACACAAACTGCTTCCAACACCACAATACACAAACTGCTTCCAACACCACAATACACAAACTGCTTCCAACACCACAATACACAAAATGCTTCCATCACCACAATACACAAACTGCTTCCATCACCACAATACACAAACTGCTTCCATCACCACAATACACAAACTGCTTCCAACACCACAATACACAAAATGCTTCCAACACCACAATACACAAAATGCTTCCATCACCACAATACACAAACTGCTTCCAACACCACAATACACAAACTGCTTCCAACACCACAATACACAAACTGCTTCCAACACCACAATACACAAACTGCTTCCATCACCACAATACACAAACTGCTTCCATCACCACAATACACAAACTGCTTCCAACACCACAATACACAAAATGCTTCCATCACCACAATACACAAAATGCTTCCATCACCACAATACACAAACTGCTTCCATCACCACAATACACAAAATGCTTCCATCACCACAATACACAAACTGCTTCCAACACCACAATACACAAACTGCTTCCAACACCACAATACACAATGCTTCCATCACCACAATACACAAAATGCTTCCATCACCACAATACACAAAATGCTTCCATCACCACAATACACAAAATGCTTCCATCACCACAATACACAAAATGCTTCCATCACCACAATACACAAACTGCTTCCATCACCACAATACACAAACTGCTTCCATCACCACAACACACAAACTGCTTCCATCACCACAATACACAAACTGCTTCCATCACCACAATACACAAACTGCTTCCATCACCACAATACACAAAATACTTCCATCACCACAATACACAAACTGCTTCCAACACCACAATACACAAAATGCTTCCATCACCACAATACACACACTACTTCCATCACCACAATACACAAACTACTTCCATCACCACAATACACAAACTGCTTCCATCACCACAATACACAACTGCTTCCATCACCACAATACACAAAATGCTTCCATCACCCACAAAATGCTTCCATCGCCACAACCCACAAAATACTTCCATCGTCACAACACGCGCTTCCATCGCCACAATACACAAACTGCTTCCATTGCCACAACACACAAAATACTTCGATCGCCACAATACACAAACTGCTTCCATCGCCACAGCCCACAAAATACTTCCATCGCCACAACCCACAAAATGCTTCCATTAGCATAACACACGCTTCCATCACCACAATACACAAACTGCTTCCATCGCCACAGCCCACAAAATACTTCCATCGCCACAACCCACAAAATGCTTCCATTGCCACAACCCACATCGCCACTACACACAAAATGCTTCCATTACCACAACCGGGCAGACCATCATAAACTCTAAATAAAAAAACACCATTGCCACAATCCACTTCTCCACAACCCACATCACCACAACCCACATCGCCATTTATCGCCACAACCCACATCGCCACAACCCACAGAAAGCATGTATGAATTCAGACGTAATATTACCTGAAGCTACTAAGGCTGAAAGGAACTGAAGAGAGAAAACATTGTCATAGAAATGTGATGCATGGCAGATAGTGCGTGTTTACTTACTGTAATTCCATTACAAATATTTGCAGTAACTTCTTCCATAGAAATGTTTCTCATGATATCAGACAGACGCATCCTGATTATGGAGATTATAAAGGCAGTTTTTTGCGAAATATTGACACGAAACTTTGATGGTTGCATGAATCAATGTCTTGTTACTAGAAAAGCTCATAAATTGGTCTCAGATATTTGTCAATCAATATACATGTATGATTCATATTGCCCCATTGCAGAATATTCCGAAAATCTTGACTAAGTCATAAATGGGAAAAATAGTACGATCGAGAGGCCACTTTCCTGCTTCTGGAACAACTGACGAAATACTAGACTTTAATGGACAAAGCTGCATGCAGTAATTATGCTACTAGTGCATTTGAGAAGGTTGTTAACCATTCTGTGAAACAAATGGAGAACAACATCGACTGAAGATTTGTGTCAGTCGCAGATATTGAAGTTGATGCCGTTATAGAAAATCAAGCTGTTTTCCCCAAACAAATTCTACAAGTATAGAATTTCTGATGAATCACTGCATATAAATACGTTGTGCTTTTTTAATAGATTTTTCGCTATCCTATTCGGTGGTGAGGGTAAAATTAATAGGCTCAATCGGTATCAACAACAAAATTCCATATTAATTTTGTTCAACATTTTTGAATCAACAAAAATAATAGGAGTTTCATGTTCTGCAATTTGTCTTATTTATTATGCATTATTAACAACGAAGAGACAAATGTTTAAAGAGTTAATGGAAGCAAAAGAATTAAGTGATTTTCACTTAGTAATTTAGCAGAAAAAGGGTGTTTTGTTATGAGAGCGATTTAGCAGATTACGGGTGTTTTGTTATGAGAGCGATTTAGCAGATTACGGGTGTTTTGTTATGAGATCGATTTAGCAGAAAAATGGTATTTAGTTATGAGAGCGATTTAGCAAAAAAATGGTGTTTTGTTATGAGAGCGATTTAGCAGAAAAATGGTGTTTTGTTATGAGCGAATAAAATATCAGTGAGTTAGTTGTTCAATTGGTCAGTAGTTAGATTAATTAAATAAGCTGCTGAGGTTTAACCTTTTCAACACCACAGACAACTAAATAGGCTTACAAAAAGTGTAGATCCAGATGTGACTAGCCGTCTAATCAGGATCTGCACTTTTTGTCAGTAATAGTACTACTTTTAAACAAACATTACCAGTTTTGTTAAGTGAACTGGTCCAAATGTAATTTTCTTACTAATTTATTGATCAAAAAATATCATGCACCAGTCCATGTCAGTTATTTGGTGTTGAATGGGTTAAATTGTTTATAATTTGTTGGTTATACAGAATGCAGGCTTTTATGTTTGTAGATTTAATGATACCCGAGTTTGAATTATCAGTCCTTAGGATTTATGTTCTGGCTACATAGTTATATATATACCTTTAGCCTGATTATTGACTTGAAGTACTTAATTGCGAATTATGGGATAGAGTTTGAATTGTGAGTTATTCAGAATTATTTTCTGGCTACCTAGAGCCAGATTATTGACTTGAAGTACTTAATTGTGAGTTATTCAGAATTATTTTCTGGCTACCTAGTTACCTTGAGCCGGATTATTGACTTGAAGCACTTGCAGGGACAGTGCTGTTTGTTTTCCAGCTCACATTCTCTCTCTCCCTTCTCTCCTCTCTTCTCTCTCCCTTCTCTCTCTCTCTCCCTTCTCTTCTCTCTCTTCTCTCTCTCTCCTCTCTCTCTCTTCTCTCTCTCTTCTCTCTCTTCTCCTCTCTCCCCTCCTCTCTCCCCTCTCTCCCTTCTCTCTCTTTTCTCTCTTTTCTTCTCTCCACTCCTCTCTCTTCTCTCTCTTCTTCTTCTCTCTCTTCTCTCCCTTCTCTCTCTCATCTCCTCTCTTCCTCCCCTCTCCTCTTCTCTCTCTCTTCTCTCTCTCTTAGTTAGGTCTTATCCTGACCAAGTCATACAATGTATTCATCTAGTAATTCTTCAAGAAATCTTGCTTAATGTGATTGATTAAAGCGTGTATGATTGAAAGTTTGATGAATGAATGAAAGATAGAGCTTGACTAGTAATCTTTGAGCTGTAACAGGCATCCATTATATCCTGCAGAATTTCTCATGTAATTCTTCTCTCTGAACAGTTTGATAGATTTTGTTTGTGAATGGATAATCCAAATGATGAAAGAATACTGACAGAGGGCAGTAAATATAGGATGTTCTTCTCGAGGCTAAGGTTGGAAAGGTTGTCAGCTAAATATAAAAATAACAGGCGATTGTAAAAATTGATAATTCATTTTGCTCAATAGTAAATATTGGTAATTAATTTCAATTAACTAAACTGATTTTGGATATTTAAAGATTGCTTTTGGCTGGATTGGTGAAAGTAAATGTAGAATAACTGTTCCAAGATGTCGCAGGAGGGAATGTCAGATTTTCGCATATTTGAAAATGATTGTAAAACGGTTTTTTCACCAAGTCTCGTTTTGCACGTTTTTCAAACAGTGTCGACCGAAGAAGCAGTTTGATTTTGTCCAATCACAATCCGTGTATCAGCAATATGACCAATTGCACAAATATTCTTGAAATATTTGAATAATGCTGCAAGTGTCTTAAATATTTGTAAATGAGCATTTAAAGAGTCAAGTTATTTGCAGCAATAGAACATTGACTTTCTTTTAGATGTGGTCAAATTTTAATTAGCAATTTAATTAATATGTCAGTTTTAATCTAAGCCAGGGATGAAAAAATCCACTTGCTCAACATGGTGTGTAATCGATTGGAAATTAAAGTGTCAGTATTTTGGAAATTGCAAAATGGAATATTAACTCAAGAGACTCGGTGACTCTAGTAATGTTATAGAATCCTTTCTGTCCGTGAAATAATATTATAGACAACATGGTATATTGGAAATAGCATGCACAAGGTGAATGCTTTGATCAGCAAGTCCTTCAATAATTATCTACTCTTAAACCATGTTTACAATGGCTACATTATACCTAGCAGTGACCACTACCTCTGCTTCACCACAACAACCCCTAAAAGGGGCCCAATTATATATTAATAACGCTGATAACGTGTTTTCAATGCAATCACATGGATGATAGGCTTAGTGGGATAACATCTCCCACTACAATGTCTCCGGTCATCAAAGTGACTCCTAATTGACAAGTTTTTCACAATATCCAATCATTGCCGATCATCTGCACTTACCTTTTTAATGTCGTATCTCTGATCATAAAGACGAACTTGCACAGTATGCGTGTGTCCCCGTTTTTATACCACCAATCGTAATTCAAGGCTACTGAATGCGATTTCCGCACATTAATTTCAATGCGTTTAAATATGATTTGTTAGGAGGAAACAGTGTTATGGAGAACAGATTGTTTCTACATACTGTAACACAGATTGTTTCTACATACCGTAACACAGATTGTTTCTACATACTGTAACACAGATTGTGTCTACATACCGTAACACAGATTGTTTCTACATACTGTAACACAGATTGTTTCTACATACCGTAACACAGATTGTTTCTACATACCGTAACACAGATTGTTGCTATATACCGTAACACAGATTGTGTCTACATACCATAACACAGATTGTGTCTACATACCATAACACAGATTGTGTCTACATACCATAACACAGATTGTGTCTACATACCATAACACAGATTGTGTCTACATACCATAACACAGATTGTGTCTACATACCATAACACAGATTGTGTCTACATACTATAACACAGATTGTGTCTACATACCGTAACACAGATTGTTTCTACATACCGTAACACAGATTGTGTCTACATACCGTAACACAGATTGTTTCTACATACTGTAACACAGATTGTGTCTATATACCGTAACACAGATTGTTTCTACATACCGTAACACAGATTGTTTCTACATACCGTAACACAGATTGTTTCTATATACCGTAACACAGATTGTTTCTACATACTGTAACACAGATTGTTTCTACATACTGTAACACAGATTGTTTCTACATACTGTAACACAGATTGTTTCTACATACCGTAACACAGATTGTTTCTACATACTGTAACACAGATTGTTTCTACATACTGTAACACAGATTGTTTCTACATACTGTAACACAGATTGTGTCTACATACTGTAACACAGATTGTTTCTACATACTGTAACACAGATTGTTTCTACATACTGTAACACAGATTGTTTCTACATACCGTAACACAGATTGTTGCTATATACCGTAACACAGATTGTTTCTATATACCGTAACACAGATTGTGTCTACATACCGTAACACAGATTGTTTCTATATACCGTAACACAGATTGTGTCTACATACCGTAACACAGATTGTTTCTACATACCGTAACACAGATTGTGTCTATATACCGTAACACAGATTGTGTCTATATACCGTAACACAGATTGTGTCTATATACCGTAACACAGATTGTTTCTACATACCGTAACACAGATTGTTTCTACATACCGTAACACAGATTGTTGCTACATACCGTAACACAGATTGTTTCTACATACCATAACACAGATTGTGTCTACATACCGTAACACAGATTGTGTCTACATACCGTAACACAGATTGTTTCTACATACCGTAAAGCAGAACAAGTCATGTCGGTTGTTGCTACATGGAATATGGAAATTAGACACTTGTTGAACTGTTGAAGGAGAAAGTAGAAAGACAATTTGAATAATATTTACATTTATTGTTCACTTTAAGATGTTTCTTATTGTGAACATAGGGCCAAATGTAAAATACTAATATTGTAATGTCTCCCCAGTGGCTGCCTTGCCTCATGAAGATTTATGGGCATTGAGTCGGATAGGACAATTTTGTGTTTGTCTTGAAATAAATTTTAATTTTAAGAATGAAAATTTGTAATCCAAGATGTGAGAAGGTGGCAGGAGCATCTACAGTCACGGACGGAGGTCAATTCTGAAAATTGAGTCTTGTTCTTCGACATAATTTTAAATCTTAGTTGGTGTAAATGAAAAAAAATCAGACAATTAAATAACGATTTACAATAAGATAATAAAAAGAAATAAAAATACTGATAGTGACTCGAGCAAGTTTTCCCTTATTGATTGATTCCCAGAAATTAGTACTTTATTCTGCAATAAGGCCTTGCTTGCCATTCTGTGAGGAAATGCATTTAGCTTGGTAAAGACCTGTGGAGGAGTTATTTACATATTGTATTCTGATCACTGATTCCATAATAGACTCCATGAGCAAATGAGAAGACATTGGAAGCTAATTTGTCAACTATAATAAAAGCGGATATCTTGGGAATAGTAAAAATAGAAGATCTTCTGGACTGGAGATATTAAGATTGCATGGATTTTTCCTACTGATGTTTGATTTATGCTGATATATATCTCATCCAGACAATATATGAATACATTTCATATTTTCAGCAGTCTCCAAGGGTCATTCTAGAGAGTAATACGGGCGAAGTGGTCACCCTTGGAACTCTGACGTCGCCCCATGGAGGCACCACTTCTCCCTAAAAATAATAAAAACACACAAATTAAAAAATAAAAATAAAATATATTTTACAATTTTCAGACAAAATATTAAAGTAATTAATTAATTGTAAAGCACTCCTTCTATTCAAGAATTGTATGTAATGGTATTTAATGCACGCTTTCTCACAATTTGTCTTTATGACTTTTTTGTAGTTCAGAGATTTTGATATCCATTTGCAAGGTTCTATCCAAATGCAACAAAAGCAAAGAATTGTATACAGATTATATTTAAAGCGGATGAAGAATTAGTTTCCGTATGAGGGGCCCTGGAATTTTTTTTGAGATGTGATGTATTTATATCCAGCTTTAACCCATTCAACCCCAAGTAACTGACATGGACTGGTCCATGATATTCTTAGACCAATAAATGAATAAGAAAATTACATTCGGACCAGTTCATTTATCAAGATGGGTAATTTTGTCTAAAATTAGTAATACTACTTGCAAAAAGTGCAGATCCTGATGAGACGGCTTGTCACGAGCCGGCTCATCTGGATCTACACTTTTTTGTAAGCCAATTTAGAGGTATATGGTGTTGAAAGGGTTAATAAATGTATTTCATAAAAGCTTTGTAAAACAATTTTGACAGTAACTTAAAAACAATAGCAGTTGAGTAACTATGGTAACAAGGAAATTGGATATTTTTATGACATTTAATTGTTGTTTCCTCTTGAGACAGTAATTACAGGGTGTGTACAGATTTATTGGCCCCTAATCTCAACCATACACAATGTGGTATGACATGTGCATGCATCTTTAATTGGTGTGCAGAAGAAGTGTGCCTGATACTTGATACAAAGGTTAATGTAATGTTACCAAACACTGTATCAGTTCTGGTGTACAATATGGATATGTACCATATTTGTTATGTATAGAAGATTAATGGAGGAGGCAATGGTGGACCACTGGATGGAGGATATATACATAAAGGTATTTTCTATTCTGTCTTCATGAACATTGAAATAGGCTTGAAAATGTTTGTAAGCTTGAATTGAAATCACCCTAAAGGTTTTAAATTATTACTTATGGCAGATGTGTATTTCATGATGATGCTTTTTATATCGCCCAGCTTAACCTTTTGGATACTCCTGGTGTGTTAATCAGCTGGACAGTGAAATGGTTTCTTAGGATGCCAATTAATAGAGAATATCGGCCAAATATTGTGTAATTTAAGCAGCAGTCCGGTGGGCGAACAGTGTGAAAGTGTGAGCGTAATGCCCTGGGTGACACTAATCCTCACGCGAATCAAATGGTCACGTTGGTCAGCCAGCTGCTTGTTTAAATGGCATGTAATATTATATTACAAAAGGTTTATATATAAAAGTCTACTTTTTTTTTAACTACCGAGGGAGAGAAATCGTGTTTGACAGCCCATCAACGACCCAAGTTTAATTTCTTATCTGAAAGACGAGACTAGCAGGGGATCATTAGACCGGAGTTTAATGTCTCCGTTGGAAATACAAGAATAGCAGGGGATCATTAGACCAGAGTTTACTGTCTCGTTGGAAAGACAATAGCAGGGGATCATTAGACCGGAGTTTACAGTCTCGTTGGAAATACAAGAATAGCAGAGGATCATTAGACCAGAGTTTACAGTCTCGTTGGAAATACAAGAATAGCAGGGGATCATTAGACCAGAGTTTACTGTCTCGTTGGAAATACAAGAATAGCAGGGGATCATTAGACCGGAGTTTACTGTCTCGTTGGAAAGACGAGACTAGTAGGGGATCATTAGACCGGAGTTTTCGGTCTCGTCGGAAATACAAGAATAGCAGAGGATCATTAGACCGGAGTTTACAGATTCGTTGGAAAGACGAGACTAGCAGGGGATCATTAGACCGGAGTTTACAGTCTCGTTGGAAATACAAGAATAGCAGAGGATCATTAGACCGGAGTTTACAGTCTCGTTGGAAAGACAATAGCAGGGGATCATTAGACCGGAGTTTACAGTCTCATTGGAAATACAAGAATAGCAGAGGATCATTAGACCGGAGTTTACTGTCTCGTTGGAAAGACAATAGCAGAGGATCATTAGACCGGAGTTTACAGTCTCGTTGGAAATACAAGAATAGCAGAGGATCATTAGACCGGAGTTTACAGTCTCGTTGGAAAGACAAGAATAGCAGAGGATCATTAGACCAGAGTTTAGTCTCGTTGGAAATACAAGAATAACAGAGGATCATTAGACCGGAGTTAACAGTCTCGTTGGAAAGACAAGAATAGCAGAGGATCATTAGACCGGAGTTTACTGTCTCGTTGGAAATACAAGAATAGCAGGGGATCATTAGACCGGAGTTTACGGTCTCGTTGGAAATACAAGAATAGCAGGGAATCATTAGACCAGAGTTAACAGTCTCGTCAGAAAGACAAGAATAGCAGAGGATCATTAGACCGGAGTTTACTGTCTCGTTGGAAAGACAAGAATAGCAGAGGATCATTAGACCGGAGTTTACTGTCTCGTTGGAAAGACAAGAATAGCAGAGGATCATTAGACCGGAGTTTACAGTCTCGTCAGAAAGACAAGAATAGCAGAGGATCATTAGACCGGAGTTTACTGTCTCGTCGGAAAGACAAGACTAGCCGGGGATCAAACTTACAGTCCCTGTATCATGATGCATATTTCAAACCAGCATCTTCACATATTGACTGTAATGGTATACAATTTGTCCCAATTATTAATTATTTAAAGCTCCAATAAAAACATAACATAGAATATTCTGCACACAGATATTCTAAGAACTGTACGGGCGGATATAACATAGAATATTCTGCACACAGAGATATTCTGCACACAGAGATATTCTAAGAACTGTACGGGCGGATCTGAACTTTATTGAAATATTGCTTTTAAACTTATATTTCCGTAAATATTGCCTTTAAACCTATATTTCCATTATTCAATAATAAATTATTCAGATTTTATGCAACATTATCCATAAATTAACTGTTTTTTGTGTGAGATTCCTATTTGTAAGTGTCATAAATGGTCTAAAATAACACTGACACTAGCAGCTATAGATGAACATTTTTAATATGAATAATAGTTTCATTTTTTTTTCAATTTTCATGAACAAAATCGCATAAAGAAACTTTTAAATACCCGTGCCAGCAAGTTTTAATTAAGTTTAATCCAATACACAACAAATTCAAATAGTTTGCTTATCAACAATCTTAACCCTGACAAAGATATTTAACAAATATTGAAAACATTATATCTTCATTTATAGATTCGAATCTGTGACACGTTGTTTATACAGGTTGATAGACCTTTATTTAATTACATAGTTGATAGAGTGTATTATTTGGAGTCACAGGGCACCCTGTCATCGACAAGACCTACACGGGGGTGCTGTTCTTATGACACTTACCTTCCATTGTGAAAAATAATACGTCTCGGGACATGCGTGTGCGCCTTGTAATTCACTCCGAGCCATTACTTTGATATTGAGTTTCGATTCAATTCTTCGGGTGATTTACGTGCCCCGTTGTAGGCTGTCTGTATTCATCGTATTATGTCTCGCACTTTTAATTGCTATTAAACCCAGTTTTGGAATAATTATTAAAACAATAATATCTCGATAGTATGGATGCAAAAATGGGACAGAAGAATTTATGTATATGTCGTGGTCATATATGCATGTGTATATGTAGTTGTGTACAGGGGTCAGATTTGTTATGGCTTGTTGACATTTCCATATTGATGCAGATTTGAAACCAGGCTTGTGTCTATATATATGCTTACTTGTCAAAGAAATTCCAGACGGATCTGTAGTCCAGTGGTAAAATTCTGGACTGGTAATCTAGGGATCGCAGGTTCGATCCCCCCCGTCTGACTAATAAAATTAACAGTCTTTCATGTGGGACTTTAAACCGAGGTCTTGTGTCGGTGTTGTACGCCGTGCACGTAAAAGAACCAGAGGAGACTCTGGAATGGGTCTCTGTCTGTATCATTGCACTATCCTCCAAATCCATATGGGCAACTGGTAGCGGCGATAAATAAATGTAACGCACACAAATTTAGAAAAGTTAGATATCCCCTCCATGCAACCATACAATATATACATAAAAGATATGTTGATTTAATATTGTTGTACAAGTTAAAATGTTTCTTTTCTACATTTTCACCCAGGGCTTCTGATTTCTTTTTGGCTCATTCCAAACTTGATGTTTAATGTCAGTTCACTAATACCTTGTGACATTTAAAGTAAGGTGGTGTATTAATTAGATGCACATCTGTTACTACCTTCTGAGTTACGTCATTTACCAGAAGGACATTTGTCAAGTGCTTGGATATAATTCAGTTTTATTATCAATGATTTGTTATAGCATAGACAATGATTGTTTATCTTACATCATTTGGGCAGGTAATTTTTCATTTTGTCAGTTGCTGTCAATGTTCTTGTCTGTTATTAATTTATGGTCATATTTCTGTTCAAAATGAATGTCACAGTTTCTAAATAGTTTGCTATCATAATTGCATTCATTAGGCAAAAAAACCCAAAAAATTACGGTTTTCCCGACCGACCATTTTCTCTCTCCCCCTGACCCTGAATTCTTTTATGAAATTTGTGGGTGGGGGGGGGGGGTGCAGGGGAGAGACAAATTTAGTTTTTCACATTTTTCTGTACCAAGCCAAGTCAAGTCAAATATCTTTTATTCTCTCATTTCATGACATACATGAATAAAGATTATTGTAAAAAAAAAAAAAACATTCCCTACCGACCGACCCGACCGACCCGACCGACCCTCTTTTTGTGTGGCATGAAACAGTAGATACAGGTATGTTGTTTGTTGGCCTTGCAAGACATACTACACAAGTGTTCCTGTAAAGAAATCCTACCCAACATATTTTTAATATAATTATGTGAACAGTAAATAAAGCTTTTTTTATAACTAGTATAGTCTTTAGTTCACCTGTAATTACATTTTTAATAACTAGTATAGTCTTTAGTTCACCTGTAATTACATTTTTTATAACTAGTATAGTCTTTAGTTCACCTGTAATTACATTTTTAATAACTAGTATAGTCTTTAGTTCACCTGTAATTACATTTTTGTCAGGTGTTGTCCACCGTCAACATTTTGCATTCAAACGACATCTGCTCCTGAACACTCGTCCAATCATGAAACAGCATGGCGCTATGTACGTCGCGTCTGATCTCGATCTATGTTGTTTGCACATTCCTTCCAATATATTCAGCATTTTACGGGTTAAGCACCTTATCCATCTGTATCAGACCGTGGTCGAGTGGTTACGGTCGCTGACTTGTATACCACTGTAATTCTATCATCACTTTGGTTACTGGTTCGAGCCTTTCTCTGGCCGGGTCTGTTTATAAGAAAAAGTTGGCAGTTTCTTACGGAGATTGGTGCACCAAGTACTGGTTAACCGCTGGAGCCTACCCAAGGAAAGGCGTTGTTAGGTAAACTGTCCAATGGCGATATAGCCCAAAATGGTGCTGATAATGGCGTAAAACCCGAACAAACAAATCTTCTGTATCACTACATGATTTTTCATTTTATTTTTCAAAACAAAAACAAAACAGATCTGACGTTCTGAGTCGACTGTTCTTGAAGATAGATTAGAATTGCAATGACAATAACTGAATAAGAATAATAGTGGCATAGAAATGATATGTGTCATAACATGAGGTAAATTATATTACAACCAAGGATAGTAGAGTCTGGTGGGAAATTGGCATAGTGTCTGGCTACATCTTTTTGTAAGTTGTTGTGTTTTGTAGATTATATCAGAAAAAGCAATCAAATTATACATCAGAATTTACCTGTGAGTTAACTGCTGGGCACTTGAAAATAGAAGTTGTTTTTATTCTGTTGCTAGGTAACACTGGTAGAAGAGAAGGATTCACTCATAAATGTCAGACAGACAGATATTAACTCATGTCTCCCAGTCACTACACATGTGCCCCAGTTCAGTGATGCTCAGATTTATGGGGTTTTGTTTTTACTTCCCCTGACTACTCTCCAGCCCACTCCAAATACTCAATATATCCGTGCACACAACAGATCCCTGTATACATTATTATTGCTTAGGTTTTTTTATGAGAATTTTGATGGTTTCATATTGACCATCCTAGTTCCAGATCCAGTCTGTGCAGAACATGATGGTGGCATGCACCTGTGGACAAAGTAGCCAATACTGATCATTCCTGTTTTATTTTGTGGGCCGCAGCCCCATATTTCATGTCCATAATTATATAAATGCCAATTGTTTTATTTTTTGTCGATTTATGGCATTTTGAAGTCAAACTTTTCAATTTTGTTCTTTTTTTCCCCATAGCATATTGACCCAACGTCAAAATCCCATTTCATTAGTTTTTCAGTAGACCATAAAGCGACATTCATGTCATTTTGCACATACGGCCTATAAAAAAAGAACACAATTTCAAATGTTAGCCTAGCGATGAGATACATTGAATTATAAAATGTATGAAAAGGTGACCATCTCTAATCTTCTGGCTATGATGTTAGAAATTTGCGTGTATTTGGATGGGCTACAAAAATGAGATCCACTGATACATTGTACCTTGTGTAGTAAGTGTTTGTATTTTTATAATTATGAACTAAATAGTGTATAATAGATAATATATCCATTAATTTTAATAACTTGACTAGAATACTGTCAGCAGTATCCCTCTTGGGGAGGGCAGTTTACTAATGTTGTTAGAACTTGTTGCCTATGCCAAATAGCAACAGTACTAAAACATAATTAAATTAAGCATCCAGCAGTATCCGTTGGCAGAAATTTTAAAATTGATATGAAAAATAGCGTACTACTGATGGAGCTTTTAGCTAAATTACAAAAGCCAAGTAATTCTGATTTATGATTGGTTAATAGCATCGATAGCATCTTTGAGTTGAAATATAAGTGGGGATGGTTTATTTCTGAAGTTACTATGTTTGATAGAGACGAGATGTGCACCACAATACTGGGTGCTGTAAGAATTTGATGACGGATAATGATCAGGAACATGAAGGCAGAAGATTACCTCAAACAGTCATCAAAGCATCAGTTAAAATTCCACTACAGCATTGATGAATGCAGACTGTGCCTTACCCTTACCCTACTTTATTCATTAAAGCTTAGCAAAGAATTTTTTTATAGAAAACACAAATTTGAACTCTTTACTGTATTTATTTACTCTTTAGATGAGATTTAAGCTTAGCAAAGAAAGAATTATAGAAAACACAAATTTGAACTCTTTACTGTATTTATTTACTCTTTAGATGAGATTTAAGCTTAGCAAAGAAAGAATTATAGAAAACAAGTTGGAACGCTTTACTGTATTTACTCCTTTAGACGAGATTAACCCTTTCCCTCATTGAAGCGGTCCTCTTGACGCCATTACCAATACGACATACATTGACTATGTATTAGCCAAACCAATGTTCATAACCCTTTCCCTCATCGAAGCACCTCTTGACGCCATTACCAATACGACATACATTGACAATGTAGTAGTCAAACCAATGTTCATAACCCTTTCCCTCATCGAAGCACCTCTTGACGCCATTACCAATACAACATACATTGACAATGTAGTAGTCAAACCAATGTTCATAACCCTTTCCCTCATCGAAGCACCTCTTGACGCCATTACCAATACGACATACATTGACAATGTAGTAGCCAAACCAATGTTCATAATAAAGCCCAGAATCTCGTGTAGTCCCAGTAATATCTATGGAGGTGGGATAGATATGGTGACTACTTACTTATCCACTGCATGATAGATAAATGGCTGTCGTTTGTATGGAGATATAATAGTATATTAACCTAAATCTCTATGAAGGAAAGGGTTAAATGGCTGTCGTTTGTATGGATATATAATGGTATATTAACCTAAATCTCTATGAAGGAAAGGGTTAAAGCTTAACTAAGAAAATGATAGAAAACAAATTGGAACGTTGTACCGTATTTACTCCTTAGACGAAATGAACACATTTTTATTTCACTGACAAATTTCTATTTTATATACCGGTCGTCGTATTTTTCCATTCAATGAAGAAGAAATAGACTCATTTTGGAACATTTAATACTTAAATGATCATCCAAATTCATTCCGTTCTCCATTAAAACAGTTTGAAAAAATAAAATGTATGTGAAAATGATACTGAACCAATGTCATACATATTATGTCTGCCATAATAAATGAGGGTTACTTTAATGTGTGGTTTGTGACCTTGTATTTGCTGGAGTCTGGCTATGGCAGCCATTGTGTCTGGTAATCTGGAATGAATGCCTGAGCTCATCAGGAAACCAGTACAAGAACATACTGACAGCGAGAACAGGAAAGCAGATTAGATATTTGAGTTTATGAGAATTATTGTGATATATGTGTGCATTTTGTCATTAGTATCTAACAAATTAATCAGCAGGCTATTTATTCAAGGGCAGATATGAAATTATGTCCATAAATCAGACAAGATTTATAGAAATTCTTATTCAGTTTGATGAATACCCTGTCTGTTTGTGAATGTCTGGATTTCATTTCTTCATGTGCCAACATCAATATTAAGTAAGTTATATAACATAAGTCTGGTTGCGAACCCACATGGTGAGACTTGTTTACATCACAGGCTAGAAGGCGACTAGGAGACATTCTAGGGACCCTGATTTCACCCCTCTGGGGTCTCCACTTCTCCCGTACAATTTGTCTGTCTGTCGTCTGTCTGTCTGTCTGTCTGTCATACTGTATTTTAACCCTGTTTTGTTGAAATTGATTAAATAATCTTGTATCCCTACATCTCAACCTAATTCAATATAGACCGGTCCAGTGGTTAATACATTGAACTGCGAATCCATGGATTGCAGGTTTCATTCCCCATCTGACCATAATGATATTAAAGTCTTTCAGATGGGACTTTAGACCATGGTCTCGTGCCGCTGCTTTGCGCTATTTATGCTTTGCACTATCCTCCCATCTCTTAAATGACTAATCTCTTCAGGAGGTGTCGTTCATATGCCGGCAACCGGTAGCGACGATAAATAGATGCAAATACACACACTATATTCCTGAGGACCAAAACTTTAGCCACATATATCATTAAAGGCAAATAGTCTGCTTAAAATAAATTAAAAGTAGTTATTAACTCTGCATGCTGGGTAAAATAAAGGCTATAAATAATTGTAGCAGCTGACAATTCATTGATGTGTTTTTTCTTATTTGTTTCTGAAAACTCTGGAAATATGTCATGGAATTTCTTTATAATTTTGTCATTACAATATAATTCTAATGGATTCCCATGGCATATTTGACTGTTATTTTCGCACTAGCTTGCAAAGACATAACCCTGGGAAAAGACTTTTATCTACAGGTATGTTTGTATTTCTTCCCTGGCAAGTTAAAAGTGTAAAACAGTGAGTAGGCTAAACATGAAAGTCCTAGGGACAATGGGGGCAAGGTGTAGGACAGATGCTGAAGCAATTTACCCCATGTAGAGGCCTTACATGTGCAAACCATTTCACAGGAGACTGATTGTGATGTAGATAAACCCCATGGTGACCCTCAGGGCACTGTATGGTTCCAATTAGGTCATCTCTTTGATCCTTTACTCTTCCCATGGGATTTCTTACCAAGTGCAGGACTGCTTGTAGTGTTAATTTGACTGGACATTATAAAACACTTTTAACACATTAGCTACCTATTAACTTAATAGATCTTTACTAAAATAGGTAAAGAAATGCTGGATTTACCCACCAAAAAATACTTATTGGTGTCTGTTCCTAATTGCTCATTTCTGTTGGGTTTACAATACATGTCATTTCAAAGAAAATCGAAAGGGTCTTGCCACCCACTGGTTCTAGAAACATTGGCTAGGGCATGTGTTAAAGTAGTTCTTATGTGGTACTTAACCCTTTCCTTCATAGAGATTTAGGTTAATATACTATTATATCTCCATACAAACGACAGCCATTTAGCTATCACACAGTGGATAAGTAGTCACCATATCTATCCCAGCTCCATAGATATTACTGGGACTATATAGAGATTTAGGTTAATATACTATTATATCTCCATACAAACAACAGCCATTTAGCTATCATGCAGTGGATAAGTGTCGCCATATCTATCCCACCTCCATAGATATTACTGGGACTACATGAGATTCTGGCCTTTATCATGAACATTGGTTTGATTATTACGTTGTCAATGTATTGGTAATGTCGTCAAGATGTGCTTCTATGAGGGAATGGGCTAACGAATGAAGCAGGTTCTTTAAAACAGTACGAGTGAGAGAGGGTTTACTAAATGTTTCTTGCATAGTACCTAAAGAATGAGGGTTGACTGTAAAGAAGGATCGAGCGAGGTCAGATTACATTGTCCTTGTTTGGTACCTTAAGAACAAGCGATGTTTCACGAAAATGTGGTCTAAAGGCTTTCCGATTAGCGCAGTGGTTAGTGCGCTCGCTTCTCACCAATGTAACCTGTGTTCGTTCCTCGGACCGGGAAGTTTGTGAGGTGGTATCGAGGTGGCAAGATCGGACAAGTGGGTTTTCTCCGGGTACTCTGGTTTCCTCCCACACCAATGACCACATTTACGCTTTCATCCGCGCCAACGAGAGTGATATTAATATACGTTGTTAAAGCTCGTTTCGCAATCGTTGTAAAATAAATAAAGTTTAAACTAAAGTGTGTATAGGTCCACCTCCGTGGTCGAGTGGTTACGGTCGCTGACTTGTATACCACTGTAACCTATCATCATTGATGGTCACGGGTTCGTGCCCCGCTCAGGCCGTGTCTCATTTATATGAAAAAGTTGGCAGTTTCTTACGGAGGTTGGTGCACCCAAGTACTGGTTAACCGCTGGAGCCTGTCCAGGAAAGGTGTTGTTAGGTAAACTGCCCGCCGGCGATATTGCCCAAAATGGTGCTGATGCAGGCGTAAAACCCGAAATATAAAATAAAAAGTGTGTATAGAGATACAGGTTAACAACTCGCGACCTGTATACTACTGCTTGCTGAGCTATGTAATGGAAAACAAATCGTTAACCAGGAAATATACGATTTGGCAATTGTTTGAGACACTAGCATTATTGGGGGCTGTTCAGTTTCACTATACGGTGTAGCTTTATTACATAGTCAGCATTTTATTGAGGTGAGGGGGGTAATTGAGAATGTTGGCAGGGGCTGTAATCACTGTGGATTTATGAAGTCATTACAATAATTAGGTGTTAGTGGGGAGACTGTGTTACCTGCAGTATTCCAGTGGAAAGTTACACCTGTGTGATATTGGTACATATAATTGGCATATCTCTATCTGCTATCAGAGAAGTCTGCTTTGTAACAATGTAAAACCACAATGAGCCGAGTAGAGATTTTGTGCAATTCTGATTTAAGCATTTATCTTCTTTTTTTTATCTGGGCAGAAATTCATAAATATTAAATAAATAAAAATTAGAAAAAGATGAAAAGAGAAAAGAAACAATTTGTGAGGGTGATCCGGCAACAGGTTGTTAACAGGTCTGTAAAACATCTGGACAAGTTGTAGAACAATCTGTGAAGCATTTGCTTCTGTGTGAACATTTTCTGTGTGATTTAATTTATAGTTATATGTTGTGTAGGAGGTTGGTGCACCCAAGTACTGGTTAATCGCTGGAGCCTGCCCAGGAAAGGTGTTGTTAGGTAAACTGCCCGCCGGCGATATAGCCCAAAATGGTGCTGATGCAGGCGTAAAACCCGAAATATAACATATAATATAACATATAATATAATATAACATATAATATATCATATAATATAACATATAATATAACATATAATATATAATATAACATATAATATAACATATAATATAACATATAATATAACATATAATATAACATATAATATAATATAACATATAATATAACATATAATATAATATAACATATAATATAACATATAATATATCATATAATATAACATATAATATAACATATAATATAACATATAATATAACATATATAACATAATATAACATATAATATAACATATAATATAACATATAATATAACATATAATATAACATATATGTTGTGTAAGAAATATTGCCAATACTCTGTAAAGCAATTTATTCTGTTGGGAAAGGTCTAATCAGCCTGAAAGCAGTTGGGTTTTGTTTTAAAACATTGAGATTAATCTGTATATAAGTTGTGAGAATTGTTGTGAAACTGCAGGGATATGTTTCCTGTTGAAGACTTGTAAGTTTTAGACTGACCCACAATATATATAATATATACACCAGTGCTCATTCTAGGTCATAATTTTTGGGAGAGGTCAGGGTCCCTAGGGCGACTATTTCGTCCAAATCGCCCACTAGAATGCGCCCTGTACTGTATTGTGTGTTTCCATGTATATTACTTTATAAATGCATGTATTTTCGGGTACCTGCATGATATGTAAATATGTGTTTTCCTGTACATCTCGTTATATACCGGTATATATTTGTGTATTTCCAGGTACATCAGTATTTCCGTGCCTTATCAGAGGAGAAAGTGCCATATTTGAACAGTTTGGGTGAGAAGTATCGTGTTCGACAGTTGCTACAACAGTTACCGCCGCACGACAACGAGGTGCGCTACTGTAACAGCCTGAGCGAGGAGGAGAAACATGAGCTACGTATGTTCAGTGCGCAGAGGAAGCGCGAGGCCCTCGGGCGCGGAAATGTACGAACACTGCCGCTTACTATGCAGGGTGGAGTCTGTTCTAAGGTTTGTCCATGTTATCATTACGCACACATAACATGCAGGGTGAACTGGTACTACTAACATGCAGGGTGAACTGGTACTACTAACATGCAGGGTGAACTGGTACTACTAACATGCAGTACATGCAGGGTGAACTGGTACTACTAACATGCAGTACATGCAGGGTGAACTGGTACTACTAACATGCAGGGTGAACTGGTACTACTAACATGCAGGGTGAACTGGTACTACTAACATGCAGGGTGAACTGGTACTACTAACATGCAGGGTGAACTGGTACTACTAACATGCAGGTGTGGTTTACATGCAGGGTGAACTGGGACTACTAACATGCAGGGTGAACTGGTACTACTACATGCAGGGTGAACTGGGACTACTAACATGCAGGGTGAACTGGTACTACTAACATGCAGGGTGAACTGGTACTACTAACATGCAGGGTGAACTGGTACTACTAACATGCAGGGTGAACTGGTACTACTAACATGCAGGGTGAACTGGGACTACTAACATGCAGGGTGAACTGGTACTACTAACATGCAGGGTGAACTGGTACTACTAACATGCAGTACATGCAGGGTGAACTGGTACTACTAACATGCAGTACATGCAGGGTGAACTGGTACTACTAACATGCAGGGTGAACTGGTACTACTAACATGCAGGGTGAACTGGTACTACTAACATGCAGTGTGAACTGGTACTACTAACATGCAGGGTGAACTGGTACTACTAACATGCAGTACATGCAGGGTGAACTGGTACTACTAACATGCAGTACATGCAGGGTGAACTGGTACTACTAACATGCAGGGTGAACTGGTACTACTAACATGCAGGGTGAACTGGTACTACTAACATGCAGTGTGAACTGGTACTACTAACATGCAGGGTGAACTGGTACTACTAACATGCAGTACATGCAGGGTGAACTGGTACTACTAACATGCAGTACATGCAGGGTGAACTGGTACTACTAACATGCAGGGTGAACTGGTACTACTAACATGCAGGGTGAACTGGTACTACTAACATGCAGGGTGAACTGGTACTACTAACATGCAGGGTGAACTGGTACTACTAACATGCAGGGTGAACTGGTACTACTAACATGCAGGGTGAACTGGTACTACTAACATGCAGGTGAACTGGTACTACTAACATGCAGGGTGAACTGGTACTACTAACATGCAGTGTGAACTGGTACTACTACATGCAGGGTGAACTGGTACTACTAACATGCACGGTGAACTGGTACTACTAACATGCAGGGTGAACTGGTACTACTAACATGCAGTGACTGGTACTACTGCAGGGTGAACTGGTACTACTAACATGCAGTACATGCAGGGTGAACTGGTACTACTAACATGCAGGTGAACTGGTACTACTAACATGCAGTGAACTGGTACTACTAACATGCAGGGTGAACTGGTACTACTAACATGCAGGGTGACTGGTACTACTAACTAAATGCAGGGTGAACTGGTACTACTAACATGCAGGGTGAACTGGTACTACTAACATGCAGTACATGCAGGGTGAACTGGTACTACTAACAGTGCAGGGTGAACTGGTACTACTAACATGCAGGGTGAACTGGTACTACTAACATGCAGGGTGGGTTTCATGCAGGGTGAACTGGTACTACTAATGCAGGGTGTGGTTGGTGAACTGGTACTACTAACATGCAGGTGAACTGGTACTACTAACATGCAGGGTGAACTGGTACTACTAACATGCAGGGTGAACTGGTACTACTAACATGCAGGGTGAACTGGTACTACTAACATGCAGGGTGAACTGGTACTACTAACATGCAGGGTGAACTGGTACTACTAACATGCACGGTGAACTGGTACTACTAACATGCAGGGTGAACTGGTACTACTAACATGCACGGTGAACTGGTACTACTAACATGCAGGGTGAACTGGTACTACTAACACGCAGTACTTTAAATATTTTATGAACACTAACAGAAATCTTGTAACAATTGTCCCTTGTTCTCTTCTAGAGATGATATGTCTAGGATTGAGATTTGCAAGTATAATGGCAATGTTATATATGATATCAACTTTTGTTATATTCGATATTAACTTTTGTTATATTTAGTGTTTAGATATAGAATACAGCACAAGGCAATATTCGCGAGCTTTCTCACTTCTCCCAAAAATTGTTACCTAGACGGTGAAGATTTTAAAATCCATTTGTTGTTACATACATGTGAAGTAGCCCCGCCCCCTCTAGGATAGAACGTTAACCTTGGAAACGATTCAAATACTTTCAAATGAATCCCAATATATAAATAGTTCCCCTCGACACCTTCTTTGTTCAACATAAATATTTTTAAATGTTCCCCTTTTGAATGACAGATGTTCCCCTTGGGCTCTAAAAATGGTTACACATGTTTGGGGCCAGGAGACATTTATTTGATTTGTGAACACCTTGCAACAACTAACTAACTGTCTGCATCGATATGAATTGAAATACATAACAACAAAACTTGTCAAAGGGAAGTAACTGTTGCAACTATAGCTATATGTTAACAATTTGCTTATCTCCCTTAGTACATCACTATTATGTATACATCTGTTTGAAATAGTCATGTTTCATTCCTTAAGTTTGCGAATTGTCCACTTCACCATTTAGTAGAGTACATGTATAGAGAATAATAATGTGTGTTTTACGTTTATTTATCGTCGCTACCGGTTGCCCGTAAAATGCTTGTGCAGAGATTAGTCATTTTAGATTTTTGGAGGATAGTGCAATGATACAGATACAGACCCATTCCAGAGTCTCCTCTGGTTCTTTTACGTGCATGGTGTAAAGCACCGACTCGAAACCTCGGTTTAACGTCCCATCTGAAAGACTGTTAATTTTATTAGGGTCAGACGGGGGATCGAACCTACGATCCCTGGATTACCAGTTCAGCGTATTACCATTGGACTACAGATCTGTCTGTATTGAGAATAATAAATGATAATAAATAATGTTGTTTTGTATTTGCAGTGTAAGAGTATGATATCTGGCGGAGACATTGCTGTGTTTGCCTCACGATGTGGTACCGAGAGGTTCTGGCACCCGGCCTGCTTCGTGTGTACAACGTGTGATGAGCTGTTGGTAGATCTTATATACTTCTTCAGGGACGGACAGTTGTATTGTGGGCGACATCATGCCGAACTTATAAAACCCAGATGTGCGGCTTGTGATGAGGTAATCAGTCAATCAATCAACCAGTAGTCAATCAATCAATTAGTAACTTTATCAATGAATGTATTTTTGTTGACATCATGCACACTTACAAAACCTAGGTGCAATGTTTGCTATGAGATAATCAGTCGATCACAATCAATCAGTAGTCAATCGGTAATCAATCAATCGCAAGTCAATCAATCGGTAGCTTTATCAATGTGTGTATTTTGGACAACATCATGCAAATGTGCTGCTTGTGATGTTGTACCGCCTCCGTGGTCGAGTGGTTACGGTCGCTGACTCGTATACCACTGTAACCTATCATCACTGATGGTCACGGGTTCGAGCCCCACTCAGACGCGTCTCTTTATATGAAAAAATTGGCAGTTTCTTCTGAGGTTGATGCTCCAAGTACTGGTTAACCGCTTGAGCCTGCCCAGTTAAGTAAATTGCTCGTTGCTCATATGGGTAACTGGTAGCGATGTTAAATAAATTTAAAATGTTTTTTTATTAAATATATAAAACCGTAATTTGTTGTTGCAGATCATCTTTGCTGACGAGTGTACAGAGGCGGAAGGTCGAAGTTGGCACATGAAACATTTCTCGTGCTTCGAATGTGACGCTCAACTAGGTGGTCAGAGATACATTATGAGGGAAGGGAGACCATTCTGTTGTGTTTGTTTCGAGCGGATGTTTGCAGAATTCTGTGATACTTGCGGTGAACATATCGGTGTTGACCAGGGTCAGATGACGCATGAAGGGCAACACTGGCATGCTACGCCTCACTGTTTTAAATGTCATACGTGTCAAAAATCACTTCTTGGACAGCCGTTTCTGCCAAAACACGGCGTTATATACTGTTCAGCTGCTTGCTCGAGGGCAGGTTCGTTGAACAACCAGATACCGCGCCGAGCCGAGGACTACATGAAGGATATCAGTAACATTCGTCTCGGCTCGCCGGTCAGTCACGCAATGCAAGAGAGTAGTGTAATGGCATTGCAGGAAGTTTTACGAAAACAGTATACAATACCGGAGAGTTGTCCGTCATCCGATCGCGACCAAGGATATGCCACAAGTAGTAACAGTGAAGTATACGCTCCAGGTCTGTACGAACCTCCAACTAAAGCCAAGATGGAAATGTCTGGTTATGAAATAAACATGGACGGATTAGTGGACGCACTGCCGTTACTTGATGCCAAAAAGAAACGTCTATCGCAGTTGTCAATGCCAGACTTGTCAAAAGAACGTCTCCAGCGAACTGGTTCGGAGAAAGGTAGTAGCAGTGGTGACTCGCATACTCGTAGTATAAGTCGGAGCCGATCTGGCTCCGAAAGAAATCTGGGTGTGAAATTTAGTGGAAATGCACAAGCGAACTACTATCATCCTGATGTGCCAACCAATTTTATTCAACCATACAATGGAGGAAAGCCTAAAACATTTTCTTCGCAAAACGGTTGTGCTAATCGGTCTTTCCCGGAACTGCGTACTGTTTCTAGGCAGTCGCCCGCGGAGGATATCAATGAGCTACCATTGCCCGACGAGGTAAAAATGAACCCGATATCACGTCCGCCGACTGGAAAGTCGCGACATCGTCGTCATGGAAAGTATCCACGTAGCCGGAGTTTTGAAGGTCGTGCATCAATGCTTAGTCAGTCTAGTCATTCGAGTGAATTGGAGAGGAAGAAAATCTTGAAAAACACGAACCACAATATGTCTCGCACGTCCGAACTCTCCATGTCGATGGATCGAGGCGTGGATCACTTTGAAGACTCTTGTAGCACGTGCAGCACGTGTTCCAGCTCGAGTGACTCGGAAGATGATTTTGATTACTATTGCGATAGTCCGAGTAAAGGGACCCCAAGAATTACGTATGTGGATAGTTATGGGTTTGCTGGTAGTAAGTGTGCGACATTGGGCAGGCCAGTACGCAGACACAAAGGAAAAAAGGATAAAAATTGTACCATTTCATAGTTAAAACTGCTTGTTAGACTTTGGTGTGTTTTATACGTTGTTATATAATATTATTTAAGCGACCTAACTTATGTAAAATGTGCCTACTGTATATAAAGGCTTGTTAAATGTGATATTTTGTTTACGAATTAAAAAAAAAACAGATGTAATTAACCCATTCAACACCAAGTAACTGACATGGACTGGTGCATGATATTTTCAGACCAATAAATTAATAAGAAAATTACATTTGGACCAGTTTATTTATCAAAATGGGTATTTTTGGCTAAAAATAGCAATATTACTGACAAAAAGTGCAGATCCTGATGAGACGGCTCATCTGGATCTGCACTCTTTGTAAGCCTATTGAGAGGCGTGTGGTGTTGAAAGGGTTAATGCTGAAAAACACAAGTTGGATTTTAAATGCTGATTTTACATTGTGACGCCTAAGCAAACCAGTATTCTATATCACTTTAGTAAATTATTAATTTCACACGATTTATTTTTCAGACGATCAGATCCTTATTCCTTAGTTTCCAAACCAATCAAGAGCTAGTAATTTGTTTACAAACCAATCAATAGCTAGTATTTCATTAACAAACCAATCAATAGGTAGTATTTCATTAACAAACCAATCAATAGCTAGTTTTTTTACAAACCAATCAATAGCTAGTATTTCGTTGACAAACCAATCAATAGCTAGTTTTTTTTACAAACCAATCAAAAGCTTCCATTTCATTAACAAACAATATCGATAGCTAATATTCGTTTATAATCGATAGCTAGTATTTTGTATACAAATCAATCGATAGCTAGTATTTCGTTTACAAATGCCAAACTATTTGTGTATGATTGCGGCCACATTAACAATGGAGTAATGCTGGGGATCACGTATATTGGTATAATGCTAATCTTTCCTTGCGTATAATGTTATATCTCGTCAATAACGTATAGTTACATTTATTTTGCATATGTTTGCATGTACCTACACGTTGAACTGGTACTACCAACATATAGAGAAGGAAACTGACATTAAATTGTAATATTTTAAAGAATATTATTAAAACGATTGTGCTTCCAGTTGTCTTGATACATTTTTAGATATAATCGTGTTGTAGAAATTATCGATAAGCTATATGATTTTAATTGAAAATACCAAACATACAATTGACTTTATTTGTAAATATGCCCAGTATTTTTATTATAGCAACCGGTTTTAAAACTGCTGAATGTTTGCCAAATAAATCTTGTCGGACCACATTGACTGCTTAACCAATAGCTACACTGTTACGTCCAGTATATGAAACAGATTGCACCATGAATTCCATATAAAACAGGAGCATGAAGATGGATCTATATAACTTTGTTTAACCCATTCCCTCATAGAAGCACCTCTCGACGCCATTACCAATACGACATACATTGATAATGTAGTAGCCAAACACCAATGTTCATAATAAAGGCCAGAATCTCATGTAGTCCCAGTAGTATATATGGAGGTGGGATAGATATGGCGACTACTTATCCACTGCATGATAGCTAAATGGCTGTTGTTTGTATGGAGATATAATAGTATATTAACCTAAATCTCTATGAAGGAAAGGGTTAAATGGCTGTCGTTTGTATGGAGATATAATAGTATATATTAACCTAAATCTCTATGAAGGAAAGGGTTAATACCGGTGACTGCTAACACGGGTTTGTATCGATTTCATCAAACAACGCATTACTAGTGTAATTATACAGAAGCCTGTGTTTTTAAAGCATAAACTATATCTAATTCTAACACCACTGGTATTTTGTCTGTAATTTACCATGTTTAAATCTGCAATAAATCAGGGTGTGTGATGTCAAACATGGCGTCGTTTTACTAGCAAATTTGTGACGTCATTTACGCTTTCTGAAAAATAATACCAACCATTTTGCAGTTTTTAGATTTTTTGTGGTCATGTTGGAATCGAAATATGTGCATTACTTATAGTCGAAATAAACATGGTTTGTCTTTATGAGCGCCGTAATTAACCACTTAGCCTGATGCACAGGTCCCACACATCCTGTGTTGATTGATGGAATACATAGATACTGAGAGGGAAAGTGAAGGTGTTGCTATGAACAGGTGACGTGTCCGCTATAAGCAAGTGGATCATACGTATACGAGGGAGGTAGTACAGGACGATGTATAATATACAGTGTATACCATGTTACATTTAACCCTTTCAACACCACAGACCTCTATTTATAGGCTTACAAAAAGTGTAGATCCAGATGAGCCGGCTCGTGACGAGCCGTCTCATCAGGATCTGCACTTTTTGCAAGTAGTATTACTAATTTTAGACAAAATTACCCATCTTGATAAATGAACTGGTCCGAATGTAATTTTCTTATTCATTTATTGGTCTAAGAATATCATGGACCAGTCCATGTCAGTTATTTGGTGTTGAAAGAGTTAATAAGAATGTAGTTTGTCTCATTCATTTATTTCTTCCCCGATGTTTTTCATTACTTTACATATGGCGTGTGCTGATACTGCTTGTTAACATCTTGTTTTTATTCCGCCTTCGTTGTCAAAATGGTTATGGTCGCTGACTTGTATACCACGGGTTCGAACCCTGCTCAGGCCCTGTCATTTATATGAAAAGGTTGGCAATTTTTTCTTACGGAGGTGCACCAAGTCCTTGCTAACTGCTGGAGCCTAGGAAAGGTGATGTTAAACTACCCACCGGCGATATAGCCCAAAATGGTGCTGATGCAGGCGTAAAACCCAAACAAACAAATCTTGTTTTTATTATCTATTTGACTGGTTTCTGGGTGGACGCTTTAACCACAGAAACGGTATATTTACCTAACCATGAAGTTGATAATTAATACTATTCGTGAAACAAGTCGTATAAAACTAAGGTATATAATTAATACTATTCGTGAAACAAGTCTATTTAGTGTATGTTTGTCTTCTTTCATCGGCAAAACTACATGCAAGATCATGCATGCAAACAGAATGCAAGATCATGCATGCAAACAGAATGCAAGGTCATGCATGCAACCAGAATGCAAGGTCATAATTGTTTACGATCTGTCTCGTAAGAACGAGCATGAAAATGTGTCCAAATGAAAGCTCTCTGAAAGCAACAACATTTAATATCCACAAGAATATGTAATCTGTTCAGAAAATTTAAAATGTCCAAGAAATGACGATCGTGTCGTAGTTTATTGTTAAATGTTGATAATATACCGAGTCAAAAAAGAAACAATACCTGGTGTTTATAATTTCAACATTTATTAAGAAAATTCTTTGAAAATTCATAAGATGATAGTCCAACATGTTTGAAAGAGGAGCACATAAAGCATAATGAGCCTCCGAAACTGTCTGCTGCGTGATGACGTAATTCGTCGGACAGGGGTCTAATGGAGTTTCACACAGACGTCAATACCGAGTATGGGCACCATTTGCGTCTCTCACTGCAATGCACCGCCGTCGCATCGAACGGAAGAGTGTGAATCTCTTGCTGGTCAATATTTGTCCACTCCTGACGCAAAACATCCCTCAGTTGGTTTAACGTTACCGGTCGACGTCGTCTGACGCGGCGGTCTAACGTATCCCACGAATGTTCTATGGGTGACAAAGCAGGCCACGGCAGGGTTTCAATATTGTTCTGCTCCAATAATGTGGTGGAAATCCTAGCAGTATGACACCTGGCGTTGTCCTGTTGGAACAGTGTGACGTTTCTGTTGGCGTTAAAGAACGGCACAACAACTGGCGCAAGGATTTCATCACAGTACCGCTGGGCGTTTAGGTTCCCGTCCACCACTAACAGTTCAGTGCGACTGCCGAAGGTGATACCGCCCCACACCATAACGCTTCCGCCCCCGAACAGATCGACCTGACGTACACATGCGTCGGCGTAACGTTCACCGCGTCTGCGATATACCCGCTCTCTGCCATCCGCTCGACGCAAACAGAACCGCGATTCATCGCTAAACATCACCGAATTCCACTGTAACCGAGCACGTTCCGTCGTCCATTCCCGCCGTACGTCACGGTGACGTCGTGTCAGGATGGGTCCAACATATGGCCGATAGGCACGAATGCCACGTTCACCGAGCCGGTTCCTGACTGTGTGCACTGATGCGATTGTTGGTCATCCCAGGAGTAACGGCAGCTGTGTGCGTAGGAACCGGTCACTTAAATGTGACGGTCCTGTTCACGCGTGGTCGACCAGATCTTGGACGGTCGTCCACCGATCCATGTGTTCGATAACGTCGAAGTAGACGTGTTATCGTGATCTGCGTAACCCCTAGTCGATTTGCGACGTCACGCTGACGTAAACCGCCGTCAAATCATGCCACGCATTCTCTGATTGCGGTTTAGCCTAGGCATTTTGTTAGAGGTAACAATGGGTATGTAAGGTGTTTTTCCTTGATGATAATGCAATACCAGTACAATAAATCGGTTTTCCGATTTGTACATTTGTAGAAAGTTGTCTTTGTTGAGGAGCACGTGCAAATCGGAAATTCGGCGTTCCAGGATTATCGGGTGTTTACCTGTGTTTATGGTTGGCCGACGTTGCAATAAGATACCCGGTACTGATACGTAATAATATATTAAACCTTTCTATGGTTTTATCCGTTTTACGTCATTTTTAGTTTGGTATCGTTTCTTTTTTGACTCGGTATATATATGTTGAATTCTTGTTCTTTCACTTTGTTAAATATGCATTGTTTAAACTAATTATGCATGTGCGTTTTGTTTCTTCTATCTTTGTTCCTGTTAAATAAAACCTAGATAAAACTTTGGTCTGTATAGATATCATTGTTAAAGAAACTTATTGTTGTATTCACAGTTCGAGAACTGAGCTTCATGTGTACTTTTAGTTTATACAAATTTATTTTGGTTAGATTGCGAAACAAGTACTTACAACATCAGTTAAATCGCTCTCGAGACCTCATTCCTGATAGAATCCATCGCCATGAGGGAGAGAAGGCAATGTGGAATTTAAGTGCCTTGCCTACAGTGAACTCTGGACCTCTCACATCTGAAGTGATGTGCGCTGCTATCACATCAAATACTTATTTGTATCAGTAAACTACATCGTAATACTACGGTGACATATAAATATAGTTCAAAAAACGTATTAGCATCACTGTCTTGTTTAGTTATTAAAGCTCTATTGCAATGTAAGTTCTTACGAGCAGACACTTAGCAGCTGTAGTTAATAGTAAAACGAGATCGTGCGACTTGTGGACTTGCTGCGAAACTAGTCTTCACTGTGTGCAGATAAAACACAACCCAGACACTAAATAAATCACATTTGCAAACTACATAACTCCACTATCTGAATAGATTTGCAAGTGATTGCAGAGTAGGGTAGGTTGGGTTAACAATCGCGCTTTCTACATTAGGTGGTCATCATTTTAAATTAATACATTACGACCTCACTAGTCGGTGTCTATAATTATCAGAAAACTAGTCAAACTTGGCAACTAGCTCTACCAAGTTTTTATTGTTCTAATAGATGACTAGTGTTTGTATGTGCGGACACTGACTCCGGTCCACATCGTGTTCTTCCCTCCCAGAGTAACGACACATGTTATAATACTCTGCCTTATAATCAAAGATTGTATTGTAGTATTGTTTATCCTAATATAGGGTACCTGTTTCATTAGTTTATCCTAATATAGGGTACATGTTTCATTAATTTGGTATTATGTTATTTATGCAGTATTAAATATTGAAAAGAACATCGGTTTGTGTTTTACTATAATTTAATGGTCTTTAGGGGCCTTCCATCTCTTACACTAGGTTCGAATCTGACTGCGGGTGTCAAAGGATTACTGGAGCTGCAAAACACAATCCAATGGGATGCCACTTACATAATTGATATTACTGCCTGCTGCTGGTCCTCACAGATTCCATTGTGTCTAGGCTATCTGTGACATTATGCATATTGCAGTAACCAGTCTGCACAATTATGCACTTTGAACGGGGGAGGGCATTCTATTGCTAGCAAATCTTTGTTTAGCCAAGTATCATCACTACAGGTTGCCCATACGAGAGACGCCTCCTGAAGAGATTATAGTCAGTTTAGGATTTGGAGGATATGATACAGAAACCCAGTCTCTGGTTCTTCATGATACAGAGACCCAGTCCAGAGTCTCCTCTGGTTCTTCATGATACAGAGACCCAGTCCAGAGTCTCCTCTGGTTCTTCATGATACAGAGACCCAGTCCAGAGTCTCCTCTGGTTCTTCATGATACAGAGACCCAGTCCAGAGTCTCCTCTGGTTCTTCATGATACAGAGACCCAGTCCAGAGTCTCCTCTGGTTCTTCATGATACAGAGACCCAGTCCAGAGTCTCCTCTGGTTCTTCATGATACAGAGACCCAGTCCAGAGTCTCCTCTGGTTCTTCATGATACAGAGACCCAGTCCAGAGTCTCCTCTGGTTCTTCATGATACAGAGACCCAGTCCAGAGTCTCCTCTGGTTCTTCATGATACAGAGACCCAGTCCAGAGTCTCCTCTGGTTCTTCGGTGTTCACAGTATAAAGCAATGACACCAGACCACTTTAGCCCGTTGTATCACAGGGGATCGAGGCTAGCGTGGACCACTGAATACAATCTAGTATTTGAACCTGATGCCTGGGATACGAGGCTAGCGTGGACCACTGTACCGCTACTAGTATTTGAACCTGATGCCTGGGATACGAGGCTAGCGTGGACCACTGTACTGCTACTAGTATTTGAACCTGATGCCTGGGATACGAGGCTAGCGTGGACCACTGTACCGCTACTAGTATTTGAACCTGATGCCTGGGATACGAGGCTAGCGTGGACCACTGCACCGCTACTAGTATTTGAACCTGATGCCTGGGATACGAGGCTAGCGTGGACCACTGCACCGCTACTAGTATTTGAACCTGATGCCTGGGATACGAGGCTAGCGTGGACCACTGTACCGCTACTAGTATTTGAACCTGATGCCTGGGATACGAGGCTAGCGTGGACCACTGCACCGCTACTAGTATTTGAACCTGATGCCTGGGATACGAGGCTAGCGTGGACCACTGCACCGCTACTAGTATTTGATCACATTCAGAATCTATTTAATAACAAGCTTTCTGTGTCGACCAACTAGGTGACATGGTAGAAGTTTTAATTTTAGTTTATGCGTAGAAATCAATCATAAAATACTGTAACCCAATAACATATATCAATATAAAACGTATAAAATCACATTTAAAACGAAGGGAAAAAAGTTACATTCTATGGGAGTAGCTTTGTCCATGCCGGCAATTTGAATATAATATGCTAAAAGTTATTTACCCATATAAATTTCATTGTTATAATGATTTTAATGAGTTTAAACATATTTCATTTCCCAATATAATACATATTGAACAATCACACATAATCAGAATACAGAAACAGGATTAGAATGGAAGACATAGTCTTATATAATTCTTCTCCTAATTATTTGTTAAGGAGAAATGTAGAATTAGGAAGCGAACAGACAGAAAACCCAAGGTGAGATGTAGAATTAGGAAGAGAACGGACAGAAAACCCAAAGGAGAGATGTAGAATTAGGAAGAGAATGGACAGAAAACCCAAGGAGAGATGTAGAATTAGGAAGAGAACGGACAGAAGTAGAATTAGGTAGAAAACGGACAGAAGTAGAATTAGGTAGAAAACGGACAGAAGTAGAATTAGGAAGAGAACAGACAGAAAACCCAAGCAGAGATGTAGAATTAGGAAGAGAATGGACAGAAAACCCAAGGAGAGATGTAGAATTAGGAAGAGAACAGACAGATAACCCAAGGTGAGATGTAGAATTAGGAAGAGAACGGACAGAAGTAGAATTAGGAAGAAAATGGACAGAAAACCCAAGGAGAGATGTAGAATTAGGAAGAGAACGGACAGAAAACCCAAGGAGAGATGTAGAATTAGGAAGAGAATGGACAGAAAACCCAAGGAGAGATGTAGAATTAGGAAGAGAACGGACAGAAAACCCAAGGAGAGATGTAGAATTTAAGAATGAGCTAGTGCTGATCAAAATCTTGGTATGTTGAAAACTAGGGCCACCAGTCTATTCAGGCTCTGTAAACTGCTGAATATGGACCAAGTTTCCCAGTGTCCATCTACCTTTCATACTTTATTCCCTCTCATTCCAAATTTACCATTTTGAACATGCATATAAATAAAACATTATAATGTAACATTCCCAGATTTAACATAGCATCACACGAGGACAGGACCATTCTATCAATTCAGAGTCGCTCACTTGTTTCTGATAAACCTGGCCGGTCAATGATAATTTTCTGTGTAATTCAAAGCTGATTAGATATTCTACTTCTGAATATTTGATAAAAAATACATATGAACAAAAATGTGCTATTCAGGCCTAAAATCGGCCATGTTGTCCAACATACACACATTTCTTTTCTTCAATTTTTTACCATTCTTTAAAAAGAAACGCGACGATTTCAATGAAATGTCAAGCCCTACTTTCTAAGAAAAATATAACGCATTTGCTATCTGCTCATTTTGCCTACAGCGTTCTAAAGGTTTGCTCTCTGCTCATTTCGCCTACAGCATTCTAAAGGTTTGCTATCTGCTCATTTTGCCTACAGCGTTCTAAAGGTTTGCTATCTGCTCATTTCGTCTATATCGTTCTAAAGATTTGCTATCTACTCATTTCGCCTACAGCATTCTAAAGGTTTGCTATCTGCTCATTTCGCCTACAGCATTCTAAAGGTTTGCTATCTGTTCATTTCGCCTACAGCGTTCTAAAGGTTTGCTATCTGCTCATTTCGCCTACAGCATTCTAAAGGTTTGCTCTCTGCTCATTTCGCCCACAGCGTTCTAAAGGTTTGCTATCTGCTCATTTCGCCTACAGCATTCTAAAGGTTTGCTATCTGCTCATTTTGCCTACAGCGTTCCAAAGGTTTGCTATCTGCTCATTTCACCTACAGCATTCTAAAGGTTTGCTATCTGCTCATTTCGCATACAGCGTTCCAAAGGTTTGCTCTCTGCTCATTTTGCCTACAGCGTTCTAAAGGTTTGATATCTGCTCATTTTGCCTACAGCGTTCTAAAGGTTTGCTATCTGCTCATTTCGCCTACAGCATTCTAAAGGTTTGCTATCTGTTCAGTTCGCATACAGTGTTCTAAAGGTTTGCTATCTGCTCATTTCGCCTACAGCATTCTAAAGGTTTGCTATCTGCTCATTTCGCCTACAGCGTTCTAAAGGTTTGCTATCTGCTCATTTCGTCTACATCGTTCTAAAGATTTGCTATCTACTCATTTCGCCTACAGCATTCTAAAGGTTTGCTATCTGCTCATTTCGCCTACAGCATTCTAAAGGTTTGCTATCTACTCATTTTGCCTACAGCATTCTAAAGGTTTGCTATCTGCTCATTTCGCCTACAGCGTTCTAAAGGTTTGCTATCTGCTCATTTCGCCTACAGCATTCTAAAGGTTTGCTCTCTGCTCATTTCACCTACAGCATTCTAAAGGTTTGCTCTCTGCTCATTTTGCCTACAGCTTTCTAAAGGTTTGCTATCTGCTCATTTCAAAACATGTCATTTATGCTTAAATATAACCCAAAACAGTGTTCTAAAGCGTTCTAAAGGTTAACTATGTATGTAGCGCTATTGCCATATCATATATTCATAAATAATGGCTTTGAAAAAAATCATCACAGTTTTTAGCTGTTAAATACACAATCAGATAACAAAGTTTTGAAAATATGACAATGTTATTGTTATAATACAAATAACAGCTACAACAGGACCTATAATATAATATAAATAAGTATTATTTAAAAATTAACCCATTTCATTCTGGATACATTTAGAGGCTTTTGCAAACAACATAGATCCAGATCAGCTGCAGCAACCCTTTCCCTCATAGAAGCACCTCTTGACGCCATTACTAATACGACATACATGACAATGTAGTAGCCAAACCAAAGTGCATAATAAAGGCCAGAATCTCATTTAGTCCCAGTAATATCTATGGAGGTGGGATAGATATGGCGACTACTTATCCACTGCATGATAGCTAAATGGCTGTTGTTTGTATGGAGATATAATAGTATATTAACCTAAATCTCTATGCAGGAAAGGGTTAAATATAACCAAAAACTGGCCATTCATGCTTAAATATAACCCAAAACAGGCCATTTATGCTTAAATATAACCCAAAACATGCTATTTATGCTTAAATATAACCCAAAACTGGCCATTTATGCTTAAATATAACCAACAAAAATGTGTTTCATGCTTAAAACAGCCAATTCATAAATGCAAGATACAAAATCAATACAAAAGATATACATATAGCTGTTGTGTGACATGTGGTGTTAGAAAGTTCATCACAGTTACTTTGTCTAGCCCTTACAATACATACCCACATCACAATGCTGGTGGTAACGTGGTAAAGTAATATTTGCATTTTGCCCTTTGAAAACTTAGGGGTATGCACACAAATGATCAACATCTGGATGGACAGGTGACGGACAACACCAGAACATTATAAGCGATGAATAATAATCCAAATAACTCAGTCATATAGCACAATCTGAAAGCACACACACATGCAAGCTACTGCCGAGGAAATGCTGTGCATGAATAACGGATCATTTCATGCCTTTTCGTTCCATTTATAGGAAATGTTGTTAATTTCGACTAATAAAATAATTAAGTCTTATGTTTCAAATACGAATGAGTGAATGTGGCATATTAGGAACCGTTGATCATACTCACTCCACAAATGCTCAGAATTTAATTTTTGTATGTAGTACATTTTGTACATACTATGTTCTAGAAAATTAGTTTTTGAGTCCGAGATTGGAGGAGAATTTATAACCTCCATTGATCTGGTATCTCAAAATACAGTTTTACAAAAACAATGAGAGACATCGGTCAGTTACTGTAGTTTACTTTGCACAACACGCTACCAATTTTATACCACTATTGCTTCTTAGGATTATTAAATTACTACATCTCCAGATATCCTACAGTATATCCAATGGGTACTTATTTGTAAAACAATGTTATCAGTAAATTAACAGTATTTTGATAAAATCACATTTATCATACAGCAACATCTGGTTAGGGAACAACAGTAAAAACAAAGGATTCCAATTAAAATGACCTATTTACATTTTGGGATAAATCAGACTTTACCTGCCAAGGGAGGTAATAAAATTAGAGACTTCTCTCATTAATATATTATAGTAAAACCAATGTCCGATTAGTGCAGTGATTAGCTTCTCACCAATGCAATCCCGGTTCATTCCTCATACCACGAAGTATGTGAGATGGTACGGTGGTCGGCAGATCGGACAGGTGGTTTTTCTCCGGGTACTCTGGTTTCCTCCAACAGGAATGACCACACTTACGCTTTCATAGAAAGTGATTAATATAAGTTGTTAAATCTTGTTGTGCAATTGTTTAAACTTTAAAACCCATGTAGAACAAAATATTGCAAAAAAAGATTATCTGCACGCGTAGTTGCATTTTGGATTTCATTGTGTGACTCGGCAAATTTGGTTCCAGTAAAACGAAACTGATGTTATGTCTTCTCCTCCGTACTGACAGGAAGCTGTGCCTTCTTGTTTTCTTCCATCTTGAAATGAGTATACGCCACAACTCCTGCAATATAGACAATGTACGAGCTTGAAACTTGGATCATATTATGGGTCATCTTTGTCAGATGCTATAAATATTTTCTCAAACCCGACCTCATTTGATATGATTTGCTCTCAGCTCGACCAATCAGAAAGCTGGAGACTGAGTTTGAGATTGGAGAAAGCTTTATAACCTCCATGCCAGGAGTATGAGACAATGTCTGCATCCGTGGTCGAGTGGTTATGGTCACCGACTTGCATACCACTGTAACCTATCATCACTGATGGTCACGGTTTCGAGCCACGTTCAGACAATGTCTCTTTATATGAAAAAGTTGGCAGTTTCTTTCGGAGGTTGGTGCACCAACTACTGAAGCCTGCCCAGGAAATGTGTTGCTAGGTAAACTGACTTCGCTCAAATGGGCAACCGGTAGTGACGTTAAATAAACTTAACACATAACATAGTATCATTACTGGTCCCCAATCATCATTACTGGTCCCCAATCATCATTACTGGTCCCCAATCATCATTACTGGTCCCCATATACATGTATGTGCATCATGGATTATTCTCACAGCATAGCTTAAATGGCTTACGGGAAATCTGATGTAAACTCTGGTTCTAACCGGTTTGTTTCAGAGAATGTGTAAATAGCACAAAGTCTTGGAACATAATTTAGAATACATCAATTGTCCAGCTTTAGATCTAGTGTAGAAATATCCCCATGAATCCCCCAAGTTGTTGCACCCAGGTAATCCGCCATGAATCCCCCAAGTTGTTGCACCCAGGTAAAATAACCACTTCCTATAAGTTGTTGCACCCAGGTAAAATAACCACTTCCTATAAGTTGTTACACCCAGGTAAAATAACCACTTCCTATAAGTTGTTGCACCCAGGTAAAATAACCACTTCCTATAAGTTGTTGCACCCAGGTAAAATAACCACTTCCTATAAGTTGTTACACCCAGGTAAAATAACCACTTCCTATAAGTTGTTGCACCCAGGTAAAATAACCACTTCCTATAAGTTGTTACACCCAGGTAAAATAACCACTTCCTATAAGTTGTTGCACCCAGGTAAAATAACCACTTCCTATAAGTTGTTGCACCCAGGTAAAATAACCACTTCCTATAAGTTGTTGCACCCAGGTAAAATAACCACTTCCTATAAGTTGTTGCACCCAGGTAAAATAACCACTTCCTATAAGTTGTTGCACCCAGGTAAAATAACCACTTCCTATAAGTTGTTGCACCCAGGTAAAATAACCACTTCCTATAAGTTGTTGCACCCAGGTAAAATAACCACTTCCTATAAGTTGTTGCACCATCCATGCAGCATCCACCTCATTGTCATACATGGAACAGACCTGCCAACTCTCCCAGATTCACATGGAGCAGACCTGCCAACTCTCCAGATTCACATGGAACAGACCTGCAATCTCCAGATTCACATGTAGCAGACCTGCAAACTCTCCAGATTCACATGGAACAGACCTGCAAACTCTCCAGATTCACATGGAACAGACCTGCCAACTCTCCAGATTCACATGGAACAGACCTGCAAACTCTCCAGATTCACATGGAGCAGACCTGCAAACTCTCCAGATTCACATGGAGCAGACCTGCCAACTCTCCAGAGTCACATGGAGCAGACCTGCCAACTCTCCAGATTGACATGGAGCAGACCTGCAAACTCTCCAGAGTCACATGTAGCAGACCTGTCAACTCTCCAGAGTCACATGGAGCAGACCTGTCAACTCTCCAGAGTCACATGTAGCAGACCTGTCAACTCTCCAGTCACATGGAGCAGACCTACCAACTCTCCAGAGTCACATGGAGCAGACCTGTCAACTCTCCAGAGTCACATGTAGCAGACCTGTCAACTCTCCAGAGTCACATGTAGCAGACCTGTCAACTCTCCAGAGTCACATGGAGCAGACCTGTCAACTCTCCAGAGTCACATGGAGCAGACCTGTCAACTCTCCAGAGTCACATGGAGCAGACCTGTCAACTCTCCAGAGTCACATGGAGCAGACCTGTCAACTCTCCAGAGTCACATGGAGAAGACCTACCAACTCTCCAGAGTCACATGGAGCAGACCTACCAACTCTCCAGAGTCACATGGAGCAGACCTGCAAACTCTCCAGAGTCACATGGAGCAGACCTGCAAACTCCCCAGATTCACATAGAGCAGACCTGCCAACTCTCCAGAGTCACATGTAGCAGACCTGAGGCGGCGCTCATATGGGCAACTGGTAGCGACGATAATAAACGTAAAACACACACCCCAAGGGTGTCTCTCCACACCCCAAACCCTAACCCTCTCCACGAGCCTGTACAAGTGTTGGTTCAGCAATATAAAAATGTCTTTTATGTTAAATTGCAAAATTCAAGGTAAAGGTCAGTGGTAGGGTGGGAGCATCATGTCAGGTGAGCTAAACCAAAAACACACAAATTAACTTAACCCGAGCATCAGGTAAAACACACAAATTAACTCAACCCGAGCATCATGTCAGGTGAGCTAAACCAAAAACACACAAATTAACTCAACCCAATCATCATGTCAGGTGAGTTAAACCAAAAACACACAAATTAACTCAACCCGAGCATCATGTCAGGTGAGTTAAACCAAAAACACACAAATTAACTCAACCCGAGCATCATGTCAGGTGAGTTAAACCAAAAACACACAAATTAACTCAACCCGAGCATCATGGCAGGTTAGCTACATCAAAAACACACAAATTAACTCAACCCGAGCATCATGTCAGGTTAGCTAAACCAAAAACACACAAATTAACTCAACCCAAGCATCATGTCAGGTGAGCTAAACCAAAAACACCCAAATTAACTCAATCCGAGCATCAGGTAAAACACACAAATCAACTCAACCCGAGCATCATGTCAGGTGAGCTAAACCAAAAACACACAAATTAACTCAACCCAAGCATCAGGTAAAACACACAAATTAACTCAACCCAAGCATCAGGTAAAACACACAAATTAACTCAACCCGAGCATCATCATGTCAGGTGAGCTAAACCAAAAACACACAAATTAACTCAACCCGAGCATCATGTCAGGTGAATTAAACCAAAAACACACACATTAACTCAACCCAATCATCATGTCAGGTGCGCTAAACCAAAAACACACAAATTAACTCAACCCGAGCATCATGTCAGGTTAGCTAAACCAAAAACACACAAATTAACTCAACCCGAGCATCATGTCAGGTGAGCTAAACCAAAAACACACAAATTAACTCAACCCGAGCATCAGGTAAAACACACAAATTAACTCAACCCAAGCATCAGGTAAAACACACAAATTAACTCAACCCAAGCATCAGGTAAAACACACAAATTAACTCAACCCAAGCATCAGGTAAAACACAAAAATTAACTCAACCCAAGCATCAGGTAAAACACACAAATTAACTCAACCCAAGCATCAGGTAAAACACACAAATTAACTCAACCCAAGCATCAGGTAAAACACACAAATTAACTCAACCCGAGCATCAGGTAAAACACACAAATTAACTCAACCCAAGCATCATGTCAGGTGAGCTAAACCAAAAACACACAAATAACGTGAACCTGTTTCATGCATTCAGCAACAATAAGCAAATCAATAGGTGGTGCTCAAACAGAAAACGGAAACTCGTGGAATATTGCATATACCGGTACTATTCAATGACACGTTTCTTGTTTTCCTGAACAACAATGCCTATACATAGCAGCATACCTGTAAGACAGTTGTCATATAATATATTACTTATATATTTATATATTAATTACTTATATATTTATATATTAATTACTTATATATTAGGCTTTGTTTTGTGTTTTACAAACCACATTAAACATTAAACTCTTTAGTGACCTGCGGCTCTGTATCAGAAAAAATACGAAAGAAAAGGTTTTATGGTAATCAAAACAATACCAAGCAATATTAATCTGGGAATGAATCGCAACTCTAATTATCCATAACTTGGATTGTCTCCCTTTGTTTATAGACGTGTTAAGCCGATGTAAACGTACATGTTGTCTGTATATACTGGATGATGGATATACTGGATGATGTATATACTGGATGATGGATGGACTGGATGATGGATAGACTGGGTGATGTATGGATGGATGATGTATATACTGGATGATGTATATACTGGATGATGTATATACTGGATGATGGATGGACTGGATGATGTATATACTGGATGATGGATGGACTGGATGATGTATATACTGGATGATGTATATACTGGATGATGTATATACTGGATGATGTATATACTGGATGATGGATGGACTGGATGATGTATATACTGGATGATGGATGGACTGGATGATGTATATACTGGATGATGTATATACTGGATGATGTATATACTGGATGATGGATATACTGGATGATGTATATACTGGATGATGTATAGACTGGATGATGGATGGACTGGATGATGGATGGACTGGATGATGTATATACTGGATGATGGATGGACTGGATGATGTATATACTGGATGATGTATATACTGGATGATGTATATACTGGATGATGGATATACTGGATGATGTATATACTGGATGATGTATAGACTGGATGATGGATGGACTGGATGATGGATGGACTGGATGATGTATATACTGGATGATGGATGGACTGGATGATGTATATACTGGATGATGTATATACTGGATGATGTATATACTGGATGATGGATATACTGGATGATGTATAGACTGGATGATGGATGGACTGGATGATGGATGGACTGGATGATGGATGGACTGGGTGATGGATGGACTGGATGATGGATGGACTGGATGATGGATGGACTGGGTGATGGATGGACTGGATGATGGATAGACTGGATGATGGATGGACTGGATGATGGATGGATGGATGATGGATGGACTGGATGATGGATGGACTGGATGATGTATGTACTGGATGATGTATGGATGGATGATGGATGGACTGGATGATGGATGATGGATATACTGGATGATGGATGGACTGGATGATGTATGGACTGGATGATGTATATACTGGATGATGTATAGACTGGATGATGGATGGACTGGATGATGTATAGACTGGATGATGGATTACTGGATGATGGTGGATATAACTGGATGATGTATATACTGGATGATGGATGGACTGGATGATGTATAGACTGGATGATTGACTGGATGATGTATATACTGGATGATGGATGGATGATGTATATACTGGATGATGGATGGACTGGATGATGTATATACTGGATGATGTATATACTGATGACTGGATGATGGATGGACTGGATGATGTATATACTGGATGATGGATGGACTGGATGATGGTAGACTGGATGATGTATATACTGGATGATGGATGGACTGGATGATGATAGACTGGATGATGTATATACTGGATGATGTATAGACAGGATGATGTATATACTGGATGATGTATATACTGGATGATGGATGGACTGGATGATGTATATACTGGATGATGGATGGACTGGATGATGATACTGGATGATGTATATACTGGATGATGGATAGACTGGATGATGGATAGACTGGATGATGTATATACTGGATGATGGATGGACTGGATGATGTATATACTGGATGATGGATGGACTGGATGATGTATATACTGGATGATGTATAGACTGGATGATGTATATACTGGATGATGTATAGACTGGATGATGTATATACTGGATGATGTATGGAATACTGGATGATGTATATACTGGATGATGTATATACTGGATGATGTATATACTGGATGATGGATGGACAGGATGATGTATATACTGGATGATGTATATACTGGATGATGTATAGACAGGATGATGAATATACTGGATGATGGATATACTGGATGATGTATATACTGGATGATGGATGGACTGGATGATGTATGACTGGATGATGGATGGATGGATGATGGATGGACTGGATGATGGATGGACTGGGTGATGGATGGACTGGATGATGGATAGACTGGATGATGGATGGATGGATGATGGATGGACTGGATGATGGATGGACTGGATGATGGATGGACTGGATGATGTATATACTGGATGATGTATGGATGGATGTGGTGGTGGATGATGGATGGACTGGATGATGGATGGACTGGATGATGTATATACTGGATGATGTATAGACTGGATGATGGATGGACTGGATGATGTATAGACTGGATGATGGATAGACTGGATGATGGATGGACTGGATGATGTATAGACTGGATGATGGATGGACTGGATGATGTATAGACTGGATGATGGATGGACTGGATGATGGATGGACTGGATGATGGATATACTGGATGATGTATGATGACTGGATGATGGATGGACTGGATGATGTATATACTAGATGATGGATGGACTGGATGATGGATAGACTGGATGATGTATATACTAGATGATGGATGGACTGGATGATGGATCGACTGGATGATGTATATACTGGATGATGGATGGACTGGATGATGGATCGACTGGATGATGTATAGACTGGATGATGGATGGACTGGATGATGTATATACTGGATGATGGATGGACTGGATGATGTATATACTGGATGATGGTTGGACTGGATGATGGCTAGACTGGATGATGTATATACTGGATGATGGATGGACTGGATGATGTATATACTGGATGATGGATGGACTGGATGATGTATATACTGGATGATGTATAGACTGGATGATGTATATACTGGATGATGTATAGACAGGATGATGTATATACTGGATGATGTATGTACTGGATGATGTATATACTGGATGATGTATAGACAGGATGATGTATATACTGGATGATGTATATACTGGATGATGTATAGACTGGATGATGTATATACTGGATGATGGATATACTGGATGATGTATATACTGGATGATGGATGGACTGGATGATGTATAGACTGGATGATGGATGGATGGATGATGGATGGACTGGATGATGGATGGACTGGGTGATGGATGGACTGGATGATGTATAGACTGGATGATGGATGGATGGATGATGGATGGACTGGATGATGGATGGACTGGATGATGTATAGACTGGATGATGGATGGACTGGATGATGTATAGACTGGATGATGGATGGATGGATGATGGATGGACTGGATGATGGATGGACTGGATGATGTATAGACTGGATGATGGATGGATGGATGATGGATGGACTGGATGATGGATGGACTGGATGATGTATATACTAGATGATGGATAGACTGGGTGATGGATATACTGGATGATGGATGGATGGATGGACTGGATGATGGATGGACTGGATGATGTATATACTAGATGATGGATGGACTGGATGATGGATAGACTGGATGATGTATATACTAGATGATGGATGGACTGGATGATGGATCGACTGGATGATATATAGACTGGATGATGGATGGACTGGATGATGTATATACTGGATGATGGATGGACTGGATGATGTATATACTGGATGATGGTTGGACTGGATGATGGCTAGACTGGATGATGTATATACTGGATGATGGATGGACTGGATGATGTATATACTGGATGATGGATGGACTGGATGATGTATATACTGGATGATGTATATACTGGATGATGTATAGACAGGATGATGTATATACTGGATGATGTATATACTGGATGATGGATGGACTGGATGATGTATATACTAGATGATGGATGGACTGGATGATGTATATACTGGATGATGTATAGACTGGATGATGTATATACTGGATGATGTATAGACAGGATGATGTATATACTGGATGATGTATATACTGGATGATGGATGGACTGGATGATGTATATACTGGATGATGGATAGACTGGATGATGGATGGACTGGATGATGGATCGACTGGATGATGGATGGACTGGATGATGTATATACTGGATGATGGATGTGGTGTGGTGGACTGGATGATGGATAGACTGGATGATGTATATACTGGATGATGTATATACTGGATGATGTATATACTGGATGATGGATAGACTGGATGATGTATATACTGGATGATGTATGGACTGGATGATGGATGGACTGGATGATGGATAGACTGGATGATGGATAGACTGGATGATGGATGGACTGGATGATGGATAGACTGGATGATGTATAGACTGGATGATGGATGGACTGGATGATGTATATACTGGATGATGTATGGACTGGATGATGTATATACTGGATGATGGATAGACTGGATGATGTGTATACTGGATGATGTATATACTGGATGATGGATATACTGGATGATGGATAGACTGGATGATGGATGGACTGGATGATGTATATACTGGATGATGGATGGACTGGATGATGGATAGACTGGATGATGTATATACTGGATGATGTATAGACTGGATGATGTATAGACTGGATGATGTATATACTGGATGATGGATATACTGGATGATGGATGGACTGGATGATGTATATACTGGATGATGGATATACTGGATGATGGATGGACTGGATGATGGATGGACTGGATGATGGATAGACTGGATGATGTATATACTGGATGATGTATATACTGGATGATGGATAGACTGGATGATGTATATACTGGATGATGTATATACTGGATGATGGATGGACTGGATGATGGATATACTGGATGATGTATATACTGGATGATGGATAGACTGGATGATGTATATACTGGATGATGTATAGACTGGATGATGGATATACTGGATGATGTATATACTGGATGATGGATGGACTGGATGATGTATAGACTGGATGATGTATATACTGGATGATGGATGGACTGGGTGATGTATATACTGGATGATGGATGGACTGGATGATGGATATACTGGATGATGGATGGACTGGATGATGGGTGGACTGGATGATGGATATACTGGATGATGTATATACTGGATGATGTATATACTGGATGATGGATGGACTGGATGATGTATATACTGGATGATGTATATACTGGATGATGTATAGACTGGATGATGGATATACTGGATGATGTATGGACTGGATGATGTATAGACTGGATGATGTATATACTGGATGATGGATGGACTGGGTGATGTATATACTGGATGATGGATGGACTGGATGATGGATATACTGGATGATGGATATACTGGATGATGGGTGGACTGGATGATGGATATACTGGATGATGTATATACTGGATGATGTATATACTGGATGATGGATGGACTGGATGATGTATATACTGGATGATGTATATACTGGATGATGTATAGACTGGATGATGGATATACTGGATGATGGATGGACTGGATGATGTATAGACTGGATGATGTATATACTGGATGATGGATGGACTGGGTGATGTATATACTGGATGATGGATGGACTGGATGATGGATGGACTGGATGATGGATGGACTGGATGATGGATGGACTGGGTGATGGATGGATGGGTGATGGATGGACTGGATGATGGATGGACTGGATGTGTTGGTGTGGTGGTGTGGTGTGGTGATGGATGGACTGGATGATGGATGGACTGGGTGATGGATGGACTGGTGATGGATATACTGATGATGATGGACTGGGTGATGGATGGACTGATGATGTATATACTGGATGATGGATGGACTGGATGATGGATAACTGGATGATGGATGGATTGGATGATGGATGGACTGGATGGAATGGTGATGGATGACTGGATGATGGATATACTGGATGATGGATGGACTGGTGATGGATATACTGGATGATGGATGGACTGGATGATGGATGGACTGGATGATGTATATACTGGATGATGGATGGACTGGATGATGGATATACTGGATGATGGATGGACTGGATGATGTATATACTGGATGATGGATGGACTGGATGATGTATGGACTGGATGATGGATATACTGGATGATGTATATACTGGATGATGTATAGACTGGATGATGTATATACTGGATGATGGATGGACTGGATGATGTATATACTGGATGATGGATGGATGATGGATGGACTGGATGATGGATGGACTGGATGATGTATATACTGGATGATGGATGGACTGGATGATGGATAGACTGGATGATGTATACTGGATGATGGATGGACTGGATGATGGATCGACTGGATGATGGATGGACTGGATGATGTATAGACTGGATGATGGATGGACTGGATGATGGATGGACTGGATGATGGATGGACTGGATGATGGATGGACTGGATGATGGATGGACTGGATGATGGATGGATATACTGGAAGATGGATGGATGGACTGGATGATGGATATACTGGATGATGTATATACTGGATGATGGATATACTGGATGATGGATATACTGGATGATGTATAGACTGGATGATGGATGGACTGGGTGATGGATGGACTGGATGATGGATGGATGGATGATGTATAGACTGGATGATGTATATACTGGATGATGTATATACTGGATGATGGATGGATGATGATATACTGGATGATGGATATACTGGATGATGTATATACTGGATGATGGATATACTGGATGATGTTATACTGGATGATGTATAGACTGGATGATGGATATACTGGATGATGGATAGACTGGATGATGGATAGACTGGATGATGTATATACTGGATGATGGATGGACTGGATGATGGATGGACTGGATGATGGATGGACTGGGTGATGGATGGACTGGATGATGGATATACTGGATGGATGGATACACTGGATGATGTATATACTGGATGGATGGATATACTGGATGATGGATGGACTGGATGATGGATATACTGGGTGATGGATGGACTGGATGATGGATATACTGGATGGATGGATGGACTGGATGATGGATATACTGGATGATGGATATACTGGATGATGTATATACTGGGTGATGGATATACTGGATGATGTATATACTGGATGATGTATAGACTGGATGATGGATATACTGGATGATGGATATACTGGATGATGGATGTACTGGATGATGGATGGACTGGATGATGGATGGATTGGATGATGGATGGACTGGATGATGGATGGACTGGATGATGGATGGACTGGGTGATGGATGGACTGGATGATGGATGGACTGGATGATGGATGGACTGGATGATGGATGGACTGGATGATGGATGGACTGGGTGATGGATGGACTGGATGATGGATGGACTGGGTGATGGATGGACTGGATGATGGATGGACTGGATGATGGATGGACTGGATGATGGATGGACTGGGTGATGGATATACTGGATGATGGATATACTGGATGATGGATATACTGGATGATGGATGGACTGGGTGATGGATGGACTGGATGACGGATATACTGGATGATGGATGGACTGGATGATGGATATACTGGATGATGGATGGACTGGGTGATGGATGGACTGGATATACTGGATGATGTATAGACTGGATGATGGATATACTGGATGATGGATATACTGGATGATGGATGGACTGGATGATGGATATACTGGATGATGGATGGATGGACTGGGTGATGGATGGACTGGATGATGGATATACTGGATGATGGATGGACTGGATGATGGATATACTGGATGATGGATGGACTGGATGATGGATGGACTGGATGATGGATGGACTGGATGATGGATGGACTGGGTGATGGATGGACTGGATGATGGATAGACTGGATGATGGATGGACTGGATGATGTATAGACTGGATGATGTATATACTGGATGATGGATGGACTGGGTGATGGATGGACTGGATGATGTATAGACTGGATGATGGATGGACTGGATGATGTATAGACTGGATGATGGATGGATGGATGATGATGGACTGGATGATGGATGGACTGGATGATGTATATACTGGATGATGGATGGATGGATGATGTGTGGTGTGGTTGGTGTGGTTGGTGTGTTCTGGATGATGGATATACTGGATGATGTATATACTGGATGATGGATGGACTGGTGATGTATATACTGGATGATGGATGGATGGATGATGTATTGGTGTGTTTGGTGTGTTTTGGTGTGGTGGTGGTGTGTGGTGTTGTGGTGGTGTGGTGTGGTGTGGATATACTGGATGATGTTATACTGGATGATGTATATACTGGATGATGTATATACTGGATGATGGATGGACTGGATGATGTATATACTGGATGATGGATGGATGGATGATGGATGGACTGGATGATGTATATACTGGATGATGTATATACTGGATGATGGATGGACTGGATGATGTATATACTGGATGATGGATGGACTGGATGATGTATAGACTGGATGATGGATAGACTGGATGATGTATATACTGGATGATGGATGGACTGGATGATGTATAGACTGGATGATGGATGGATGGTGTGGTACTGGGTGATGGATGGATGGATGATGTATAGACTGGATGATGGATATACTGGTGATGGATGGACTGGATGATGGATAGACTGGATGATGGATAGACTGGATGATGTATATACTGGATGATGGATGGACTGGATGATGGATAAACTGGATGATGTATATACTGGATGATGGATGGATGGATGATGGATAGGCTGGGTGATGGATGGACTGGATGATGGATAGACTGAATAATGGATGGATGGATGATGGATATACTGGGTGATGGATGGACTGGATGATGGATAGACTGAATGATGTATATACTGGATGATGGATAGACTGGATGATGTATATACTGGATGATGTATATACTGGATGATGGATGGACTGGGTGATGGATAGACTGAATGATGTATATACTGGATGATGGATGGACTGGGTGATGGATAGACTGGATGATGGATGGATGGATGATGGATGGACTGGATGATGGATATACTGAATGATGTATATACTGGATGATGGATAGACTGGATGATGTATATACTGGATGATGTATATATTGGATGATGGATAGACTGGATGATGTATATACTGGATGATGTATATATTGGATGATGGATAGACTGGATGATGTATATACTGGATGATGGATGGATGGACTGGATGATGGATGGACTGGGTGATGGATGGACTGGATGATGGATGGATGATGGATGGACTGGATGATGGATATACTGAATGATGTATATACTGGATGATGGATAGACTGGATGATGTATATACTGAATGATGTATATACTGTATGATGTATGGATGGATGATGGATGGACTGGGTGATGGATGGACTGGATGATGGATATACTGGATGATGGATATACTGGATGATGGATATACTGGATGATGGATATACTGGATGATGTATATACTGGATGATGGATGGATGATGGATAGACTGGGTGATGGATGAACTGGATGATGGATAGACTGGATGATGGATGGACTGGATGATGTATATACTAGATGATGGATGGACTGGATGATGGATAGACTGGATGATGTATATACTGGATGATGTATAGACAGGATGATGTATATACTGGATGATGTATAGACTGGATGATGGATATACTGGATGATGTATATACTGGATGATGTATATACTGGATGATGTATAGACTGGATGATGTATAGACTGGATGATGTATATGATGGATATACTGGATGATGGATATACTGGATGATGTATAGACTGGATGATGTATATACTGGATGATGTATATACTGGATGAACTGGATGATGGATGGACTGGATGATGGATGGACTGGATGATGGATATACTGGATGATGGATGGACTGGCTGATGGATGGACTGAATGATGTATATACTGGATGATGGATGGACTGGATGATGGATGGACTGGATGATGGATGGACTGGATGATGGATGGACTGGATGATGGATGGACTGGATGATGGATGGACTGGATGATGGATAGACTGAATGATGTATATACTGGATGATGGATGGACTGGATGATGGATAGACTGGATGATGGATAGACTGGATGATGGATAGACTGGATGATGTATATACTGGATGATGTATATACTGGATGATGGATAGACTAGATGATGTATATACTGGATGATGGATAGACTGGATGATGGATAGACTGGATGATGTATATACTGGATGATGGATAGACTGGATGATGTATATACTGGATGATGTATATACTGGATGATGGATAGACTAGATGATGTATATACTGGATGATGGATGGACTGGATGATGGATGGACTGGATGATGGATATACTGGATGATGAATAGACTGGATGATGGATGGACTGGATGATGGATATACTGGATGATGTATATACTGGATGATGGATAGACTAGATGATGTATATACTGGATGATGGATGGACTGAATGATGTATACACTGGATGATGGATAGACTGAATGATGTATATACTGGATGATGGATGGACTGGATGATGGATGGACTGGATGATGGATATACTGGATGATGTATATACTGGATGATGGATAGACTAGATGATGTATATACTGGATGATGGATGGACTGGATGATGGATATACTGGATGATGGATATACTGGATGATGTATATACTGGATGATGGATGGACTACTGGATGATGTATAGACTGGATGATGCATAGACTGGATGATGGATGGACTGGATGATGGATATACTGGATGATGGATAGACTGGATGATGGATGGACTGGATGATGCTTAGACTGGATGATGGATGGACTGGATGATGTATATACTGGATGATGGATGGACTGGATGATGTATATACTGGATGATGGATGGACTGGATGATGTATATATTGGATGATGTATATACTGGATGATGTATAGACTGGATGTACTGGATGATGGATGATGGATAGACTGGATGATGGATGGACTGGATGATGTATATACTGGATGATGGTTGGACTAGATGATGGATGTACTGGATGATGGATGGACTGGATGATGGATAGACTGGATGATGGATAGACTGGATGGTGGATGGACTGGATGATGGATGGACTGGGTGATGGATGGACTAGATGATGGATGGACTGGATGATGGATGGACTAGATGATGGATGGACTGGATGATGGATAGACTGGATGATGTATATACTGGATGATGTATATACTGGATGATGTATATACTGGATGATGTATAGACTGGATGATGGATGGACTGGATGATGGATAGACTGGATGGATGGATGATGGATAGACTGGATGATGGATGGACTAGATGATGGATGGACTGGATGATGGATGGACTACATGATGGATGGACTGGATGATGGATGGACTGGGTGATGTATATACTGGATGATGGATGGACTGGATGATGGATAGACTGGATGATGGATGGATGGACTGGATGATGGATATACTGGATGATGGATGGACTGGATGGACTAGATGATGGATGGACTGGATGATGTATATACTGGATGATGTATATACTGGATGATGGATGGACTGGATGATGGATAGACTGGATGATGGATGGACTGGATGATGTATATACTGGATGATGGATGGACTGGATGATGGATAGACTGGATGATGGATGGATGGATGGACTGGATGATGGATATACTGGATGATGGATGGACTGGATGATGGATGGACTGGAAGATGGATGGACTGGATGATGGATATACTGGATGATGGATGGACTGGATGATGGATGGACTGGATGATGGATGGACTGGATGATGGATGGACTGGAAGATGGATGGACTGGATGATGGATGGACTGGAAGATAGATGGACTGGATGATGGATGGACTGGATGATGGATGGACTGGATGATGGATGGACTGGATGATGGATGGACTGGATGATGGATGGATATACTGGAAGATGGATGGATGGATGGACTGGATGATGGATATACTGGATGTGGACTGGATGATGTATATACTGGATACTGGATAGACTGGATAATGGATAGGCAGGATGATGTATATACTGGATGATGGATAGACTGGATGATGGATAGACTGGATGATGTATATACTGGATGATGGATAGACTGGATGATGTATATACTGGATGATGTATATACTGGATGATGTATATACTGGATGATGTATATACTGGATGATGTATATACTGGATGATGGATAGACTGGATGATGGATAGACTGGATGATGTATATACTGGATGATGTATATACTGGATGATGGATAGACAGGATGATGTATATACTGGATGATGTATATACTGGATGATGTATATACTGGATGATGTATATACTGGATGATGTATAGACTGGATAATGGATATACTGGATGATGGATAGACTGGATGATGTATATACTGGATGATGGATAGACTGGATGATGTATATACTGGATGATGGATACAGGATGATGTATATACTGGATGATGGATAGACAGGATGATGGATAGACTGGATAATGGATAGACTGGATGATGTATATACTGGATGATGGATAGACTGGATGATGTATAGACTGGATGATGGATGGATGGATGATGTATATACTGGATGATGGATAGACTGGATAATGGATATACTGGATGATGGATGGACTGGGTGAAGGATGGACTAGATGATGGATGGACTGGATGATGGATAGACTGGATGATGGATAGACAGGATGATGGATAGACTGGATAATGGATATACTTACCGGATATTGTTGTTATTATACCACAGATCTGACGGAGGTTTAGAGAATCATGGAAGAGCACAAATCCACCGAGCAGCGTCAGACAGAACTTGAGATGTCCGACCATGTTATATCTACAAACTTGTTAAGGCTATACCATATCACAGGGGAGATAATTATGTTTGTTTCAGTGTGTCACCTTGCCACCAGTGACCTGCCCACTGCGATAAATCGCAGAATATGGCATACAACATGAGCATGACCCTTAGTTTATACAAATTTATTTTTAGCTCAATTGCAAAACAAGTTCTTACAACATTAGTCGAGACCACATTCCTAATGGAATGCATCGCCATGAGAGAGAAGGCAATGTGGAAGTTAAGTGCCTCGCCAAGGGGCTACAGCTGGGCACAAACTCTGAGCCTCTCGCATGTGAAGCGAATGTGCTACCACTGCACTATCACGACTCTCACTTCATGGTCATTTAATGGGAATGTTGACAATTTCTTCACATATCTATATAACCTAGGCCCAATCTGAATAAAGATTATAAATCTCCCCTTTGTGAATAGGAATTGTCTCCCTTGTGTTATAGAAATGGTTTACATGTATGCAGAGTTCCCGCTGTCAGTCGCCAATGGCAACAAAAACAAATACTGGCACAACATTTTGTGAATTGGTGAAATTACTTGGACCAACTTTTTTTTCCAGAAAATGTTTGTATACATGGATACAAATATTTATCTGTGATCTATATGTCTCTTAGTGGCTCCAAGTTTTTCAAATTGGCTCCGGTTGTTTTCAATTGGCAACAGAAGTGGCGCAGACAAAAATTCAGACAGAGGGAACCCTGTGTATGATACGAGCGTAAAAGAGGAATTATTTGTTGAAGGATACGTGACTGGTGATGTATTGCCTATTATCCAATAGATGGAGAGATTTACCAAGAATGCTACGATTCCGGACAGTAGTACAACAAACTGAAATATATAAACATTGTTGAATCCACGTATGTACATGATATTGTTCTGTAGACGAGTACAAACCATCAACGTCACACGTATTTTGCATTATTCCCAATGTCAGCATATTATTTTGCCCTATTACTGTTTTTTTGTGAAGTCATTAAATTGTGTTGAAGCCACATACTGGGTCAGTGTTGTTTCTATCAGCAAGATATGCCACATACTGGGTATACGATGATCTTACCACTGCTTTGACTGGCCAGATATGCCACATACTGGCATACGATGATCTTACCACTGCTTCGACTGGCCAGATATGCCACATACTGGCAGACGATGATCTTACCACTGCTTCGGCTGGCCAGATATGCCACATACTGGATATATGATGATCTTACCACTGCTTCGGCTGGCCAGATATGAAATATACTGGCATACGATGATCTTACCACTGCTTCGGCTGGCCGGATATGAAATATACTGGATATATGATGATCTTACCACTGCTTCGGCTGGCCGGATATGCCACATACTGGCATACGATGATCTTACCACTGCTTCGGCTGGCCGGATATGAAATATACTGGCATACGATGATCTTACCACTGCTTCGACTGGCCAGATATGCCACATACTGGCATACGATGATCTTACCACTGCTTCGGCTGGCCAGATATGCCATATACTGGATATATGATGATCTTACCACTGCTTCGGCTGGCCAGATATGCCACATACTGGCATACGATGATCTTACCACTGCTTCGGCTGGCCAGATATGCCATATACTGGATATATGATGATCTTACCACTGCTTCGGCTGGCCAGATATGCCACATACTGGCATACGATGATCTTACCACTGCTTCGACTGGCCAGATATGCCACATACTGGCATACGATGATCTTACCACTGCTTCGGCTGGCCAGATATGCCATATACTGGATATATGATGATCTTACCACTGCTTCGGCTGGCCAGATATGCCACATACTGGCATACGATGATCTTACCACTGCTTCGGCTGGCCAGATATACCACATACTGGATATATGATGATCTTACCACTGCTTCGGCTGGCCGGATATGAAATATACTGGATATATGATGATCTTACCACTGCTTCGGCTGGTCGGATATGAAATATACTGGATATATGATGATCTTACCACTGCTTCGGCTGGCCAGACATGCCACATATTGGATAGATCACCGAGAGGTTCTACAAATGGAATGATGATCATCAACATAACTGCTGAAAGCGGTGCTTGATACAGCAGCAGCTGCATGGAGTTCACTTGAAATTCATGCTGTTTCTCTCCAACCCACTAAAATAAATACACAAGAGTTATCATACACTAATCATATTTACTGAAACTCGCTGCAGATCTGTGCGCGCGCTGTATGCAGGTCTGTGTGCGCGCTGTATGCAGGTCTGTGCACACGCTGTATGCAGATCTGTGTGCGCGCTGTATGCAGGTCTGTGTGCGCGCTGTATGCGGGTCTGTGTGCACGCTGTATGCAGGTCTGTGTGTGCGCTGTATGCAGGTCTGTGTGTACTCTGTATGTATGCATGTATGTGTGCGCGCTGTATGCAGGTCTGTGTGTACTCTGTATGCGGGTCTGTGTGTACTCTGTATGCAGGTATGTGTGTACGCTGTATGCAGGTCTGTGTGCACGCTGTATGCAGGTCTGTGTGCACGCTGTATGCAGGTCTGTGCGCGCTGTATGCAGGTCTGTGCACGCTGTATGCAGGTCTGTGTGCACGCTGTATGCGGTTTGTGTGCACGCTGTATACAGGTCTGTGTGCACGCTGTATGCGGGTCTGTGTGCACGCTGTATGCAGGTCTGTGTGTACGCTGTATGCGGGTCTGTGTGTACGCTGTATGCAGGTATGTGTGTACGCTATATGCAGGTCTGTGTGCACGCTGTATGCAGGTCTGTGTGTACTCTGTATGCATGTCTGTGTGTACTCTGTATGCGGGTCTGTGTGTACTCTGTATGCAGGTATGTGTGTACTCTGTATGCGGGTCTGTGTGTACGCTGTATGCAGGTCTGTGTGCACGCTGTATGCAGGTCTGTGTGTGCGCTGTATCTAGGTCTGTGTGCACGCTGTATGTGTGTCTGTGTGTACGCTGTATGTAGGTCTGTGTGCACGCTGTATGCGGGTCTGTGTGTACTCTGTATGCATGTCTGTGTGTACTCTGTATGCAGGTCTGTGTGTACTCTGTATGCAGGTCTGTGTGCACGCTGTATGCAGGTATGTGTGTACTCTGTATGCAGGTCTGTGTGCACGCTGTATGCGGGTCTGTGTGTACTCTGTATGCATGTCTGTGTGTACTCTGTATGCAGGTCTGTGTGTACTCTGTATGCGGGTCTGTGTGCACGCTGTATGCAGGTCTGTGTGTACTCTGTATGCAGGTCTGTGTGTACTCTGTATGCGGGTCTGTGTGTGCTCTGTATGTATGCATGTCTGTGTGTACTCTGTATGCGGGTCTTTGTATACTCTGTATGCAGGTATGTGTGTACTATGTATGCGGGTCTGTGTGTGCTCTGTATGCAGGTATGTGTGTACACTGTATGCAGGTCTGTGTGCACGCTGTATGCAGGTCTGTGTGTGCGCTGTATCTAGGTCTGTGTGCACGTTGTATGCGGGTCTGTGTGTACGCTGTATGTAGGTCTGTGCGCACGCTGTATGCGGGTCTGTGTGTACTCTGTATGCATGTCTGTGTGTACTCTGTATGCAGGTCTGTGTGTACTCTGTATGCAGGTCTGTGTGTACTCTGTATGCAGGTATGTGTGTACTCTGTATGCAGGTCTGTGTGAGCTCTGTATGCAGGTCTGTGTGTACTCTGTATGCAGGTCTGTGTGTGCTCTGTATGCGGGTCTGTGTGTACTCTTTATGTAGGTCTGTGTGTGCGCTGTATGCAGGTCTGTGTGTACTCTGTATGCAGGTCTGTGTGCACTCTGTATGCAGGTCTGTGTGCACGCTGTATGTAGGTCTGTGTGTACTCTGTATGCAGATATGTGTGTACTCTGTATGCAGGTCTGTGTGTACTCTGTATGCAGGTCTGTGTGTGCGCTGTATGCAGGTCTGTGTGTGCGCTGTATGTATGCATGTCTGTGTGTACTCTGTATGCGGGTCTGTGTGTGCTCTGTATGCATGTCTGTGTGTGCTCTGTATGCAGGTATGTGTGTGCGCTGTATATATGCATGTCTGTGTGTACTTTGTATGCAGGTCTGTGTGTGCTCTGTATGCGGGTCTGTGTGTACTCTGTATGCGAGTCTGTGTGTACTCTGTATGCGAGTCTGTGTGTACTCTGTATGCGGGTCTGTGTGTACTCTGTATGTGGGTCTGTGTGCACGCTGTATGCAGGTCTGTGTGTACTCTGTATGCAGGTCTGTGTGGACTCTGTATGCGGGTCTGTGTGTACTCTGTATGCAGGTATGTGTGTACTCTGTATGCAGTTCTGTGTGCACGCTGTATGCTGGTCTGTGTGCACGCTGTATGCAGGTCTGTGTGTACTCTGTATGCGAGTCTGTGTGTACTCTGTATGTGGGTCTGTGTGTGCTCTGTATGCGGGTCTGTGTGTGCTCTGTATGTGGGTCTGTGTGTGCTCTGTATGCAGGTCTGTGTGTACTCTGTATGCGGGTCTGTGTGTACGCTGTATGCGGGTCTGTGTGTGCTCTGTATGCGGGTCTGTGTGTACTCTGTATGCGGGTCTGTGTGTGCTCTGTATGCAGGTATGTGTGTACTCTGTATGCAGGTCTGTGTGTACTCTGTATGTATGCATGTCTGTGTGTACTCTGTATGCGGGTCTGTGTGTGCTCTGTATCTAGGTCTGTGTGCGCGCTGTATGCAGTCTGTGTGTACTCTGTATGCAGGTCTGTGTGTACTCTGTATGCGGGTCTGTGTGTACTCTGTATTTAGGTCTGTGTGCACGCTGTATGCAGGTCTGTGTGTGCTCTGTATGCGGGTCTGTGTGTACTCTGTATGTAGGTCTGTGTGAGCGCTGTATGCAGGTCTGTGTGTACTCTGTATGCAGGTCTGTGTGCACTCTGTATGCAGGTCTGTGTGCACGCTGTATGCAGGTCTGTGTGTACTCTGTATGCAGGTATGTGTGTACTCTGTATGCAGGTCTGTGTGTATTCTATGTATGCAGGTCTGTGTGTGCGCTGTATGCAGGTCTGTGTGTGCGCTGTATGTATGCATGTCTGTGTGTACTCTGTATGCGGGTCTGTGTGTGCGCTGTATGCAGGTATGTGTGTGCGCTGTATGTATGCAGGTCTGTGTGTACTCTGTATGCATGTCTGTGTGTACTCTGTATGTGGGTCTGTGTGTACTCTGTATGCAGGTCTGTGTGCGCGCTGTATGCAGGTCTGTGTGCACGCTGTATGCAGGTATGTGTGTAATCTGTATGCAGGTCTGTGTGTACTCTGTATGCGGGTCTGTGTGTACTCTGTATGCGGGTCTGTGTGTACTCTGTATGCAGGTCTGTGTGCACGCTGTATGCAGGTCTGTGTGTACTCTGCATGCAGGTCTGTGTGTACTCTGCATGCAGGTCTGTGTGTGCTATGTATGCAGGTCTGTGTGTACTCTGTATGCAGGTCTGTGTGTGCTCTGTATGCAGGTCTGTGTGTCTCTGTATGCAGGTCTGTTTGTTCTCTGTATGCAGGTCTGTGTGCACGCTGTATGCGGGTCTGTGTGTACTCTGTATGCATGTCTGTGTGTACTCTGTATGCAGGTCTGTGTGTACTCTGTATGCGGGTCTGTGTGCACGCTGTATGCAGGTCTGTGTGTACTCTGTATGCAGGTCTGTGTGTACTCTGTATGCAGGTCTGTGTGTACTCTGTATGTATGCATGTCTGTGTGTACTCTGTATGCGGGTCTGTGTGTGCTCTGTATCTAGGTCTGTGTGCGCGCTGTATGCAGTCTGTGTGTACTCTGTATGCAGGTCTGTGTGTACTCTGTATGCGGGTCTGTGTGTACTCTGTATTTAGGTCTGTGTGCACGCTGTATGCAGGTCTGTGTGTGCTCTGTATGCGGGTCTGTGTGTACTCTGTATGTAGGTCTGTGTGTGCGCTGTATGCAGGTCTGTGTGTACTCTGTATGCAGGTCTGTGTGCACTCTGTATGCAGGTCTGTGTGCACGCTGTATGCAGGTCTGTGTGTACTCTGTATGCAGGTATGTGTGTACTCTGTATGCAGGTCTGTGTGTATTCTATGTATGCAGGTCTGTGTGTGCGCTGTATGCAGGTCTGTGTGTGCGCTGTATGTATGCAGGTCTGTGTGTACTCTGTATGCGGGTCTGTGTGTGCGCTGTATGCAGGTCTGTGTGTGCGCTGTATGTATGCAGGTCTGTGTGTACTCTGTATGCAGGTCTGTGTGTACTCTGTATGCAGGTCTGTGTGTACTCTGTATGCAGGTCTGTGTGTACTCTGTATGCAGGTCTGTGTGTACTCTGTATGCAGGTCTGTGTGTACTCTGTATGCAGGTCTGTGTGTACTCTGTATGCGGGTCTGTGTGTACTCTGTATGCGGGTCTGTGTGTACTCTGTATGCAGGTCTGTGTGCACGCTGTATGCAGGTCTGTGTGTACTCTGTATGCAGGTCTGTGTGTACTCTGTATGCAGGTCTGTGTGTGCTATGTATGCAGGTCTGTGTGTACTCTGTATGCAGGTCTGTGTGTGCTCTGTATGCAGGTCTGTGTGTCTCTGTATGCAGGTCTGTGTGTCTCTGTATGCAGGTCTGTGTGCACGCTGTATGCGGGTCTGTGTGTACTCTGTATGCATGTCTGTGTGTACTCTGTATGCAGGTCTGTGTGTACTCTGTATGCGGGTCTGTGTGCACGCTGTATGCAGGTCTGTGTGTACTCTGTATGCAGGTCTGTGTGTACTCTGTATGCGGGTCTGTGTGTGCTCTGTATGTATGCATGTCTGTGTGTACTCTGTATGCGGGTCTTTGTATACTCTGTATGCAGGTATGTGTGTACTATGTATGCGGGTCTGTGTGTGCTCTGTATGCAGGTATGTGTGTACACTGTATGCAGGTCTGTGTGCACGCTGTATGCAGGTCTGTGTGTGCGCTGTATCTAGGTCTGTGTGCACGTTGTATGCGGGTCTGTGTGTACTCTGTATGCGGGTCTGTGTGCACGCTGTATGCAGGTCTGTGTGTACTCTGTATGCAGGTCTGTGTGTACTCTGTATGCGGGTCTGTGTGTGCTCTGTATGTATGCATGTCTGTGTGTACTCTGTATGCGGGTCTTTGTATACTCTGTATGCAGGTATGTGTGTACTATGTATGCGGGTCTGTGTGTGCTCTGTATGCAGGTCTGTGTGTACACTGTATGCAGGTCTGTGTGCACGCTGTATGCAGGTCTGTGTGTGCGCTGTATCTAGGTCTGTGTGCACGCTGTATGCGGGTCTGTGTGTACTCTGTATGCAGGTATGTGTGTACTCTGTATGCAGGTCTGTGTGTACTCTGTATGCAGGTCTGTGTGTGCGCTGTATGCAGGTCTGTGTGTGCGCTGTATGTATGCATGTCTGTGTGTACTCTGTATGCGGGTCTGTGTGTGCTCTGTATGCATGTCTGTGTGTGCTCTGTATGCAGGTATGTGTGTGCGCTGTATGTATGCATGTCTGTGTGTACTTTGTATGCAGGTCTGTGTGTGCTCTGTATGCGGGTCTGTGTGTACTCTGTATGCGAGTCTGTGTGTACTCTGTATGCGAGTCTGTGTGTACTCTGTATGCGGGTCTGTGTGTACTCTGTATTTAGGTCTGTGTGCACGCTGTATGCAGGTCTGTGTGTGCTCTGTATGCGGGTCTGTGTGTACTCTGTATGTAGGTCTGTGTGAGCGCTGTATGCAGGTCTGTGTGTACTCTGTATGCAGGTCTGTGTGCACTCTGTATGCAGGTCTGTGTGCACGCTGTATGCAGGTCTGTGTGTACTCTGTATGCAGGTATGTGTGTACTCTGTATGCAGGTCTGTGTGTATTCTATGTATGCAGGTCTGTGTGTGCGCTGTATGCAGGTCTGTGTGTGCGCTGTATGTATGCATGTCTGTGTGTACTCTGTATGCGGGTCTGTGTGTGCGCTGTATGCAGGTATGTGTGTGCGCTGTATGTATGCAGGTCTGTGTGTACTCTGTATGCATGTCTGTGTGTACTCTGTATGTGGGTCTGTGTGTACTCTGTATGCAGGTCTGTGTGCGCGCTGTATGCAGGTCTGTGTGCACGCTGTATGCAGGTATGTGTGTAATCTGTATGCAGGTCTGTGTGTACTCTGTATGCGGGTCTGTGTGTACTCTGTATGCGGGTCTGTGTGTACTCTGTATGCAGGTCTGTGTGCACGCTGTATGCAGGTCTGTGTGTACTCTGCATGCAGGTCTGTGTGTACTCTGCATGCAGGTCTGTGTGTGCTATGTATGCAGGTCTGTGTGTACTCTGTATGCAGGTCTGTGTGTGCTCTGTATGCAGGTCTGTGTGTCTCTGTATGCAGGTCTGTTTGTTCTCTGTATGCAGGTCTGTGTGCACGCTGTATGCGGGTCTGTGTGTACTCTGTATGCATGTCTGTGTGTACTCTGTATGCAGGTCTGTGTGTACTCTGTATGCGGGTCTGTGTGCACGCTGTATGCAGGTCTGTGTGTACTCTGTATGCAGGTCTGTGTGTACTCTGTATGCGGGTCTGTGTGTGCTCTGTATGTATGCATGTCTGTGTGTACTCTGTATGCGGGTCTGTGTGTGCTCTGTATGCAGGTCTGTGTGTACTCTGTATGCAGGTCTGTGTGTACTCTGTATGCAGGTCTGTGTGTACTCTGTATGCGGTTGTGTGCTCTGTATGCAGGTCTGTGTGTGCTCTGTATGCAGGTCTGTGTGTACGCTGTATGCGGGTCTGTGTGTACTCTGTATGCGGGTCTGTGTGTACGCTGTATGCAGGTCTGTGTGTACTCTGTATGCAGGTCTGTGTGTACTCTGTATGCGGGTCTGTGTGTACTCTGTATGCGGGTCTGTGTGTACTCTGTATGCGGGTCTGTGTGTGCTCTGTATGCAGGTCTGTGTGTACGCTGTATGCAGGTCTGTGTGTACTCTGTATGCAGGTCTGTGTGCGCGCTGTATGCAGGTCTGTGTGTACTCTGTATGCGGGTCTGTGTGTACTCTGTATGCGGGTCTGTGTGTACTCTGTATGTAGGTCTGTGTGCGCGCTGTATGCAGGTCTGTGTGTGCTCTGTATGCGGGTCTGTGTGTACTCTGTATGTAGGTCTGTGTGTATTCTCTGTATGCAGGTCTGTGTGTGCGCTGTATGCAGGTCTGTGTGTGCGCTGTATGTATGCAGGTCTGTGTGTACTCTGTATGCATGTCTGTGTGTACTCTGTATGTGGGTCTGTGTGCGCGCTGTATGCAGGTCTGTGTGCACGCTGTATGCAGGTCTGTGTGCACGCTGTATGCAGGTATGTGTGTACTCTGTATGCAGGTCTGTGTGCACTCTGTATGCGGGTCTGTGTGTACTCTGTATGCGGGTCTGTGTGTACTCTGTGTGCACGCTGTATGCAGGTCTGTGTGTACTCTGCATGCAGGTCTGCGTGTACTCTGCATGCGAGTCTGTGTGTGCTATGTATGCGAGTCTGTGTGTACTCTGTATGCGGGTCTGTGTGTACTCTGTATGTGGGTCTGTGTGCACGATGTATGCAGGTCTGTGTGTACTCTGTATGCGAGTCTGTGTGTACTCTGTATGCGGGTCTGTGTGTGTTCTGTATGCGGGTCTGTATGTGCTCTGTATGTGGGTCTGTGTGTGCTCTGTATGCGGGTCTGTGTGTGCTCTGTATGCAGGTCTGTGTGTACTCTGTATGCGGGTCTGTGTGTACGCTGTATGCGGGTCTGTGTGTGCTCTGTATGCGGGTCTGTGTGTACTCTGTATGCGGGTCTGTGTGTGCTCTGTATGCAGGTCTGTGTATACTCTGTATGCAGGTCTGTGGTGTACTCTGTATGTGGGTCTGTGTGTGCTCTGTATCTAGGTCTGTGTACACGCTGTATGCAGGTCTGTGTGTACTCTGTATGCAGGTCTGTGTGCGCGCTGTATGCAGGTCTGTGTGTACTCTGTATGCGGGTCTGTGTGTACTCTGTATGCGGGTCTGTGTGTACTCTGTATGTAGGTCTGTGTGCGCGCTGTATGCAGGTCTGTGTGTGCTCTGTATGCGGGTCTGTGTGTACTCTGTATGTAGGTCTGTGTGCGCGCTGTATGCAGGTCTGTGTGTACTCTGTATGCAGGTCTGTGTGCACTCTGTATGCAGGTCTGTGTGCACGCTGTATGCAGGTCTGTGTGTACTCTGTATGCAGGTCTGTGTGAGCTCTGTATGCAGGTCTGTGTGTACTCTGTATGCAGGTCTGTGTGTGCTCTGTATGCGGGTCTGTGTGTACTCTGTATGCAGGTCTGTGTGTACTCTGTATGCAGGTCTGTGTGCACTCTGTATGCAGGTCTGTGTGCACTCTGTATGCAGGTCTGTGTGCACGCTGTATGCAGGTCTGTGTGTACTCTGTATGCAGATATGTGTGTACTCTGTATGCAGGTCTGTGTGTGCGCTGTATGCAGGTCTGTGTGTGCGCTGTATGTATGCATGTCTGTGTGTACTCTGTATGCAGGTATGTGTGTACTCTGTATGCAGGTCTGTGTGCACGCTGTATGCGGGTCTGTGTGTACTCTGTATGCGGGTCTGTGTGTACTCTGTATGTGGGTCTGTGTGCACGATGTATGCAGGTCTGTGTGTACTCTGTATGCGAGTCTGTGTGTACTCTGTATGCGGGTCTGTGTGTGTTCTGTATGCGGGTCTGTGTGTGCTCTGTATGCGGGTCTGTGTGTGCTCTGTATGCGGGTCTGTGTGTGCTCTGTATGCGGGTCTGTGTGCTCTGTATGCAGTCTGTGTGTACTCTGTATGCGGGTCTGTGTGTGCTCTGTATGCGGGTCTGTGTGTGCTCTGTATGCGGGTCTGTGTGTACTCTGTATGCGGGTCTGTGTGTACTCTGTATGCGGGTCTGTGGTGTACTCTGTATGCGGGTCTGTGTGTACTCTGTATTCGGGTCTGTGTGTGCTCTGTATCTAGGTCTGTGTGCGCGCTGTATGCAGGTCTGTGTGTACTCTGTATGCGGGTCTGTGTGTACTCTGTATGCGGGTCTGTGTGTACTCTGTATGTAGGTCTGTGTGCGCGCTGTATGCAGGTCTGTGTGTGTGCTCTGTATGCAGGTCTGTGTGTGCGCTGTATGCAGGTCTGTGTGTGCGCTGTATGTATGCAGGTCTGTGTGTACTCTGTATGCATGTCTGTGTGTACTCTGTATGTGGGTCTGTGTGCGCGCTGTATGCAGGTCTGTGTGCACGCTGTATGCAGGTCTGTGTGCACGCTGTATGCAGGTATGTGTGTACTCTGTATGCGGGTCTGTGTGTACTCTGTATGCAGGTCTGTGTGCACGCTGTATGCAGGTCTGTGTGTACTCTGCATGCAGGTCTGCGTGTACTCTGCATGCGAGTCTGTGTGTGCTATGTATGCGAGTCTGTGTGTACTCTGTATGCGGGTCTGTGTGTACTCTGTATGTGGGTCTGTGTGCACGATGTATGCAGGTCTGTGTGTACTCTGTATGCGAGTCTGTGTGTACTCTGTATGCGGGTCTGTGTGTGCTCTGTATGCGGGTCTGTGTGTGTTCTGTATGCGGGTCTGTGTGTGCTCTGTATGTGGGTCTGTGTGTGCTCTGTATGCGGGTCTGTGTGTACGCTGTATGCGGGTCTGTGTGTGCTCTGTATGCGGGTCTGTGTGTACTCTGTATGCGGGTCTGTGTGTGCTCTGTATGCAGGTCTGTGTATACTCTGTATGCAGGTCTGTGTGTACTCTGTATGCGGGTCTGTGTGTGCTCTGTATCTAGGTCTGTGTACACGCTGTATGCAGGTCTGTGTGTACTCTGTATGCAGGTCTGTGTGCGCGCTGTATGCAGGTCTGTGTGTACTCTGTATGCGGGTCTGTGTGTACTCTGTATGCGGGTCTGTGTGTACTCTGTATGTAGGTCTGTGTGCGCGCTGTATGCAGGTCTGTGTGTACTCTGTATGCAGGTCTGTGTGCACTCTGTATGCAGGTCTGTGTGCACGCTGTATGCAGGTCTGTGTTTACTCTGTATGCAGATATGTGTGTACTCTGTATGCAGGTCTGTGTGTACTCTGTATGCAGGTCTGTGTGTGCGCTGTATGCAGGTCTGTGTGTGCGCTGTATGTATGCATGTCTGTGTGTACTCTGTATGCGGGTCTGTGTGTGCTCTGTATGCATGTCTGTGTGTGCTCTGTATGCAGGTATGTGTGTGCGCTGTATGTATGCATGTCTGTGTGTACTTTGTATGCAGGTCTGTGTGTGCTCTGTATGCGGGTCTGTGTGTACTCTGTATGCGAGTCTGTGTGTACTCTGTATGCGAGTCTGTGTGTACTCTGTATGCGGGTATGTGTGTACTCTGTATGTGGGTCTGTGTGCACGCTGTATGCAGGTCTGTGTGCACGCTGTAGGCGAGTCTGTGTGTACTCTGTATGCGGGTCTGTGTGTGCTCTGTATGCGGGTCTGTGTGTGCTCTGTATGCGGGTCTATGTGTGCTCTGTATGCAGGTCTGTGTGTACTCTGTATGCAGGTCTGTGTGTGCTCTGTATGCGGGTCTGTGTGTGCTCTGTATGCCGGTCTGTGTGTGCTCTGTATGCGGGTCTGTGTGTGCTATGTATGCGGGTCTGTGTGTGCTATGTATGCGGGTCTGTGTGTGCTCTGTATGCGGGTCTGTGTGTGCTATGTATGCGGGTCTGTGTGTGCTCTGTATGCGGGTCTGTGTGTACTCTGTATGCGGGTCTGTGTGTAATCTGTATGCGCGTCTGTGTGTGCTCTGTATGCGGGTCTGTGTGTACTCTGTATGCAGGTCTGTGTGTACTCTGTATGCGGGTCTGTGTGTACTCTGTATGTATGCATGTCTGTGTGTACTCTGTATGCGGGTCTGTGTGTGCTCTGTATGTATGCATGTCTGTGTGTACTCTGTATGCATGTCTGTGTGTACTCTGTATGCAGGTCTGTGTGTACTCTGTATGTATGCATGTCTGTGTGTACTCTGTATGCGGGTCTGTGTGTACTCTGTATGCGGGTCTGTGTGTGCCCTGTATGCGGGTCTGTGTGTACTCTGTATGTGGGTCTGTGTGTGCCCTGTATGCGGGTCTGTGTGTACTCTGTATTTAGGTCTGTGTGCGCGCTGTAGGCAGGTCTGTGTGTGCTCTGTATGCGGGTCTGTGTGTACTCTGTATGTAGGTCTGTGTGCGCGCTGTATGCAGGTCTGTGTGTACTCTGTATGCAGGTCTGTGTGCACTCTGTATGCAGGTCTGTGTGCATGCTGTATGCAGGTATGTGTGTACTCTGTATGCAGGTATGTGTGTACTCTGTATGCAGGTCTGTGTGTGTGCGCTGTATGCAGGTCTGTGTGTGCGCTGTATGCAGGTCTGTGTGTGCGCTGTATGTATGCATGTCTGTGTGTACTCTGTATGCGGGTCTGTGTGTGCGCTGTATGCTGGTCTGTGTGTGCGCTGTATGTATGCAGGTCTGTGTGTACTCTGTATGCATGTATGTGTGTACTCTGTATGTGGGTCTGTGTGCGCGCTGTATGCAGGTCTGTGTGCACGCTGTATGCAGGTCTGTGTGCACGCTGTATGCAGGTATGTGTGTACTCTGTATGCAGGTCTGTGTGCACTCTGTATGCGGGTCTGTATGTACTCTGTATGCGGGTCTGTGTGTACTCTGTATGCAGGTCTGTGTGCACGCTGTATGCAGGTATGTGTGTACTCTGCATGCAGGTCTGCGTGTACTCTGCATGCAGGTCTGTGTGTGCTATGTATGCAGGTCTGTGTGTACTCTGTATGCAGGTCTGTGTGTGCTCTGTATGCAGGTCTGTGTGTACTCTGTATGCAGGTCTGTGTGTGCTCTGTATGCAGGTATGTGTGCACGCTGTATGCAGGTCTGTGTGTACTCTGTATGCAGGTATGTGTGCATGCTGTATGCAGGTCTATGTGTACTCTGTATGCAGGTCTGTGTGTACTCTGTATGCAGGTCTGTGTGTACTCTGTATGCAGGTCTGTGTGTACTCTGTATGCAGGTCTGTGTGTGCTCTGTATGCGGGTCTGTGTGTACTCTCTATGCAGGTCTGTGTGCACGCTGTATGCAGGTCTGTGTGTACTCTGTATGCGGGTCTGTGTGTACTCTGTATGCGAGTCTGTGTGTACTCTGTATGCGAGTCTGTGTGTACTCTGTATGCGGGTCTGTTTGTACTCTGTATGTGGGTCTGTGTGCATGATGTATGCAGGTCTGTGTGTACTCTGTATGCGAGTCTGTGTGTACTCTGTATGCGGGTCTGTGTGTGTTCTGTATGCGGGTCTGTGTGTGCTCTGTATGCGGGTCTGTGTGTGCTCTGTATGCGGGTCTGTGTGTGCTCTGTATGCAGGTCTGTGTGTACTCTGTATGCGGGTCTGTGTGTACGCTGTATGCGAGTTTGTGTGTACTCTGTATGCGGGTCTGTGTGTGCTCTGTATGCAGGTCTGTGTATACTCTGTATGCGGGTCTGTGTGTACTCTGTATGTGGGTCTGTGTGCACGCTGTATGCAGGTCTGTGTGCACGCTGTATGCAGGTCTGTATGTACTCTGTATGCGAGTCTGTGTGTACTCTGTATGCGGGTCTGTGTGTGCTCTGTATGCGGGTCTGTGTGTGCTCTGTATGCGGGTCTGTGTGTACTCTGTATGCAGGTCTGTGTGCAGGTCTGTGTGTACTCTGTATGCGGGTCTGTGTGTACGCTGTATGCGGGTCTGTGTGTGCTCTGTATGCGGGTCTGTGTGTACTCTGTATGCGGGTCTGTGTGTGCTCTGTATGCAGGTCTGTGTATACTCTGTATGCAGGTCTGTGTGTACTCTGTATGGTCTGTGTGTACTCTGTATGCGGGTCTGTGTGTGCTCTGTATCTAGGTCTGTGTACACGCTGTATGCAGGTCTGTGTGTACTCTGTATGCAGGTCTGTGTGCGCGCTGTATGCAGGTCTGTGTGTACTCTGTATGCGGGTCTGTGTGTACTCTGTATGCGGGTCTGTGTGTACTCTGTATGTAGGTCTGTGTGCGCGCTGTATGCAGGTCTGTGTGTACTCTGTATGCAGGTCTGTGTGTACTCTGTATGTAGGTCTGTGTGTACTCTGTATGCGGGTCTGTGTGTACTCTGTATGTGGGTCTGTGTGTACTCTGTATGCGGGTCTGTGTGTACTCTGTATGCAGGTATGTGTGTACTCTGTATGCAGGTATGTGTGTACTCTGTATGCAGGTATGTGTGTACTCTGTATGCAGGTCTGTGTGTACTCTGTATGCGGGTCTGTGTGTACTCTGTATGCAGGTGTGTGTGTACTCTGTATGCAGGTATGTGTGTACTCTGTATGCAGGTATGTGTGTACTCTGTATGCAGGTCTGTGTGTACTCTGTATGCGGGTCTGTGTGTACTCTGTATGCAGGTATGTGTGTACTATGTATGCAGGTCTGTGTGTACTCTGTATGCGGGTCTGTGTGTACTCTGTATGCAGGTATGTGTGTACTATGTATGCAGGTCTGTGTGTACTCTGTATGCGGGTCTGTGTGTACTCTGTATGCAGGTATGTGTGTACTATGTATGCAGGTATGTGTGTACTATGTATGCGGGTCTGTGTGTACTCTGTATGCAGGTATGTGTGTACTATGTATGCAGGTATGTGTGTACTCTGTATGCTGACAGGGTTAATATTGGTCAACACACAGTGTAGTATAACTATTAATGAAAGGATACGAGTTAGAAAAAACAACAACCTGAGAATATATTCATATACACATGCAATAGTGTTTAACCCTTTCATTCATAGAGATTTAGGTTAATATACTATTATATCTCCATACAAACGACAGCCATTTAACCCTTTCATTCATAGAGATTTAGGTTAATATACTATTATATCTCCATACAAACGACAGCCATTTAGCTATCATACAGTGAATAAGTAGTAGTCGCCATATCTATCCCACCTCCATAGATATTACTGGTACTACACAAGTTTCTGGCCTTTATTATGAACATTGGTTTGGCTACCACATTGTCAATGTATGTCGTATATGGGGGTCTGGCAATGGCGTCAAGAGGTGATTCTATGAGGGAAAGGGTTAAACATGTTACTCCCGGAACGGCTGTTTCTGGGGCTGAGTGGTTTATGTCATTTCCTTCAAATCTCTTACCCTTACCACTGAAAGTTCAAATCCCAGTAGAAGTTATCTTGTTGAAGGTTGGTGGTTCTTCCTGTGTGCATGTAATACTGCATGGAGGGTACCCAGCCGGGTCTTCCGTAATCAATAACAGCTGGCAAGTCAATATGGAACCTCAATGGAAGCACAATCTAACTCGTTATCATATGAGAGGACACAATACACAGGATACAAGTTTCAGATAAAATTATGTGATCACACTTGCGAATTTGGAGTGAAACTTTCACCCCACTGGCTACAGCCCTGACCTGTTGTACTTACCACTTGGTACAGTGATGTAACAAACACACCAATAGTTGCAAATATTATACCAATCAATTTGAATTGCACGTCATAGTAAGAGTTGAGGAACACGCCGATGCCGATAGGAACCTGAAATAAAACATGTTTAAACTGTTAACCATCAGCAATGTTCTTATAAAGCAGCAGTGGTCAGAAACCACCAATTAATTGTTCATATAGGACAGACAACACTAAATTATTTTTCCATATTGGGAAGCCAGACACACAAATTAGAAACCACCAATTAAATGTCCATGTAGGACAGAAACCACCAATTAAATGTACATGTAGGACAGAAACCACCAATTAAATTTCCATGTAGGACAGAAGTCACCAATTAAATTTCTATATAGCACAGACGCCACCAATTAAATGTCCATGTAGGACAGTAACCACCAATTAAGTTTCCATGTAGGACAGAAACCACCAATTAATTTTCCATGTAGGACAGAAACAACCTATTAATTTTCCATGTAGGACAGAAACCACCAATTAAATTTCCATGTAGGACAGAAACCACCAATTAAATTTCCATGTAGGACAGAAGTAACCAATTAATTTTCCATGTAGGACAGAAACCACCAATTAATTTTCCATATAGGACAGAAACACCAATTAATTTTCCATGTAGGACAGAAACAACCTATTAATTTTCCATGTAGGACAGTAACCACCAATTAAGTTTCCATGTAGGACAGTAACCACCAATTAAATTTCCATGTAGGACAGAAACCACCAATTAAATTTCAATGTAGGACAGAAACCACCAATTAAATTTCCATGTAGGACAGAAACCACCAATTTATATGTGCATGATTGTACTTGAATGGTGAATTATGTGTATGTGAGATGGTACGGTGGTCGCCAGATCGGACAGGTGGGTTTTCTCCGGGTACTCCGGTTTCCTCCAACACAAATGACCACATATACGCTTTCATCTGCGCCAACGAGAGTGACTAATATAAGTTGTTAGAACTTGCTTCGCAATCGTTGTAAAATAAAAAAAAATTTTTTTTAAAGTTTAACCCTTTCAACACCACAGGCCTCTAAATAGGCTTATGAAAAGTGTAGATCCAGATGAGCCGGCTCGTAACGAGCCGTCTCATCAGGATCTGCACTTTTTGCAAGTAATATTACAATTTTACAAAAAAGTAATTTACCCATTTTGATAAATGAACTGATCCAAATGTAATTTTCTTATTAATTTAATTGGTCTAAAAATGTCATGGACCAGTCCATGTCAGTTACTTGGGGTTGAATGGGTTAAACTAACTAACATGGATTTTATTACCATTCTGACAATGTATTAACTCAATCCATCGTGCTCGTTTAATAAAGGTAGTTTGTTTTTTACGTTTATTTATCGTCGCTACCGGTTGCCCATATGAGCGACGCCTCCTGAAGAGATTAGTCATTTTAGATTTTGGAGGATAGTGCATGATACAGACAGAGACCCATTCCAGAATCTCCTCTGGTTCTTTTACGTGCACGATGTAAAGCACCGACACGAGACCTCGGTTTAACGTCCCATCTGAAAGACTGTTAATTTTATTAGGGTCAGACGGGGGATCGAACCTGCGATCCCTGGATTACCAGTCCAGCGTGTTACCACTGGACTACAGATCCGTCTGTCCTAGAGAGTGACCGGCACAAATTCATGTTTATACAAAACATTTTGATTGTTTTATGGATGGAGAGAAATATAATGTCTGTATACACACAGTAGCCTAAAATGTTGTATTATAATCTAGCTGAGACACTTGAAGCCATTAGTGAACAGTGTACAAGGAGTTAGATGTATTATTGCCATCAATCTAGTTCACTTTGAAGATGGCCGGGATCAAAGAGCTCCGGTATCAGGTGCTGGTGTCTGACCACTAAGCTCATTATTGTAATGAGATTTTCAGCTGACTGGACTATCAGTGATGAACTGTGTTACAATTTGCCCCAACTTCATTATATAGCACTCTAGAGGCAGGGAAACATGTGCTTCTTGGGTTACTTGCTGGTGTTACAATGTGGATACCTATGTGATAATAGGCTGCTTAGTGAGTCATGAAAGAATTCATGCGCTGTTATAATAGCTGTGATGTTATTTATAACAATTGTATGTAATACATAAAATAAGAAGGACAACGATCAGTTTGAACTATGTCAATGATCAGTTTGAACTATGTCAATGATCAGTTTGAACTATGTCAATGATCAGTTTGAACTATGTCGCCGATCAGTTTGAACTATGTCAATGATCAGTTTGAACTATGTCAATGCTCAGTTTGAACTATGTCAATGATCAGTTTGAACTATGTCAATGATCAGTTTGAACTATGTTGCCGATCAGTTTGAACTATGTCGCCGATCAGTTTGAACTATGTCAATGATCAGTTTGAACTATGTTGCTGATCAGTTTGAACTATATCAATGATCAGTTTGAACTATGTCGCCGATCAGTTTGAACTATGTCAGCGATCAGTTTAAAGTATGTCAACGATCAGTTTGAACTATGTCAGAAACACCAGAGTAATTGCCCTTCAATTCAAAGATCTACAAATGTGTTCATCCAGAGCCAATTCAGCGGGGAATATCAATTCATTGAAATGTTCTCGTTTTCAATAGAATCGTTTTGATTGTTAAATCATAAAATCATAGTGTCACATAAAGATCAGCAGTCAATATATTGGAACCTGCCTGATTTTATAAACTTCACAGATAATTTAACCTGGTAATACAGTGCCGCATAATTTGGAACGCATAATTTGGAACGTTTCAGACTGGAACTAATGTGATCCGATTCTATTCACCGAAGAAATGTGTGTTCTGCTGAATTGTTTTTAAAGAATTATGAAGATGGCACATTTTATGCTTTCCACTGTTTGCAAATGCAAATTTTGTTATCTTGATCAGTTGAATTGAGTGCAGTGTATAAGTAACATGTCACACATGTGATGCATTGAAATTCAGCGTTACATTTCTTTGACGATTGATGCCGTGATGCAATGGTAAAGTGGTCAGATTTGTTGTCACCATGGCGGTGCTGGTTTGAAACCTGGCCCCTGTCTGCATATAATTATTTGATTATTCTCTATTTTTCAGGCTGTTGGAACCATCGTCGCGGCGACCCCTTATGTTCTCGCAAAGTACAGACCATATGGGGCTTACAGACATTGAGATGACGCAGTTCGATTATGATGACCCGTATTATGATAAACTAAAGGTAGTTGGATAATGTGACTGTGTGATTCTTTGTGAAACTACAATATTATTTGTACTTTGTGAACTGTATTGCTGCACGTTAAAATCAAATATTCACGTACTTCGTGAACTGTGTTGCTGCATGTTAGTCGAATATTCACGTACTTCGTGAACTGTGTTGCTGCATGTTAGTCGAATATTCACGTACTTTGTGAACTGTATTATTGCACGTTATAATCGAATATTCACGAACTTCGTGAACTGTACGTTATAATCGAATATTCACGTACTTCGTGAACTGTGTTGCTGCACGTTATAATCACATATTCACGTACTTTGTGAACTGTGTTGCTGCACGTTATAATCGAATATTCACGTACTTTGTGAACTGTGTTGCTGCATGTTATAATCACATATTCACGTACTTTGTGAACTGTGTTGCTGCATGTTATAATCGAATATTCACGTACTTTGTGAATTATATTGCTGCACGTTATAATCACATATTCACGTACTTCGTGAACTGTGTTGCTGCACGTTATAATCACATATTCACGTACTTCGTGAACTGTGTTGCTGCACGTTATAATCGAATATTCACGTACTTTGTGAACTGTGTTGCTGCACGTTATAATCGAATATTCACGTACTTTGTGAACTGTGTTGCTGCACGTTATAGTTGATATTCACGTATACAAACTATGTTAAACGTAAAAACCTCCACCTTTCCACAAATAAGCTTCTGTAGAAATGGGGTATCAGTTACCTCTGAGCCTCTGAGTTTATAAAGCATCAGGCAGCCATGGGTTCAAACCCCAGCTTGGACTTGCGATATTGTTCTTCCACCTTGTCATTGACAGATTCTTACCACAGTAAGTACAACATGCAGAGAGAACCTTTTCTGATAAAACTGCATCTGAATAATCATTATGCAAGGTGTTGTCATTGTCTTCATCAGCTGATATGTTCCCACTGTGTTGGTTTCTAACGACAGATTTGTAAACACAACAAAACCACAAAATGTCATTGCTAGTGGTATCATATTCCGGATAGGTAGATGCTTGTGTTGGAATAAATTCATTTGATGACAAATGAGCAGACCTATTGTTGTCATAATGAAATGAAAGCAGGTAAGGGTAACATTTGGAAAACCATAATGTGTGTAAATCCATTTGTTGATCATGACAATGGCTATTGAGCAACAAATGTTCAAAAATAAACACAGAGCCACAAAATTTTGACTGGGCGCCGCCATAATGTATCGATATCGCTGTTTAGAATAAAATGCGTCCGAATAATTATTTCGTCTTGTAGTTATCGTCATGTTGATGCTTGTCCTGGCACAGTTTCACATCATGAACACAAATCACACACACATAAAGCTATTGGCCAATCATTATTTTTAAAAAGAAATTCGGGGCATCCAATTTGCAAATCAATCAAAAACGTAGGATCCGTTTGATTGATATTCCTGTCAAAATGGACTTTGGTCCCAAATTGCATTATAAATCGTTGTCGTCTCTACTTCGTCTATGGCCTGCGGGATTTTACTTCATGGTGGTAATAATTATTTTCACAATTCATTTTAGTTTTCCTCAATTATAAAATGCACATATCTCGCTTGACAACACGATATACATATTTAGGAGGTATTTACTTGCAATACAGAGTTGTTTATCTGCTAATTGGATGTAGCCTGGGTTGAAGACTGTCGATTTTTTACTTCTGGCAAAACGATATTACGATTAGAAAGGTATCCTGTTAGCCACCTATGTATAAGACCGTTGGTTCCATTTTGTTTTAATTTAAACAGCAGTCGTCCTGCATGCCAAACATGATCATATGGATTGGATTAGTCACAGAATATCATACATGTCAGTTCTTTATTATCAAAACTATATACAGTCTACATCCGTTATGTCGAATTCCGTCCGACAGAACAAAAAAGCTTCGACATAACCGAAGTTTGACTTAGCGTAATTCTATATAAATGGAGCCAGTTATATGTAAAATCATAGTGTCTGAAACGGGTCTTTGATCCGACTTCGAGATAACCGGAGAATTCGACATAACCGACGTTGACATAACGGATGTAGACTGTATTATCAAAACCATAATGAACTATCTTAATGTGTTCCATTATTTAAGTTATTTCATTTGATTTATTGCACAAACGTGAATACAATTCACGCACAGTTACTTCTTCTGAACGCATATTTTTAATGAACATTTCTGTACTATTCATAGGCAGTTTCAGTCTGATAACCCACCACCGCACTACTCTAACTTTGCACTTGAAACTACTAACAACACTAAATTGTCAAACATATCTAGATTTTCTATTCCCTTAGTATCTGTGCAGTTTGTTGAAAAACAACTTCTTTCACTTGATGTATCTAAATCAACGGGCTCTGATAATATACATGCCAGATTCTTAAAGCTTTCTGCCAAAATCATTGCTCCAATTTTAACACAAATATTCAATTCTAGCATAAACTCCAACAAATTTCCCAAAGCATTTAAATTAGCCAAAGTTATACCCATTCACAAAAAAGGTGACAAATCAGATAAAAATAATTACAGACCTATATCAATATTACCTGTTATGTCATTGATTCTTGAGCGCCATGTCAGCTTTCACTTGAAACAATTTCTCGAGGAACATAATTTATTATATAATCGACAGTCCGGATTCCGTAAAAATCATTCATGTCAAACTGCCCTTAGACGCTTACTGGATGACTGGATATCAGCAATTGATAAGAATGAAGTAGTGGGCACAGTCTTTCTGGATCTTTCCAAAGCCTTTGATCTGGTTGATCATTCTATCTTAATACGTAAATTAGCTTATTATGGTCTTGCTGAATCATCACAAAATTGGTTTTCCTCGTACTTAGCTGACAGGTTCCAACAAACGAATGTTTCTGGTGCTCGTTCTGATGCTGGACCGGTTGTTTCTGGTGTTCCTCAGGGGTCTGTCTTAGGTCCCATTCTCTTTATAATTTACATCAATGACTTACCTATGACTCTTACCAGCACAGTTGCAGACATATTTGCTGACGATACAACTATATCTGCCTCCGATCAATCTCTTGACACTCTTACTACTTCTTTATCTACTGATTTGATAAATGTTCAACAGTGGTGTTTAGACAATCGTATGATTCTCAATACTTCTAAGACCAAAATCATGTATATTTCCTCTAAATCAAAAGCTCATAGTATCAGTGAGTCTGCTCTTGAAGTGAAAGTGAACAACACCGTCATACATCCGAGTTCTGCTGAACGACTACTCGGAGTTATGATTGACAACACACTATCCTGGGATAAGCATACTGACAATGTTCTCAAAAAATGTAACTCTTATTTATATTTGTTGTCTCGTATAAAAAGGTATCTCTCTATTCCCAATCGCAACCTCTTCTACAATGCTTACATATTGCCTCACTTAGACTTTTGTTGTGTGATTTGGGGTAACTGCAACTAATCTTTAGAAGATAAAATAGTTCGGTTACAAAAGAGAGCAGCTAGACTAATTCTAGATCAGGACTTTGACACTCCATCGCAATTATTATTCTCCCAACTAAAATGGATGACCTTTCCAGAACGAGTCATATATCAGAAGGCTATACAAATGTATAAAACATTACATGGAGCTGCTCCAGACTATTTAAAATCATGCTTCACTTTTACTTCTGATATACATCCTAGAATTCTTAGATCAACCTCAGAATAACAATTATACCCACCAAGACCAAATTGTGAATTATTTCGTAATACATTTGAATTTTCAGGATCATCTATTTGGAATTCATTGCCTCACTCAGTTCAAAATGCTCCAACTATCCAACAGTTCAAAAGTCTCTACTTAAGGTGGAACTATAACAATTCAAACTAATCGCGCACTTTCTACTGTTATTATAAACGTGTATTGCGATTGCTATATTTATTAGAATCGTAAATATTGCTGTCTTTAAGTTGATTTCATACATATTTTGAAGATACCACTACAAGTCAAATCTGCATATTGTTAGATAGATCTAGTATCATTAATTGTCTCATTCCCATTTTCTACTCTGCTAGCCAATTCCATATATCATCATATTCCATTACATATTAAATATAGTTTCTCTATTTTTCAGCTTTTACATTACTATATTATTCCAATGTGCAGTTCTCACTTATAGTGCTATCTTTTGATTGCATTTGATTGTATATATGTTGAGGGCCTCATGGTAGATTAACTTTTGTTAAATGAGTACTCTCGTTAAATAAAGTCTTTATTATTATTATTATTATTATTATTATTATTATTATTATAACATAACCTACCATTGAATATGATCTTGACCTGGACAAATATCTTGAAACTCCTGTCATTCTATATAAGTTTAGTTACTTCCCGATAAAATAGAACAGGCTAAAGTGTGGTCATTGTCTATACATTGAGTGAGAAAACACGTTTATATTGTCACTATTATCCAGAAATGGCGGCCATCTTGAAAAACAGGCGGCTATTTTGTTGCCTCATGGTAGATTAACTTTTGTTAAATGAGTACTCTCGTTAAATAAAGTCTTTATTATTATTATTATTATTATACGCATGCATGTGACAGGGACCGTTCTCATAAGAAGCCACTCTGGCGTAGGTTCGTTCGTTCGTTATATATTTCTTTATTGCGTATACATGGGAAAAGGCCTACACATATTTAATTGACATATCAGAGGACATAAAACAACGTATAAAACATTTCAATAATGGCACAAACATACATTATTCAATCCATATACATGTAGATAATCCATATTAACATAATATAACTCTTATCACAGTGTCGCAATATAAAACTCTCAATATAAAGAGGTACAAGAGTTTCTTTGGGTTCTGACCTGAAAGAAGATTTATTAGTAGCCAATGCATGCAGAGCTTTTATTAACGTTCATATAATCTTTCATTCATACAAATACAACAAGCAAAACGATTGGACACATAACAAGACAGTGACATGTGTTCAACGAGACAAACCACGTGCACGACATATAATAATTGACCCGGGAAACATCGCCATTTAGTCTCCGGCGTAGATTGCCGAATATCCCCGATTCAATAATGTTGCATACGACACAAAGAACGATGATGCACGAATTGGAATTGAATAGTTTAATAATATTTTATTGGAAATCAATAGTAAATATAAATAATATTTAAACTTTATACTAAAATGATTTCTTAATACCAAAAGCACATACAGTTATGTAGTCCAGTGGTTAACACGTCGGACTGGTAATCCATGGGTCGCAGGTTCGATCCCTCGTCTGACTAATACAATTAACAGTCTTTCTGATTCGGACTTTAAACCGAGGTTTCGTGTCTGTGCTTTACACCATGCACGTAAAAGAACCAGAGGAGATTCTGGAATGGGTCTCTGTCTGTATTATTGCACTATCCTCCAACAATCTAAAATGACTAATCTCTTCAGAAGGCGTCGCTCATATGGACAACCGGTAGCGACGATCAATAAATGTAAAACACACACACATACACACATACCAAACGCCTCTACACAACCACAACAACATAAAGGCAAACTATAACAATACGGCCCGTTAAATCAGGCGTGTAGCTAGGCTTACGCATGTACGTACGTGCGTAAGATTTATTTTGACAGTTCCTGACAATTATATAAATGCGAAAAATGCAATAAAAACTGGATCGTAAGGGGGGCATAGACATTGGTCATTCACAAGAAAGCAGACATGATCGAAATGCCAACAGATATTGATTGTAGCTGATGTTCATAGTATGCAATAGTCACCTAAGACCATATAGGCCTAGCGGAAAAAAGTATCCCCCTAATTGTGCGTAATCCATATTTAGGCCGAGTTACGCGCCTGTAAATATAGTTCCTACTATAACAATACGCTATCGCCATCGTCATGAACGTTCTAGGTTTTAATCTTAGTAAAGTGGGTATTTGATTTCAATCTATTGCTACACCACAAACCACTCTCTCACAGCGCTGTAATAAATGTGACGTCCGTGGTCCAGTGGTAGAGCGTCGGGTTTGGAATCGAACGGTCCCGGGTTCGATACTCGGCCAGGTCACGTATTTAGTGACATTGAGCAAGGCACCTCACACACATTGCTTTGTAATTTAGGTCGGCTAAGCCTGCCAATGAAAACATGTCTAGGTCCCCACAAGGGGCTTGACATTAATGGAAAATACATAGTGTTATGGATACGATGTAGTGTCTATTTGTGAATGGGTGCCTTGAATACCGGGTGTACATATAGCATCACTGAAAGTAATGTAGCCTAACCTTGCTGGTGAGCAAACGGTGTCATACAGTCTGCTGCATTGGTCTCCGTGGCAGAGTGGTTAAGGACGTTGGATTCAAATCACTTGCCCCTCATCGCTGTTGGTTCGAATCCACAGGCGTGTCGAACTCGTTCAGATGAGGAAGCTATCCAGATGGTTTGTGAACGGTTGGTGGTTCTACCCGGCTGCCCGCCTATGCTTGAAATACTGCTCGGTGGGGCAACCAACCGGTGTATTTCTCCCCCAATAAGATCGCCGGAGAGTCGTCATATGACATAAGCTCTCGTCGTCGCGACTTTAAACCACAAAACCAACATACTGCTGCACTATCTGTTGTCAACCTCTGTCATTCGTTGAATGAATATCCTATTTTGAATCCATTCTTACTGAGTCGGAGGTGTGCTTTCGGCATAGTTCACATAAACACGCATTCAGGCTCAATTAATCAGTTTCAATTAAGGTTCTATCAGCGTTCCCATAGCAATGGATACGCAATGAATGAAGAGTTTATGTCAATATTTTCCACAGTTATGCTTTAGGTCAGTAACTAACTAGGTGCTTCTTAGAATAAAATGTACATACGTTAAGTATAGGAAGCACAATAATTGAAACAATGTTTCACCTTGATTTTTTTTGCTAGCGAAATTAAGTGACACCAATTTTGGGGGGCCATAGACAAACGTTATTTTAAAGCGACATTACATCGCAAAAAGCAAATAAAATGCATTTTTTTCACGTATAAATGCAGTGTTACAACGAATTCTTCTCAATATATTCGAACACTAACATTGAATCAATAAACAGTGTTTTTGTTGTCCACAAACTTCAAAAGTGAAAGTAGAATTTCATATAACGGTCATCCGCGCTCCTGAATTGACGTTTGTTTATCATTGGAGTCAATACTAAACGGGCGATTCTTTCGTTTAGTGATTTATTTAACTAAGATTAGTCTACAAATAAATATGCATAGGCAAAATGTGAGATATAACGGTAAATCTGTACAATAAATCGTGTTATTCCTGATACACGCACTGTATTACGCATGAATATCGACCGTATTTACATTATTTTGTTATGTCAACAAACCGCGTATGCGACGTTTGTTTATTTGTTGAAATGCTCAGTTTTTGAGGCAAATATTTGGAATTATTTTTATACCATATAATTAGGAAATTACATTCTGCAGACATTTGCGTTTTCGCCGATCTAGTGTCGCTTAAAAATAGAACTACAACATACTGGATATTGATTCGACATATAACTGTGTATAGCTACCTATCGGTAATTGCTTTTCTTGCACATAGTACTTAATTACCGGTATTACCGTGTCTCTGCAAGTCTCCATTCCATTACTTATTAATACAGTCTACATCCGTTATGTCAAAGTCGGTTATGTCGAATTATTCGGTTATCTCGAAGTCGGGTCAAGTCCCGTTCAGATACTATCATTTTACATATAACTGGCTCCGTTTATATCGAATTTCGTTAAGTCAACTTCGGTTATGTCGAAGTAATTTGTTCGGTCCGACGGAATTCGACATAACGGATGCAGACTGTAAGTCACTAGGCCGATATAGAAGCTTTTCATATAATTTCAGATCAATATGGCTGGCAAATACGCAAGGACGACCACAATGGGTGGGTGGGGTGGGGTCACGCTCATGATCACATGAGCAGTATCAGGTCAATTTCCACTGCATTGGACATTAAACAGAATGACCTGTGCCGCTTTATCGTAAAAGCGCAGCAACACGAGAGCGGCAATGTCAACGTGGGTTATTTTGGAAACAGAAATGTTTTTTTATCACACTACAAGAAGCTTATTTCTCAGGGGAACGTTATCTTAGAAATTCTGCTAACATTTATTATGGCTTAACACCAAACGATGCACGTACACATGCGCACGATACGAGTGTGATTAGGAATGTGAAATCAATATTCATGAATCGTGGAGGGCTCATGGACGTGCTGGAAAGAACTGGTTTGATTTGTTCATGCAGCATCATTGGCTCTCTATCCATATGCCGCAGGCACAACCAGCCTTTCACAGGCCACACTCTTTAATAGATCCACTCATTTGCAATGTAAAATGATTGTACACAGAGTTGGCTTATATGATGCACATGTATCGGTTCAGTCCACAACAACGTGGAAGTCATGATAGCGCAGTAATAGCGCGTTCGCTTCACGCTGGAGCCGTTACGATTGTACCCTTAGGCAAGGCATTTAAATTCCACTTTGCCTCGTCTCTCTCCCTCGTGATGATGGATTCCATCAGGAATGAGATCTCGAGATGGGAAGTCCAAAAAACATCTGGAATGTTGATGAAACCGGACGGGTCAAAAACCTAAAAACATTGAAGATGAAAAGGCCTCGTAGGAAGAAAGAGACTAAAGACAGATGATGAAATTAAAGACGACATGACAGATGATGAAACTAAAGGCGACATGGCAGATGATGAAATTAAAGACGACATGACAGATGATGAAATTAAAGACGACATGGCAGATGATGAGACTAAAGATGACATGACAGATGATGAAACGAAATACGACATGACAGATGATGAAACTAAAGACGACATGACAGATGATGAAATTAAAGACAACATGACAGATGATGAGACTATAGACGGCATGACATATGATGAAACTAAAGACGACATGACAGATGATGAAATTAAAGACGACATGACAGATGATGATATTAAACAACATGGCATATGATGAAACCAAAGACGACATGACAGATGATGAAACTAAAGACGACATGACAGATGATGAAACTAAAGACGACATGACAGATGCTGAAATTAAAGACGACATGACAGATGATGAAATTAAAGACGACATGGCAGATGATGAGACTAAAGACGACATAACAGATGATGAAACTAAAGACGACATGACAGATGATGAAACTAAAGACGACATGACAGATGATGAAATTAAAGACGACATGACATATGGTGAAATTAAAGACGACATGGCAGATGATGAAACTACAGACGACATGACAGATGGTGAAACTAAAGACGACATGACAGATGATGAAACTAAATAATACATGACAGATGATGAAACTAACGACGACATGACAGATGATGAAACTAAAGACGGCATGACAGATGATGAAACTAAATACGACATGACAGATGATGAAACTAAAGACGATATGACAGATGATGAAATTAAAGACGACATGACAGATGATGACATTAAAGACGACATGGCAGATGATGAGACTAAAGACGACATGACAGATGATGAAAATAAAGACGACATGACAGATGATGAAACTAACGAAGACATGACAGATGATGAGACTATAGACGGCATGACAGATGATGAAATTAAAGGATGATGAAATTAAAGACGACATGGCAGATGATGAAACTAAAGACGACATGGCAGATGATGAAATTAAAGGATGATGACATTAAAGACGACATGGCATATGATGAAACTAAAGACGACATGGCAGATGATGAAACCAAAGACGACATGACAGATGATGAGACTATAGACGGCATGACAGATGATGAAATTAAAGGATGATGAAATTAAAGACGACATGGCAGATGATGAAACTAAAGACGACATGGCAGATGATGAAATTAAAGGATGATGAAATTAAAGACGACATGGCAGATAATGAAACTAAAGACGACATGGCAGATGATGAGATTAAAGACGACATGACAGATGATGAAACGAAATACGACATGACAGATGATGAAACTAAAGACGACATGACAGATGATGACATTAAAGACGACATGACAGATGATGAAATTAAAGACGACATAACAGATGATGAAACTAAAGACGACATGACAGATGATGAAACTAAAGACGACATGACAGATGATGAAATTAAAGACGACATGGCAGATGATGAAACTAAAGACGACATGGCAGATGATGAAACTAAAGATGACATGACAGATGATGAAACTAAAGACGGCATGACATATGATGAAATTAAAGACGACATGACAGATGATGAAATTAAAGACGACATGACAGATGGTGAAATTAAAGACGACATGGCAGATGATGAAACTACAGACGACATGACAGATGGTGAAACTAAAGACGACATGACAGATGATGAAACTAAATACGACATGACAGATGATGAAACTAACGACGACATGACAGATGATGAAACTAAAGACGGCATGACAGATGATGAAACTAAATACGACATGACAGATGATGAAACTAAAGACGACATGACAGATGATGAAAATAAAGACGACATGACAGATGATGAAATTAACGACGACATGACAGATGGTGAGACTATAGACGTCATGACAGATGATGAAATTAAAGGATGATGAAATTAAAGACGACATAACAGATGATGAAACTAAAGACGGCATGACAGATGATGAAATTAAAGGATGATGTAATTAAAGACGACATGGCAGATGATGAAACTAAAGACGACATGGCAGATGATGAAATTAAAAGATGATGAAATTAAAGACGACATGGCAGATGATGAAACTAAAGACGACATGGCAGATGGTGAAACTACAGACGACATGACAGATGGTGAAACTAAAGACGACATGACAGATGATGAAACTAAATACGACATGACAGATGATGAAACTAACGACGACATGACAGATGATGAAACTAAAGACGGCATGACAGATGATGAAACTAAATACGACATGACAGATGATGAAACTAAAGACGATATGACAGATGATGAAATTAAAGACGACATGACAGATGATGAAATTAAAGACGACATGGCAGATGATGAGACTAAAGACGACATGACAGATGATGAAAATAAAGACGATATGACAGATGATGAAACTAACGACGACATGACAGATGATGAGACTATAGACGTCATGACAGATGATGAAATTAAACGATGATGAAATTAAAGACGACATGACAGATGATGAAACTAAAGACGGCATGACAGATGATGAAATTAAAGGATGATGAAATTAAAGACGACATGGCAGATGATGAAACTAAAGACGACATGGCAGATGATGAAATTAAAGGATGATGAAATTAAAGACGACATGGCAGATGATGAAACTAAAGACGACATGGCAGATGATGAAACTAAAGACGACATGACAGATGATGAAAATAAAGACGACATGACAGATGATGAAACTAACGACGACATGACAGATGATGAGACTATAGACGGCATGACAGATGATGAAATTAAAGGATGATGAAATTAAAGACGACATGGCAGATGATGAAATTAAAGACGACATGGCAGATGATGAAACTAAAGACGACATGGCAGATGATGAAACTAAAGGCGACATGACAGATGATGAGACTATAGACGGCATGACAGATGATGAAATTAAAGGATGATGAAATTAAAGACGACATGGCAGATGATGAAACTAAAGACGACATGGCAGATGATGAAATTAAAGACGACATGGCAGATGATGAAACTAAAGACGACATGGCAGACGATGAAACTAAAGACGACATGACAGATGATGAAATTAAAGGATGACGAAATTAAAGACGACATGGCAGATGATGAAACTAACGACGACATGATAGATGATTAAACTAAAAACGACATGACAGATGATGACACTAAAGACGGCATGACAGATGATGAAACTAAAGACGACATGACAGATGATGAAACTAAAGACGACATGACAGATGATGAAATTAAAGACGACATGACAGATGGTGAAATTAAAGACGACATGGCAAATGATGAAACTACAGACGACATGACAGATGGTGAAACTAAAGACGACATGACATATGATGAAACTAAATACGACATGACAGATGATGAAACTAACGACGACATGACAGATGATGAAACTAAAGACGGCATGACAGATGATGAAACTAAATACTACATGACAGATGATGAAACTAAAGACGATATGACAGATGATGAAATTAAAGACGACATGACAGATGATGAAACTAAATACGACATGACAGATGATGAAACTAACGACGACATGACAGATGATGAAACTAAAGACGGCATGACAGATGATGAAACTAAATACGACATGACAGATGATGAAACTAAAGACGACATGACAGATGATGAAAATAAAGACGACATGACAGATGATGAAATTAACGACGACATGACAGATGGTGAGACTATAGACGTCATGACAGATGATGAAATTAAAGGATGATGAAATTAAAGACGACATAACAGATGATGAAACTAAAGACGGCATGACAGATGATGAAATTAAAGGATGATGTAATTAAAGACGACATGGCAGATGATGAAACTAAAGACGACATGGCAGATGATGAAATTAAAAGATGATGAAATTAAAGACGACATGGCAGATGATGAAACTAAAGACGACATGGCAGATGGTGAAACTACAGACGACATGACAGATGGTGAAACTAAAGACGACATGACAGATGATGAAACTAAATACGACATGACAGATGATGAAACTAACGACGACATGACAGATGATGAAACTAAAGACGGCATGACAGATGATGAAACTAAATACGACATGACAGATGATGAAACTAAAGACGATATGACAGATGATGAAATTAAAGACGACATGACAGATGATGAAATTAAAGACGACATGGCAGATGATGAGACTAAAGACGACATGACAGATGATGAAAATAAAGACGATATGACAGATGATGAAACTAACGACGACATGACAGATGATGAGACTATAGACGTCATGACAGATGATGAAATTAAACGATGATGAAATTAAAGACGACATGACAGATGATGAAACTAAAGACGGCATGACAGATGATGAAATTAAAGGATGATGAAATTAAAGACGACATGGCAGATGATGAAACTAAAGACGACATGGCAGATGATGAAATTAAAGGATGATGAAATTAAAGACGACATGGCAGATGATGAAACTAAAGACGACATGGCAGATGATGAAACTAAAGACGACATGACAGATGATGAAAATAAAGACGACATGACAGATGATGAAACTAACGACGACATGACAGATGATGAAACTAAAGACGGCATGACAGATGATGAAACTAAATACGACATGACAGATGATGAAACTAAAGACGATATGACAGATGATGAAATTAAAGACGACATGACAGATGATGAAATTAAAGACGACATGACAGATGATGAAACTAAAGGCGACATGGCAGATGATGAAATTAAAGACGACATGACAGATGATGAAATTAAAGACGACATGGCAGATGATGAGACTAAAGATGACATGACAGATGATGAAACGAAATACGACATGACAGATGATGAAACTAAAGACGACATGACAGATGATGAAATTAAAGACAACATGACAGATGATGAGACTATAGACGGCATGACATATGATGAAACTAAAGACGACATGACAGATGATGAAATTAAAGACGACATGACAGATGATGATATTAAACAACATGGCATATGATGAAACCAAAGACGACATGACAGATGATGAAACTAAAGACGACATGACAGATGATGAAACTAAAGACGACATGACAGATGATGAAATTAAAGACGACATGACAGATGATGAAATTAAAGACGACATGGCAGATGATGAGACTAAAGACGACATAACAGATGATGAAACTAAAGACGACATGACAGATGATGAAACTAAAGACGACATGACAGATGATGAAATTAAAGACGACATGACAGATGGTGAAATTAAAGACGACATGGCAGATGATGAAACTACAGACGACATGACAGATGGTGAAACTAAAGACGACATGACAGATGATGAAATTAAAGGATGATGAAATTAAAGACGACATGGCAGATGATGAAACTAAAGACGACATGACAGATGATGAGACTATAGACGGCATGACAGATGATGAAATTAAAGGATGATGAAACTAAAGACGACATGGCAGATGATGAAAATAAAGACGACATGACAGATGATGAAATTAAAGACGACATGACAGATGGTGAAATTAAAGACGACATGGCAAATGATGAAACTACAGACGACATGACAGATGGTGAAACTAAAGACGACATGACATATGATGAAACTAAAGACGGCATGACAGATGATGAAACTAAAGACGACATGACAGATGATGAAACTAAAGACGGCATGACAGATGATGAAACTAAATACACATGACAGATGATGAAACTAAAGACGATATGCAGATGATGAAATTAAAGACGACATGACAGATGATGAAATTAAAGACGACATGGCAGATGATGAGACTAAAGACGACATGACAGATGATGAGATTATAGACGGCATGACAGATGATGAAATTAAAGACGACATGGCAAATGATGAAACTAAGACGACATGACAGATGATGAAACTAAAGGATGTGATGAAACTAAATACGACATGACAGATGATGAAACTAAAGACGACATGACAGATGATGAAACTAAAGACGGCATGACAGATGATGAAACTAAATACGACATGACAGATGATGAAACTAAAGACGATATGACAGATGATGAAATTAAAGACGACATGACAGATGATGAAATTAAAGACGACATGGCAGATGATGAGACTAAAGACGACATGACAGATGATGAGATTATAGACGGCATGACAGATGATGAAATTAAAGGATGATGAAATTATAGACGACATGGCAGATGATGAAACTAAAGACGACATGGCAGATGATGAAATTAAAGGATGATGAAATTAAAGACGACATGGCAGATGATGAAACTAAAGACGACATGACATATGATGAAACTAAATACGACATGACAGATGATGAAACTAACGACGACATGACAGATGATGAAACTAAAGACGGCATGACAGATGATGAAACTAAATACTACATGACAGATGATGAAACTAAAGACGACATGACAGATGATGAAACTAAAGACGACATGACAGATGATGAAAATAAAGACGACATGACAGATGATGAAATTAACGACGACATGACAGATGATGAGACTATAGACGTCATGACAGATGATGAAATTAAAGGATGATGAAATTAAAGACGACATAACAGATGATGAAACTAAAGACGGCATGACAGATGATGAAATTAAAGGATGATGTAATTAAAGACGACATGGCAGATGATGAAACTAAAGACGACATGGCAGATGATGAAATTAAAAGATGATGAAATTAAAGACGACATGGCAGATGATGAAACTAAAGACGACATGGCAGATGGTGAAACTACAGACGACATGACAGATGGTGAAACTAAAGACGACATGACAGATGATGAAACTAAATACGACATGACAGATGATGAAACTAACGACGACATGACAGATGATGAAACTAAAGACGGCATGACAGATGATGAAACTAAATACGACATTACAGATGATGAAACTAAAGACGATATGACAAATGATGAAATTAAAGACGACATGACAGATGATGAAATTAAAGACGACATGGCAGATGATGAGACTAAAGACGACATGACAGATGATGAAAATAAAGACGACATGACAGATGATGAAACTAACGACGACATGACAGATGATAAGACTATAGACGTCATGACAGATGATGAAATTAAACGATGATGAAATTAAAGACGACATGACAGATGATGAAACTAAAGACGGCATGACAGATGATGAAATTAAAGGATGATGAAATTAAAGACGACATGGCAGATGATGAAACTAAAGACGACATGGCAGATGATGAAATTAAAGGATGATGAAATTAAAGACGACATGGCAGATGATGAAACTAAAGACGACATGGCAGATGATGAAACTAAAGACGACATGACAGATGATGAAAATAAAGACGACATGACAGATGATGAAACTAACGACGACATGACAGATGATGAAACTAAAGACGGCATGACAGATGATGAAACTAAATACGACATGACAGATGATGAAACTAAAGACGATATGACAGATGATGAAATTAAAGACGACATGACAGATGATGAAATTAAAGACGACATGACAGATGATGAAACTAAAGGCGACATGGCAGATGATGAAATTAAAGACGACATGACAGATGATGAAATTAAAGACGACATGGCAGATGATGAGACTAAAGATGACATGACAGATGATGAAATTAAAGGATGATGAAATTAAAGACGACATGGCAGATGATGAAACTAAAGACGACATGACAGATGATGAAATTAAAGGATGATGAAATTAAAGACGACATGGCAGATGATGAAACTAAAGACGACATGGCAGATGATGAAATTAAAGGATGATGAAATATAGACGACATGGCAGATGATGAAATTAAAGGATGATGAAATTAAAGACGACATGGCAGATGATGAAACTAAAGACGACATGGCAGATGATGAAACTAAAGACGACATGACAGATGATGAAATTAAAGGATGATGAAATTAAGACGACATGGCAGATGATGAAACTAACGACGACATGACAGATGATGAAACTAAAAACGACATGACAGATGATGACACTAAAGACGGCATGACAGATGATGAAACTAAAGACGACATGACAGATGATGAAAATAAAGACGACATGACAGATGATGAAATTAAAGACGACATGACAGATGGTGAAATTAAAGACGACATGGCAGATGATGAAACTACAGACGACATGACAGATGGTGAAACTAAAGACGACATGACATATGATGAAACTAAATACGACATGACAGATGATGAAACTAACGACGACATGACAGATGATGAAACTAAAGACGGCATGACAGATGATGAAACTAAATACTACATGACAGATGATGAAATTAAAGACGACATGGCAGATGATGAAACTAAAGACGACATGACAGATGATGAAATTAAAGACGACATGACAGATGATGAGACTAAAGACGACATGACAGATGATGAGATTATAGACGGCATGACAGATGATGAAATTAAAGACGACATGGCAAATGATGAAACTACAGACGACATGACAGATGATGAAACTAAAGACGACATGACATATGATGAAACTAAATACGACATGACAGATGATGAAACTAACGACGACATGACAGATGATGAAACTAAAGACGGCATGACAGATGATGAAACTAAATACTACATGACAGATGATGAAACTAAAGACGATATGACAGATGATGAAATTAAAGACGACATGACAGATGATGAAATTAAAGACGACATGGCAGATGATGAGACTAAAGACGACATGACAGATGATGAGATTATAGACGGCATGACAGATGATGAAATTAAAGGATGATGAAATTAAAGACGACATGGCAGATGATGAAACTAAAGACGACATGGCAGATGATGAAATTAAAGGATGATGAAATTAAAGACGACATGGCAGATGATGAAACTAAAGACGACATGGCAGATGATGAAACTAAAGACGACATGACAGATGATGAAATTAAAGGATGATGAAATTAAAGACGACATGGCAGATGATGAAACTAACTACGACATGGCAGATGATGAAATTAAAGACGACATGGCAGGTGATGAAACTAACGACGACATGACAGATGATGAAACTAAAAACGACATGACAGATGATGACACTAAAGACGACATGACAGATGATGAAACTAAAGACGGCATGACAGATGATGAAACTAAATAGGACATGACATATGATGAAACTAAAGACGATATGACAGATGATGAAATTAAAAACGACATGACAGATGATGAAATTAAAGACGACATGGCAGATGATGAGACTAAAGACGACATGACAGATGATGAAAATAAAGACGACATGACAGATGATGAAACTAACGACGACATGACAGATGATGAGACTATAGACGGCATGACAGATGATGAAATTAAAGGATGATGAAATTAAAGACGACATGGCAGATGATGAAACTAAAGACGACATGGCAGATGATGAAATTAAAGGATGATGAAATTAAAGACGACATGGCAGATGATGAAACTAAAGACGACATGGCAGATGATGAAACTAAAGACGACATGACAGATGATGAGACTATAGACGGCATGACAGATGATGAAATTAAAGGATGATGAAATTAAAGACGACATGGCAGATGATGAAACTAAAGACGACATGACAGATGATGAGACTATAGACGGCATGACAGATGATGAAATTAAAGGATGATGAAACTAAAGACGACATGGCAGATGATGAAAATAAAGACGACATGACAGATGATGAAATTAAAGACGACATGACAGATGGTGAAATTAAAGACGACATGGCAAATGATGAAACTACAGACGACATGACAGATGGTGAAACTAAAGACGACATGACATATGATGAAACTAAAGACGGCATGACAGATGATGAAACTAAATACGACATGACAGATGATGAAACTAAAGACGATATGACAGATGATGAAATTAAAGACGACATGACAGATGATGAGACTATAGACGTCATGGCAGATGATGAAATTAAACGATGATGAAATTAAATACGACATGACAGATGATGAAACTAAAGACGGCATGACAGATGATGAAATTAAAGGATGATGAAATTAAAGACGACATGGCAGATGATGAAACTAAAGACGACATGGCAGATGATGAAATTAAAGGATGATGAAATTAAAGACGACATGGCAGATGATGAAACTAAAGACGACATGGCAGATGATGAAACTAACGACGACATGACAGATGATGAGACTATAGACGGCATGACAGATGATGAAATTAAAGGATGATGAAATTAAAGACGACATGGCAGATGATGAAACTAAAGACGACATGGCAGATGATGAAATTAAAGACGACATGGCAGATGATGAAACTAAAGACGACATGGCAGATGATGAAACTAAAGGCGACATGACAGATGATGAGACTATAGACGGCATGACAGATGATGAAATTAAAGGATGATGAAATTAAAGACGACATGGCAGATGATGAAACTAAAGACGACATGGCAGATGATGAAATTAAAGACGACATGGCAGATGATGAAACTAAAGACGACATGGCAGATGATGAAACTAAAGACGACATGACAGATGATGAAATTAAAGGATGACGAAATTAAAGACGACATGGCAGATGATGAAACTAACGACGACATGACAGATGATGAAACTAAAAACGACATGACAGATGATGACACTAAAGACGGCATGACAGATGATGAAACTAAAGACGACATGACAGATGATGAAATTAAAGACGACATGACAGATGATGAAATTAAAGACGACATGGCAGATGATGAAACTAAAGACGACATGACAGATGATGAAACTAAAGACGACATGACAGATGATGAAACTAAAGACGACATGACAGATGATGAAACTAAAGACGACATGACAGATGATGAAATTAAAGTGTGTTGACGACATGGCAGATGATGAAACTAAAGACGACATGACAGATGATGAATAAAAACTAAATACGACATGACAGATGATGAAACTAAAGACGACATGACAGATGATGAAATTAAAGACGACATGACAGATGATGAACTATAGACGCATGACAGATGATGAAATTAAAGGATGATGAAATTAAAGACGACATGGCAGATGATGAAACTAAAGACGACATGACAGATGATGAGACTATAGACGGCATGACAGATGATGAAATTAAAGGTGTGTAGACGACATGGCAGATGATGAAAATAAAGACGACATGGCAGATGATGAAATTAAAGACGACATGACAGATGATGAAACTAAAGACGACATGGCATATGATGAAACTAAAGACGACATGACAGATGATGAAACTAAAGACGACATGACAGATGATGAAACTAAAGACGGCATGACAGATGATGAAACTAAATACGACATGACAGATGATGAAACTAAAGACGATATGACAGATGATGAAATTAAAGACGACATGACAGATGATGAAATTAAAGACGACATGGCAGATGATGAAATTAAAGACGACATGACAGATGATGAAACTAAAGACGGCATGACAGATGATGAAATTAAAGGATGATGAAATTAAAGACGACATGGCAGATGATGAAACTAAAGACGACATGGCAGATGATGAAATTAAAGGATGATGAAATTAAAGACGACATGGCAGATGATGAAACTAAAGACGACATGGCAGATGATGAAACTAAAGACGACATGACAGATGATGAGACTATAGACGGCATGACAGTGTGAATTAAAGGATGATGAAATTAAAGACGACATGGCAGATGATGAAACTAAAGACGACATGGCAGATGATGAAATTAAAGACGACATGGCAGATGATGAAACTAAAGACGACATGGCAGATGATGAAACTAAAGACGACATGACAGATGATGAGACTAAAGACGACATGACAGATGATGAAATTAAAGGATGATGAAACTAAAGACGACATGGCAGATGATGAAATTAAAGACGACATGGCAGATGATGAAATTAAAGACGACATGACAGATGATGAAACTAAAGACGACATGGCAGATGATGAAACTAAAGACGACATGACAGATGATGAAATTAAAGACGACATGACAGATGGTGAAATTAAAGACGACATGGCAGATGATGAAACTACAGACGACATGACAGATGGTGAAACTAAAGACGACATGACAGATGATGAAACTAAATAATACATGACAGATGATGAAACTAACGACGACATG
>CM026398.1:53105363-53119063 GCA_014843695.1 Archivesica marissinica | reverse complement strand
CTTGATGTAGACCTACAACCCAGCATTGATAAATATAACTACACGAGTGTCAACATTATACCACACTTGATGTCGACCTACAACCCAGCATTGATAAATAGAACTACACGAGTGTCAACATTATACCACACTTGATGTCGACCTACAAGCCAGCATTGATAAATATAACTACACGAGTGTCAACATTATACTACACTTGCTGTCGACCAGCATTGATAAATATAACTACACAAGTGTCAACATTATACTACACTTGATGTCGACCAGTATTGATAAATATAACTACACGAGTGTCAACATTATACCACACTTGATGTCGACCTACAACCCAGCATTGATAAATATAACTACAGGAGTGTCAACATTATACCACACTTGATGTAGACCTACAACCCAGCATTGATAAATAGAACTACACGAGTGTCAACATTATACGATGGACTGGGGTGGATGGATGGACTGGATGATGGATAGACTGGATGATGGATGGACTGGATGATGGATGGATGGATGATGGATGGACTGGATGATGGATGGACTGGATGATGTATATACCTGGATGATGTATGGATGAGGATGATGGATGGACTGGATGGACTGGATGATGGATGGACTGGATGATGGATGGACTGGATGATGTATATACTGGATGATGTATAGACTGGATGATGGATGGACTGGATGATGTATAGACTGGATGATGGATATACTGGATGATGGATGGACTGGATGATGTATAGACTGGATGATGGATGGACTGGATGATGTATAGACTGGATGATGGATGGACTGGATGATGGATGGACTGGATGATGTATATACTGGATGATGTATGGATGGACTGGATGATGGATGGACTGGATGATGTATATACTAGATGATGGATGGACTGGATGATGGATAGACTGGATGATGTATATACTAGATGATGGATGGACTGGATGATGGATCGACTGGATGATGTATATACTGGATGATGTATAGACAGGATGATGTATATACTGGATGATGTATATACTGGATGATGGATGGACTGGATGATGTATATACTAGATGATGGATGGACTGGATGATGTATATACTGGATGATGGATAGACTGGATGATGGATAGACTGGATGATGGATATACTGGATGATGTATATACTGGATGATGGATGGACTGGATGATGTATATACTAGATGATGGGTGGACTGGATGATGTATATACTGGATGATGTATAGACTGGATGATGTATATACTGGATGATGTATAGACAGGATGATGTATATACTGGATGATGTATACTGGATGATGTATATACTGGATGATGTATAGACAGGATGATGTATATACTGGATGATGTATATACTGGATGATGTATAGACTGGATGATGTATATACTGGATGATGGATATACTGGATGATGTATATACTGGATGATGGATGGACTGGATGATGTATATACTGGATGATGGATGGATGATGATGGATGGATGGATGGATGGATGATGGATGGATTGATGGATGGATGGATGGTGAATGGATGGACTGGATGATGGATGGATGGATGATGGATGGACTGGATGATGGATGGACTGGATGATGTATAGACTGGATGATGGATGGACTGGATGATGTATAGACTGGATGATGGATGGATGGATGATGGATGGACTGGATGATGGATGGACTGGATGATGTATAGACTGGATGATGGATGGATGGATGATGGATGGACTGGATGATGGATGGACTGGATGATGTATATACTAGATGATGGATAGACTGGGTGATGGATATACTGGATGATGGATGGATGGATGGACTGGATGATGGATGGACTGGATGATGTATATACTAGATGATGGATGGACTGGATGATGGATAGACTGGATGATGTATATACTAGATGATGGATGGACTGGATGATGGATCGACTGGATGATATATAGACTGGATGATGGATGGACTGGATGATGTATATACTGGATGATGGATGGACTGGATGATGTATATACTGGATGATGGTTGGACTGGATGATGGCTAGACTGGATGATGTATATACTGGATGATGGATGGACTGGATGATGTATATACTGGATGATGGATGGACTGGATGATGTATATACTGGATGATGTATATACTGGATGATGTATAGACAGGATGATGTATATACTGGATGATGGATGGACTGGATGATGGATAGACTGGATGATGTATATACTGGATGATGGATGGACTGGATGATGTATATACTGGATGATGTATAGATGGATGATGTATATACTGGATGATGTATATACTGGATGATGTATATACTGGATGATGTATATACTGGATGATGGATGGACTGGATGATGTATATACTGGATGATGGATGGACTGGATGATGTATATACTGGATGATGTATATACTGGATGATGTATATACTGGATGATGTATATACTGGATGATGGATGGACTGGATGATGTATATACTGGATGATGGATGGACTGGATGATGTATATACTGGATGATGTATATACTGGATGATGTATATACTGGATGATGTATATACTGGATGATGGATGGACTGGATGATGTATATACTGGATGATGGATGGACTGGATGATGGATATACTGGATGATGTATATACTGGATGATGTATATACTGGATGATGGATGGACTGGATGATGGATGGACTGGATGATGTATATACTGGATGATGGATGGACTGGATGATGTATATACTGGATGATGTATATACTGGATGATGTATATACTGGATGATGGATATACTGGATGATGTATATACTGGATGATGTATAGACTGGATGATGGATGGACTGGATGATGGATGGACTGGATGATGTATATACTGGATGATGGATGGACTGGATGATGGATATACTGGATGATGTATATACTGGATGATGTATATACTGGATGATGGATATACTGGATGATGTATATACTGGATGATGTATAGACTGGATGATGGATGGACTGGATGATGGATGGACTGGATGATGTATATACTGGATGATGGATGGACTGGATGATGTATATACTGGATGATGTATATACTGGATGATGTATATACTGGATGATGGATATACTGGATGATGTATAGACTGGATGATGTATAGACTGGATGATGGATGGACTGGATGATGGATGGACTGGATGTGTATACTGGATGATGGATGGACTGGATGATGATATACTGGATGATGTATATACTGGATGATGTATATACTGGATGATGTATATACTGGATGATGGATGGACTGGATGATGTATATACTGGATGATGTATAGACTGGATGATGGATGGACTGGATGATGTATAGACTGGATGATGGATATACTGGATGATGGATGGACTGGATGATGTATAGACTGGATGATGGATGGACTGGATGATGTATAGACTGGATGATGGATGGACTGGATGATGGATGGACTGGATGATGTATATACTGGATGATGTATGGATGGACTGGATGATGGATGGACTGGATGATGTATATACTAGATGATGGATGGACTGGATGATGGATAGACTGGATGATGTATATACTAGATGATGGATGGACTGGATGATGGATCGACTGGATGATGTATATACTGGATGATGTATAGACAGGATGATGTATATACTGGATGATGTATATACTGGATGATGGATGGACTGGATGATGTATATACTAGATGATGGATGGACTGGATGATGTATATACTGGATGATGTATAGACTGGATGATGTATATACTGGATGATGTATAGACATGATGATGTATATACTGGATGATGTATATACTGGATGATGGATGGACTGGATGATGTATATACTAGATGATGGATGGACTGGATGATGTATATACTGGATGATGTGTATACTGGATGATGGATAGACTGGATGATGGATAGACTGGATGATGGATATACTGGATGATGTATATACTGGATGATGGATGGACTGGATGATGTATATACTAGATGATGGGTGGACTGGATGATGTATATACTGGATGATGTATAGACTGGATGATGTATATACTGGATGATGTATAGACAGGATGATGTATATACTGGATGATGTATATACTGGATGATGTATATACTGGATGATGTATAGACAGGATGATGTATATACTGGATGATGTATATACTGGATGATGTATAGACAGGATGATGTATATACTGGATGATGGATATACTGGATGATGTATATACTGGATGATGGATGGACTGGATGATGTATAGACTGGATGATGGATGGATGGATGATGGATGGACTGGATGATGGATGGACTGGGTGATGGATGGACTGGATGATGTATAGACTGGATGATGGATGGATGGATGATGGATGGACTGGATGATGGATGGACTGGATGATGTATAGACTGGATGATGGATGGACTGGATGATGTATAGACTGGATGATGGATGGATGGATGATGGATGGACTGGATGATGGATGGACTGGATGATGTATAGACTGGATGATGGATGGATGGATGATGGATGGACTGGATGATGGATGGACTGGATGATGTATATACTAGATGATGGATAGACTGGGTGATGGATATACTGGATGATGGATATACTGGATGATGGATGATGGATGGACTGGATGATGGATGGACTGGATGATGTATATACTAGATGATGGATGGACTGGATGATGGATAGACTGGATGATGTATATACTAGATGATGGATGGACTGGATGATGGATCGACTGGATGATATATAGACTGGATGATGGATGGACTGGATGATGTATATACTGGATGATGGATGGACTGGATGATGTATATACTGGATGATGGTTGGACTGGATGATGGCTAGACTGGATGATGTATATACTGGATGATGGATGGACTGGATGATGTATATACTGGATGATGGATGGACTGGATGATGTATATACTGGATGATGTATATACTGGATGATGTATAGACAGGATGATGTATATACTGGATGATGTATATACTGGATGATGGATGGACTGGATGATGTATATACTAGATGATGGATGGACTGGATGATGTATATACTGGATGATGTATAGACTGGATGATGTATATACTGGATGATGTATAGACAGGATGATGTATATACTGGATGATGTATATACTGGATGATGGATGGACTGGATGATGTATATACTGGATGATGGATAGACTGGATGATGGATGGACTGGATGATGGATCGACTGGATGATGGATGGACTGGATGATGTATATACTGGATGATGGATAGACTGGATGATGGATGGACTGGATGATGGATCGACTGGATGATGTATATACTGGATGATGTATATACTGGATGATGTGTATACTGGATGATGGATAGACTGGATGATGTATATACTGGATGATGTATAGACTGGATGATGGATGGACTGGATGATGGATAGACTGGATGATGGATAGACTGGATGATGGATATACTGGATGATGGATAGACTGGATGATGTATAGACTGGATGATGGATGGACTGGGTGATGTATATACTGGATGATGTATAGACTGGATGATGTATATACTGGATGATGTATATACTGGATGATGTGTATACTGGATGATGTATATACTGGATGATGGATATACTGGATGATGTATATACTGGATGATGTATATACTGGATGATGTATATACTGGATGATGGATAGACTGGATGATGTATATACTGGATGATGGATGGATGGATGATGGATAGACTGGGTGATGGATGGACTGGATGATGGATGGACTGGATGATGGATAGACTGGATGATGGATGGACTGGATGATGTATATACTAGATGATGGATGGACTGGATGATGGATAGACTGGATGATGTATATACTGGATGATGTATAGACAGGATGATGTATATACTGGATGATGTATAGACTGGATGATTTATAGACTGGATGATGTATAGACTGGATGATGTATATACTGGATGATGGATATACTGGATGATGGATGGACTGGATGATGTATATACTGGATGATGGATATACTGGATGATGGATGGACTGGATGATGGATGGACTGGATGATGGATAGACTGGATGATGTATATACTGGATGATGTATATACTGGATGATGGATAGACTGGATGATGTATATACTGGATGATGTATATACTGGATGATGGATGGACTGGATGATGGATATACTGGATGATGTATATACTGGATGATGGATAGACTGGATGATGTATATACTGGATGATGTATAGACTGGATGATGGATATACTGGATGATGTATATACTGGATGATGGATGGACTGGATGATGTATAGACTGGATGATGTATATACTGGATGATGGATGGACTGGGTGATGTATATACTGGATGATGGATGGACTGGATGATGGATATACTGGATGATGGATGGACTGGATGATGGGTGGACTGGATGATGGATATACTGGATGATGTATATACTGGATGATGTATATACTGGATGATGGATGGACTGGATGATGTATATACTGGATGATGTATATACTGGATGATGTATAGACTGGATGATGGATATACTGGATGATGGATGGACTGGATGATGTATAGACTGGATGATGTATATACTGGATGATGGATGGACTGGGTGATGTATATACTGGATGATGGATGGACTGGATGATGGATATACTGGATGATGGATGGACTGGATGATGGGTGGACTGGATGATGGATATACTGGATGATGTATATACTGGATGATGTATATACTGGATGATGGATGGACTGGATGATGTATATACTGGATGATGTATATACTGGATGATGTATAGACTGGATGATGGATATACTGGATGATGGATGGACTGGATGATGTATAGACTGGATGATGTATATACTGGATGATGGATGGACTGGGTGATGTATATACTGGATGATGGATGGACTGGATGATGGATGGACTGGATGATGGATGGACTGGATGATGGATGGACTGGGTGATGGATGGACTGGGTGATGGATGGACTGGATGATGGATATACTGGATGATGGATGGACTGGATGATGGATATACTGGATGATGGATGCTGGATGATGGATGGACTGGATGATGGATGGACTGGGTGATGGATGGACTGGGTGATGGATATACTGGATGATGGATGGACTGGGTGATGGATGGACTGGATGATGGATATACTGGATGATGGATGGACTGGATGATGGATATACTGGATGATGGATGGATTGGATGATGGATGGACTGGATGGAATGGGTGATGGATGGACTGGATGATGGATATACTGGGTGATGGATGGACTGGGTGATGGATATACTGGATGATGGATGGACTGGATGATGGATGGACTGGATGATGTATATACTGGATGATGTATAGACTGGATGATGGATATACTGGATGATGGATGGACTGGGTGATGGATATAATGGATGATGGATGGACTGGATGATGGATGGACTGGATGATGGATATACTGGATGATGGATATACTGGATGATGTATAGACTGGATGATGTATATACTGGATGATGGATGGACTGGATGATGTATAGACTGGATGATGGATGGATGATGGATGGACTGGATGATGGATGGACTGGATGATGTATATACTAGATGATGGATGGACTGGATGATGGATAGACTGGATGATGTATATACTAGATGATGGATGGACTGGATGATGGATCGACTGGATGATGGATGGACTGGATGATGGATGGACTGGAAGATAGATGGACTGGATGATGGATGGACTGGATGATGGATGGACTGGATGATGGATGGACTGGATGATGGATGGACTGGATGATGGATGGATATACTGGAAGATGGATGGATGGACTGGATGATGGATATACTGTATGATGTATATACTGGATGATGGATATACTGGATGATGGATATACTGGATGATGTATAGACTGGATGATGGATGGACTGGGTGATGGATGGACTGGATGATGGATGGACTGGATGATGTATAGACTGGATGATGTATATACTGGATGATGTATATACTGGATGATGGATGGATGATGATATACTGGATGATGGATATACTGGATGATGTATATACTGGATGATGGATATACTGGATGATGTATATACTGGATGATGTATAGACTGGATGATGGATATACTGGATGATGGATATACTGGATGATGGATAGACTGGATGATGTATATACTGGATGATGGATGGACTGGATGATGGATGGACTGGATGATGGATGGACTGGGTGATGGATGGACTGGATGATGGATATACTGGATGGATGGATACACTGGATGATGTATATACTGGATGGATGGATATACTGGATGATGGATGGACTGGATGATGGATATACTGGGTGATGGATGGACTGGATGATGGATATACTGGATGGATGGATGGATGGATGATGGATATACTGGATGATGGATATACTGGATGATGTATAGACTGGGTGATGGATATACTGGATGATGTATATACTGGATGATGTATAGACTGGATGATGGATATACTGGATGATGGATATACTGGATGATGGATGTACTGGATGATGGATGGACTGGATGATGGATGGATTGGATGATGGATGGACTGGATGATGGATGGACTGGATGATGGATGGACTGGGTGATGGATGGACTGGATGATGGATGGACTGGATGATGGATGGACTGGATGATGGATGGACTGGATGATGGATGGACTGGGTGATGGATGGACTGGATGATGGATGGACTGGGTGATGGATGGACTGGATGATGGATGGACTGGATGATGGATGGACTGGATGATGGATGGACTGGGTGATGGATATACTGGATGATGGATATACTGGATGATGGATATACTGGATGATGGATGGACTGGGTGATGGATGGACTGGATGACGGATATACTGGATGATGGATGGACTGGATGATGGATATACTGGATGATGGATGGACTGGGTGATGGATGGACTGGATATACTGGATGATGTATAGACTGGATGATGGATATACTGGATGATGGATATACTGGATGATGGATGGACTGGATGATGGATATACTGGATGATGGATGGATGGACTGGGTGATGGATGGACTGGATGATGGATATACTGGATGATGGATGGACTGGATGATGGATATACTGGATGATGGATGGACTGGATGATGGATGGACTGGGTGATGGATGGACTGGATGATGGATGGACTGGGTGATGGATGGACTGGATGATGGATAGACTGGATGATGGATGGACTGGATGATGTATAGACTGGATGATGTATATACTGGATGATGGATGGACTGGTATGGATGGACTGGTGATGTATATACTGGATGATGGATGGACTGGCTGATGGATATACTGGATGATGGATGGATGGATGATGGATGGACTGGATGATGTATATACTGGATGATGTATATACTGGATGATGGATGGACTGGCTGATGGATGGATGATTGATGGACTGGATGATGGCTAGACTGGATGATGGATATACTGGATGATGGATATACTGGATGATGTATATACTGGATGATGTATATACTGGATGATGGATGGACTGGCTGATGGATATACTGGATGATGGATGGATGGATGATGGATGGACTGGATGATGTATATACTGGATGATGTATATACTGGATGATGGATGGACTGGCTGATGGATGGATGATTGATGGACTGGATGATGGCTAGACTGGATGATGGATATACTGGATGATGGATATACTGGATGATGTATATACTGGATGATGTATATACTGGATGATGGATGGACTGGCTGATGGATATACTGGATGATGGATGGATGGATGATGGATGGACTGGATGATGTATATACTGGATGATGTATATACTGGATGATGGATGGACTGGCTGATGGATATACTGGATGATGGATGGATGGATGATGGATAGACTGGATGATGGATAGACTGAATGATGTATATACTGGATGATGGATGGACTGGATGATGTATAGACTGGATGATGGATGGATGGATGATGGATAGACTGGGTGATGGATGGACTGGATGATGGATAGACTGGATGATGGATGGATGGATAGACTGGGTGATGGATGGACTGTATGATGGATAGACTGGATGATGGATGGACTGGATGATGTATATACTAGATGATGGATGGACTGGATGATGGATAAACTGGATGATGTATATACTGGATGATGGATGGATGGATGATGGATAGGCTGGGTGATGGATGGACTGGATGATGGATAGACTGAATAATGGATGGATGGATGATGGATATACTGGGTGATGGATGGACTGGATGATGGATAGACTGAATGATGTATATACTGGATGATGGATAGACTGGATGATGTATATACTGGATGATGTATATACTGGATGATGGATGGACTGGGTGATGGATAGACTGAATGATGTATATACTGGATGATGGATGGACTGGGTGATGGATAGACTGGATGATGGATGGATGGATGATGGATGGACTGGATGATGGATATACTGAATGATGTATATACTGGATGATGGATAGACTGGATGATGTATATACTGGATGATGTATATATTGGATGATGGATAGACTGGATGATGTATATACTGGATGATGTATATATTGGATGATGGATAGACTGGATGATGTATATACTGGATGATGGATGGATGGACTGGATGATGGATGGACTGGGTGATGGATGGACTGGATGATGGATGGATGATGGATGGACTGGATGATGGATATACTGAATGATGTATATACTGGATGATGGATAGACTGGATGATGTATATACTGAATGATGTATATACTGTATGATGTATGGATGGATGATGGATGGACTGGGTGATGGATGGACTGGATGATGGATATACTGGATGATGGATATACTGGATGATGGATATACTGGATGATGGATATACTGGATGATGTATATACTGGATGATGGATGGATGATGGATAGACTGGGTGATGGATGAACTGGATGATGGATAGACTGGATGATGGATGGACTGGATGATGTATATACTAGATGATGGATGGACTGGATGATGGATAGACTGGATGATGTATATACTGGATGATGTATAGACAGGATGATGTATATACTGGATGATGTATAGACTGGATGATGGATATACTGGATGATGTATATACTGGATGATGTATATACTGGATGATGTATAGACTGGATGATGTATAGACTGGATGATGTATATGATGGATATACTGGATGATGGATATACTGGATGATGTATAGACTGGATGATGTATATACTGGATGATGTATATACTGGATGAACTGGATGATGGATGGACTGGATGATGGATGGACTGGATGATGGATATACTGGATGATGGATGGACTGGCTGATGGATGGACTGAATGATGTATATACTGGATGATGGATGGACTGGATGATGGATGGACTGGATGATGGATGGACTGGATGATGGATGGACTGGATGATGGATGGACTGGATGATGGATGGACTGGATGATGGATAGACTGAATGATGTATATACTGGATGATGGATGGACTGGATGATGGATAGACTGGATGATGGATAGACTGGATGATGGATAGACTGGATGATGTATATACTGGATGATGTATATACTGGATGATGGATAGACTAGATGATGTATATACTGGATGATGTATATACTGGATGATGGATAGACTAGATGATGTATATACTGGATGATGGATGGACTGAATGATGTATACACTGGATGATGGATAGACTGAATGATGTATATACTGGATGATGGATGGACTGGATGATGGATGGACTGGATGATGGATATACTGGATGATGTATATACTGGATGATGGATAGACTAGATGATGTATATACTGGATGATGGATGGACTGGATGATGGATAAACTGGATGATGTATATACTGGATGATGGATGGATGATGATGATACTGGATGATGGATAGACTGGATGATGGATGGACTGGATGATGGATAGACTGGATGATGGATGGACTGGATGATGGATATACTGGGTGATGTATGTACTGGATGATGGATAGACTGGATGATGTATATACTGGATGATGGATAGACTGGATGATGTATACTGGTGATGGATATACTGGATGATGTATATACTGGATGATGGATGGACTTGGGTGATGTATAGACTGGATGATGTATATACTGGATGATGGATGGACTGGGTGATGGATATACTGGATGATGGATGGATGGATGATGGATGGACTGGATGATGCTTAGACTGGATGATGTATATACTGGATGATGGATGGACTGGATGATGTATATACTGGATGATGGATGGACTGGATGATGTATATATTGGATGATGTATATACTGGATGATGTATAGACTGGATGTACTGGATGATGGATGATGGATAGACTGGATGATGGATGGACTGGATGATGTATATACTGGATGATGGTTGGACTAGATGATGGATGTACTGGATGATGGATGGACTGGATGATGGATAGACTGGATGATGGATAGACTGGATGGTGGATGGACTGGATGATGGATGGACTGGGTGATGGATGGACTAGATGATGGATGGACTGGATGATGGATGGACTAGATGATGGATGGACTGGATGATGGATAGACTGGATGATGTATATACTGGATGATGTATATACTGGATGATGTATATACTGGATGATGTATAGACTGGATGATGGATGGACTGGATGATGGATAGACTGGATGGATGGATGATGGATAGACTGGATGATGGATGGACTAGATGATGGATGGACTGGATGATGGATGGACTACATGATGGATGGACTGGATGATGGATGGACTGGGTGATGTATATACTGGATGATGGATGGACTGGATGATGGATAGACTGGATGATGGATGGATGGACTGGATGATGGATATACTGGATGATGGATGGACTGGATGGACTAGATGATGGATGGACTGGATGATGTATATACTGGATGATGTATATACTGGATGATGGATGGACTGGATGATGGATAGACTGATGATGGATGGACTGGATGATGATATACTGGATGAGGATGGACTGGATGATGGATAGACTGGATGATGGATGGATGGATGATGACTGGATGATGGATATACGGATGATGGATGGACTGGATGATGGATGGACTGGAAGATGGATGGACTGGATGATGGATATACTGGATGATGGATGGACTGGATGATGGATGGACTGGATGATGGATGGACTGGATGATGGATGGACTGGAAGATGGATGGACTGGATGATGGATGGACTGGAAGATAGATGGACTGGATGATGGATGGACTGGATGATGGATGGACTGGATGATGGATGGACTGGATGATGGATGGACTGGATGATGGATGGATATACTGGAAGATGGATGGATGGATGGACTGGATGATGGATATACTGGATGTGGACTGGATGATGTATATACTGGATACTGGATAGACTGGATAATGGATAGGCAGGATGATGTATATACTGGATGATGGATAGACAGGATGATGGATAGACTGGATAATGGATAGACTGGATGATGCATATACTGGATGATGGATGGACTGGATGATGGATGGACTGGATGGACTGGATGATGGATGGACTGGATGATGGATGGACTGGAAGATAGATGGACTGGATGATGGATATACTGGATGATGGATATACTGGATGATGGATGGACTGGATGTTGGATGGACTGGATGATGGATGGACTGGAAGATGGATGG
>CM026398.1:53095190-53104363 GCA_014843695.1 Archivesica marissinica | reverse complement strand
AAGCTTTATAACCTGATAGAATGATTGTGCCTGCGAGTGTAAGTTTTATAACCTGATAGAATGATTGTGCCTGCGAGTGTAAGTTTTATAACCTGATAGAATGATTGTGCCTGCGAGTGTAAGCTTTATAACCTGATAGAATGATTGTGCCTGCGAGTGTAAGTTTTATAACCTGATAGAATGATTGTGCCTGCGAGTGTAAGCTTTATAACCTGATAGAATGATTGTGCCTGCGAGTGTAAGTTTTATAACCTGATAGAATGATTGTGCCTGCGAGTGTAAGCTTTATAACCTGATAGAATGATTGTGCCTGCGAGTGTAAGCTTTATAACCTGATAGAATGATTGTGCCTGCGAGTGTAAGTTTATACCTTATAACCTGATAGAATTGTGCCTGCGAGTGTAAGTTTTATAACCTGATAGAATGAGTGTGCCTGCGAGTGTAAGTTTTATAACCTGATAGAATGAGTGTGCCTGCGAGTGTAAGTTTTATAACCTGATAGAATGAGTGTGCCTGCGAGTGTAAGTTTTATAACCTGATAGAATGAGTGTGCCTGCGAGTGTAAGTTTTATAACCTGATAGAATGAGTGTGCCTGCGAGTAAGCTTTATAACCTGATAGAATGATTGTGCCTGCGAGAGTAAGCTTTATAACCTGATAGAATGATTGTGCCTGCGAGAGTAAGCTTTATAACCTGATAGAATGATTGTGCCTGCGAGAGTAAGCTTTATAACCTGATAGAATGATTGTGCCTGCGAGAGTAAGCTTTATAACCTGATAGAATGATTGTGCCTGCGAGAGTAAGCTTTATAACCTGATAGAATGATTGTGCCTGCGAGAGTAAGCTTTATAACCTGATAGAATGATTGTGCCTGCGAGAGTAAGCTTTATAACCTGATAGAATGATTGTGCCTGCGAGAGTAAGCTTTATAACCTGATAGAATGATTGTGCCTGCGAGAGTAAGCTTTATAACCTGATAGAATGATTGTGCCTGCGAGAGTAAGCTTTATAACCTGATAGAATGATTGTGCCTGCGAGTGTAAGCTTTATAACCTGATAGAATGAGTGTGCCTGCGAGTGTAAGCTACAGTATGCTAGTCTAACAAAGTCATAGCCATCATAGGAATTGTCAGGTGTCCTCATTGTTTCATTTAACTCTTTGCATGCTGGGTAAATTAAAGGCTATAAATAGTTCCAAAAATTGTAGCAGACGGCAATTCCTTAATATATTGTTCTTATTTTGAATCTGAAAACACTTGAAATATGTCTTGGAATTTCATTAGAATTGTACCGTTACCCCACAGTTCTGGAATTGCACGACATATTTAACCCTTTCAACACCACATACCTCTCAATAGGCTTACAAAAAGTGTAGATACAGATGAGCCGTCTCATCAGGATCTGCACTTTTTGCCAGTAATATTACTATTTTTAAACAACAATTACCACTTTTGATAAATGAACTGGTCCAAATGTAATTTTCTTATTCATTTATTGGTCTGAAAATATCATGCACCAGTCCATGTCAGTTACTTGGTGTTGAATGGGTTAACTGTACTTTTCACTGCTAGCTTGTTAAAAAGAGTGAACTCAGTTTGCACATTGTTGGTGGGTACTGAGTGTATATATGGCTGTCAATTCTCACCTTCTCAACAGTAGCGTGCTATATAAGTGTACGTCTTAATAACATTTTAAATTTACAGACGGATCTGTAGCCCAGTGGTAAAACGCTGGACTGGTAATCCAGGGATCGCAGGTTCGATCGATCCCCCGTCTGACCCTAATAAAATTAACAGCCTTTCAGATGGGACGTTAAACCGAGGTCTCGTGTCGGTGCTTTACACCGTGCACGTAAAAGAACCAGAGGAGACTCTGGAATGGGTCTCTGTCTGTATCATTGCACTATCCTCCAAAATCTAAAATTACTAATCTCTTCAGGAGGCGTCGCTCATATGGGCAACCGGTAGCGACGATAAATAAACGTAAAACACACACACACCTTCTCAACACACATATTTCCTCTCTCAAACGTTATGGTTTTCCACTCTCAGAAATGTATTGGAGGCATTCCCACTCTTATACAAGTTTCACCCCATTTTATTGTGACCTCAACTTCTCCTACCGTTCCCATCCAATTTAAATGAAACTTGGTATGCATTATCAACATGAAGTGGACAATCACATATTCTAGTGCTATAGCCCAGTTTGTACTTGACTGCATTACAAATTTAGGCCATCTGAACCTTGTGGCCACAATGCCCCCTTCAGTTTTCATTTCAGTGAAGTTTTATAGTAAATTGTCTGTTGGTTTGGGTTGGTTTGGATTGGTTTGGGTTGATTTGTGATGGTTTGGGTTGATTTGTGATGATTTGGTTTTTTTTGGGGATCTCTGTGGACGAGTGGTTAAACTCTTTGACATAAAATCACTTGTCTCTCACCTCTGTTGAATTCTAACATACAAGGAAGGTATCCAGCTGACTTGTAGAAGGTTTGTGGTTCTATCCGGGTGCACATCTGTGCCTGAAATACTGTTCGTAGGGGCACCCGTGGTCGTCCTCCGTCAATAATAGCATTGAGTCGTTAAAACCCAAAAAGCAAATGATTAGATCAGTCACGATACTGGGTTTGAGTAAACAATGGTGTTTTGTTATAGATCATTTTGAACGTACGTACGAGGAAAACTCTTCAATAATTCCACAATTCCAGTCATAGTAACTACAACATTTTGTCTGGAAAATTGTTTGCTTCTGCGTGGTAAAATTGTTATAACTGTATAATAAGAACAAGAGAAGATATTTGAAAATGAGATGTCGCAATTATTATCAAAATAGACAGGCCCACGATTCTGCAGAAATTTATTCCCTTATTTATGTGTCTCTGGTTGTGAAAGTATGTCGTCTATGTAAAACTGGATTTCACTTGTCAGGCAAATGTTGGTTAATATTCATTTATATTTTCTTCATGGTTTTGGGAATTGTCCTGGAAATTTGATAATGATTATTGTCAGGGAAAGTTTGGTTTTCTGAGCAGGAGAATACTCGAAATAGCATAACTTGAACTAAACGATCAGTCAAGTGGGCGGTGAAGTGGCTACTTGTGGTAAAGGGTGGTTAGTAAACGGGGAATAATGACCAGCAGAGGAATTCAATAACAATGACTGTTCTTGGTTTTACTGCATGTCTGTAATTCTAGGAAATGTGAATATTATATGTTGGTACGTCATGTTTCTATGGTGATGTATTTGGGATGTAAATCGTAAAAACAGCAGTCCTGATATTTATTGTGCTGGTACCCAGTGTAACTGAATCATGTTTATTGTGCTGGTACCCGGTGTAACTGAATCATGTTTATTGTGCTGGTGCCCCGTATAACTGAATCATGTTTATTGTGCTTGTACCCAGTCTAACTGAATCATGTTTATTGTGCTGGTACCCAGTGTAACTGAATCATGTTTATTGTGCTGGTACCCAGTGTAACTGAATCATGTTTATTATGCTGGTACCCAGTGTAACTGAATCATGTTTATTGTGTTGGTACCCAGTATAACTGTATCATGTTTATTGTGCTGGTACCCAGTGTAACTGAATCATGTTTATTCTGCTTGTACCCAGTCTAACTGAATCATGTTTATTGTGCTGGTACCCAGTATAGCTGAATCATGTTTATTGTGCTGGTACCCAGTATAACTGAATCATGTTTATTGTGCTGGTACCCAGTATAACTGAATCAGGTTTATTGTGCTGGTACCCAGTATAACTGAATCATGTTTATTGTGCTAGTAACAAGTATAAGTGAATCCTGTTTATTGTGCTGGTACCCAGTTGAGGTGAATACACATGTGATCGGATATTTCTAGAAATGTATTACATTTTTATAGTAAATGATGGGAAACTGGCATGTTTCTGTTCATTAGTTTACCTCGCCGCACAAATATGACATGCACCCATAGACACGTCCTGTTATATTTTAGAAATACATATTGTGTTCATGGAATTGTGATTTATAAGTTTGTTCCATTATTTCTATTATTTCGGTGTGCTCTACTTTGTAAATTATTTCTGCAACATTCCAACTCTGCCATATTTAATGTGTTTCATACTGTAAGTCATGTGTTTGTTTATAAGTCAGATTGTATGCAGTGATATTAGATACTGTACGGTACTTAGTATTGGTAAAGAATTGTCATGTACATTTTGAGGCATGTTTACGGTACAAAGAATAATTTTGGATCGTGTCCTATATGAACATATGCAAATGAGTGAAGCCGACAGGATGTTGTTTGTAGTTGTACATGTATATTTGTTGTTTATATGTTTATTATCTTATACATTGAATATATATCCCGTTTATTTATAATTGTTGGTTAGATTTAAGCAATCTACCGTATTTAGCTATGTATAGTGCGCTATCGTGTATAATGCGCACCCACGATTTGGCACGAAAATCGGGGGAAAAACTGAGTTCCGATGTATACTGCGCACGTGAAAAACGCAATTTTCCAAGTCAAAATTTAACATTTCTCAAGAATCGCTAAAAACTTATATTAATCACTCGAGAAACGGTAACGCACTCAGGCATGATTTCATGAAAATTACATGCATATCGTTCTCAAACATCTCAACACGTTGTCAAACATGTCAGCAGATGCTCAAACTTCTCAACACGTGTAGCCTACCTAATTAACTGGGACCCATTATGAATGGTTTGTCGAAATTAATTATCGCTACAAACAATTGAAATACTGCAGCCAAAAAAAGGTTTTTTTTTATGCAATGCATTGTACATAGTAAATATTTCCCGTAAAAATAACCAACACATCGTGTCTTTAATCATGTCGTATTTAAAAACATACGGTATATTAAATCAAATAAACTATAATTACAAAGTTTCTTTACCTCTATGATATCGTACGACGGCAGTGTCGCTTTATGCGGCGAAGTACGCGAAAAGTACAGGAAATATTACATACGATAAAACCACGTGATGTTATCAAATCGCCATTTTTTATGCATTTAGTAATTTCAATTAAATTCTTCAAAGTTTGCCAAAATAGACGCAATATATGCTAATTGTGTGGTCTTATTCATTTCATTTATTTATATAGACTATCGGCAACTGGTTTTAATAGCTAGTTTATAACGTTTGTCGAATGTAACAAATTATAGAATGACTGTGTTCGGGTCGAATTTCATGAAATATTGGTCAATTTTGGTCCGGAAAAAATGTCCTGATGTCTGTACTGGTGTATAATGCGCAGTAGATAAAATGGATGAGGATTTCAGTAAGAAATGTGCGCACTATACATAGCTAAATACGGTACATTGATATAACCAGAAAATCCATGCTATTGTATACAATAGATGTTTGCAAAGTTGCCAATGTTTTAGGTTTAGGCAAAATCGATGTAAATAATAATAATATTGTAGAGCTGGTGCAGATTCTGTGTTACCTATTATTTGCATATAATTATAGCTAGTTTACTTCATTGATATGGGTATTGATGCACCTCAATAATTCAAATTCACAATAACGCTATTTGGTGGCTGTAAAAAATCCGCTTGTGCTTATAGTTATAGATACAGTCACAAGCTTTCACTGTCATGTTATACAATGGATGAAAGCTAAATAGTCATTAGATGGCCATTTTGTTGTTCTGCATCTTCATATTTATGTACAAACAATTATGTTCTATGAATGTGTCTGTGTGTGTTCTTGTATAGTGAATATTTGGGTATGTGTGTTTCTCAAACTTTTAACGACATTTGAATATATCAATAAATATGTTGTCTTTTGATTTTGAATATGTTAAAGCATAGACATGGATTGACAGGACGTTAGAATAGTCACCTACAGAGATGCTTCTAATGTATTGTCAAGCCATGTTCTCATTCTTATTTTATTTCAAATATCAAAATTGCATAAGTGTAAAAATCCACTCGGGATTGCTTGCATGCCCACATGACTAAATTTGGATACAGGGCACAATTTTTAAACTTTTCTTGTATATATATCTATTGTCAGCAGTCAAAACACTTGGTATACTGGTAATGGCGGGCACCTATTTCAGGAATTTTTTGAACCCCTAAAATGCACTTTCATACATTTTTGTACAATCTGTCACTTGTTACTTTCTCAACACATTTGCCAACTGAATTTCTAGATAGAATGCTACATTTATATAATGTAATCAGTGTGTATGGAGTGCGTTGTATGCTTGCTGTATTGTTTTGGTGTTTTATTTTCATTTATCACTGTAAATTTTGTATGTCTGAGGGCCTCATGGAAGATTAGTTTTGTAACTAAATGTGTAACCCTCTTTAAATAAAGTCTATTATTATTATTATTATTATTATTATTATTATAGTTGGAGAATTGTTACCGTAATAAACCTGTAATTGGTGTGTTGCATTGAAGATAATTTTGTCAGCATTACTGGCAAAATCTTTTTATTTTTGAGTTGTTTCGTTAGCGCAATAGGTAGTGTGGTCAAATGTATGGCTAGACGACATCACTGTAGTGGTGCAGCTTCGTGTGTTTTACGTTTATTTATCGTCACTACCGGTTGCCCATATGAGCGACGCCTCCTGAAGAGATTAGTCATTTTAGATTTTTGGAGGATAGTGCAATGATACAGACAGACCCATTCTCCTCTGGTTCGTTTACGTGCACGGTGTACAGCACCGACACGAGACCTCGGTTTAAAGTCTGATTGTGAAAGATTGTTAATTTTATTAGGGTCAGACGGGGGATCGAATCTTCGATCCCTGAATTACCAGTTCAGCGTGTTACCACTGGACTACAGATCAGTAGTGCAGCTACGATTCCTGGTTTATGCCTATATAGCATAGGAGTATAGGCAATTGTTTATGTAACTAAAGTTGAAAAGATTTACCATTACTCAAGAGTTAATTGATTTCAACAAATAAATTAGACTGTATGAATATTTGTATGACCCTGTTGAAAGACAGGTAAATCTGCACCAACTCTAAGATGTGTATATCGAACTGTCTATTGTAGAGAATTTATACGAATACAGTCAAACCTGTGTTAGTGGTCACCTCTATTAAGCAGCCAGTTTTGAGATTCCCAATATGTTGTATTAATATACATTTGACCTCTATTAAGCAACCACCTGTGCTAAGCAGCCACTTTCTGTGATTCCATTTGCTGGCTGCTTAAGGCAGGTATGACTGTATTCATAATGTATGTACTATTATTGAAAACGTATAACTGGTGTTCATAGTTGGTGTATAGTTCAATTATCCTTCTTAACTAATAGTTGAATGCAATTGTTGCATAAATAGGTGCACGTTATTGATACAGGTTATATACGATTTAATAATGGACAATTGTTAACTCTTTGCATGCTGGGTAATTTAACCCTTCCTTCATAGAGATTTAGGTTGATATACTATTATATCTCCATACAAACGACAGCCATTTGGCTATCATGCAGTGGATAAGTAGTTGCCATATCTATCTCACCTCCATAGATATTACTGGGACTACATAGAGATTTAGGTTAATATACTATTATATCTCCATACAAACGGCAGCCATTTAGCTACCATGCAGTGGATAAGTAGTCGCCATATCTATCACACCTCCATAGATATTACTGGAACTACATGAGATTCTGGCCTTTATTATGAACATTGGTTTGGCTACTATGTCGTTAATGTATGTCGTATTGGTAATGGCGTTAAGATGTGCTTCTATGAGGGAAAGGGTTAAAAACAGTCAATAGTTCAAATAATTTTATCAGACGACAATTGATTAATGTGTGTTTCTTATTAGTAACTGAAAACTCTGGAAATATGTCGTGGAATTTCATCAGAACTGTGTCATTACAACACAATTCTAATGGAATTTGAGGACATATTTCTCTGTTATTTTCACCCGCTAGCACGCAAAGAGTTAATGTACCCGAAACTGAGTGCAAGAAATGTACCATTACTCAACAGTAGACTTTGCCTTATGAATATGTGTACGTCCCATTAAATGGACAGATCAATCTGCACGGACAATACTGGTAGCTTTCTCCAACTTAATGTCAGGGTGTATTAACAGTAGCTCATAATCCTATAACAAATTTACCAAGAAATATTTGCTGTCTATAATTGTATGCCTTTTGAAGTGACCTGACATGGCGGAGTCAACCTCTGCTCAGGCTATTGCTGTTGTTTTATAGGTAAACCTGATTATGTTGTCAGTCATTCCCGTATTGCTAAACAACCCAACAATTTCCCCAAGTCTTTGGAGGCATTAATCTTATGATTAGTGTTTGATAAAAGTATATTTAATTGTTTTATTATTTCTTGATAATTATTTTTTCATAATAGTGAGATTCTTCTTTCTCAATGAGTGCATCACAACAGCACGAAGCCATTCCTGTAGATTACCAAGCATGCTATCTCATCCATTTTAAAATAAGTTCTTTATCTATGCACCCTTTAAGGTTACCAATAATAGGTAACTAAGATAGGTCAATCTGCACCAACTATGCACTAACTAGTCACGCTGCAACAATCTATATAGATGTTTACAAAGGTGACAAAGATAGGTCAATCTGTACCAACTATGCACTAACTAGTCACGCTGCAACAATCTATATATATGTTTACAAAGGTGACAAAGATAGGTCAATCTGTACCAACTATGCATTAACTAGTCACGCTACAACAATCTATATAGATGTGTACAAAGGTAACAAAGATAGGTCAATCTGCACCAACTATGCACTAACTAGACACGCTGCAACAATCTATATAGATGTTTACAAAGGTGACAAAGATAGGTCAATCTGTACCAACTATGCACTAACTAGTCACGCTGCAACAATCTATATAGATGTGTAGAAAGGTAACAAAGATAGGTCAATCTGTACCAACTATGCACTAACTAGTCACGCTGCAACAACCTATATAGATGTTTACAAAGGTGACACAGATAGGTCAATCTGTACCAACTATGCACTAACTAGTCACGCTGCAACAACCTATATAGATGTTTACAAAGGTAACAAAGATTCGGGTAATAATGCATGTTGTGCCATGTAATCGATCTGTTAAAGCTTTATTCAATACCTAATTGTTTAATGTTTGCTGGTTTTGTGTGAAATTGTTTAATACATGCTCTTTACCACAGTTTTAGTAAATAAAGTAAGCAAGTGT
>CM026398.1:52980190-53090190 GCA_014843695.1 Archivesica marissinica | reverse complement strand
GGGTCTGTCTGTATCATTGCACAATCCTCCAAACATCTAAAATGACTAATCTCTTCAGGAGGCGTCGCTCATATGGGCAACTGGTAGCGCCGATAAATAAACGTAAAACACACACATAAACCACCATTAAGCAAAAGAAACAATGTTTAAATTAATTTTTATTTTTTGGTATATATATATATAATGGAATTCAGATTTTCTCGTGTTTGTTGTTTACTCTGATGGAACAGACTTCCTTTGCAACTGTTGTAATATTAACGATATTTCTTTAACTTCAATCTGATGGAACAGATTTCCTTTGCAGCTGTTGTAATATTAACGATTTTATTTAACTACAATCTGCCTATATGTCATGTACATGTGTTCGTAGCTAGTGGATACATTGTTATTTTTGTCCTTTCTATTAACATAACTGGTTTTTAAATAAAGCGAATAAAAAAATTCTGTCTAGATATTCATCTTGTAAACTTCATTATTTTCCCTGCCTACCTCAACTTTATTGGACCTTGTTGGGTGGTTTAAATTGCTGACTGTTTGTCCTTTGGGAACCATCAGATACAAACACTGTTGATTGTTGACAAATCTATAGACTTAAAAAACAGTACACGTACATACATTATTAGATCACATGACCAAAGATTGTGCAGGTTTTTATGCGAGATAGGAAGTATTCAGTGTCAGCCATCATCCATTGTTCATCAACATTTCATTTAAATTACTTCTTCTTAATGGTACACTATTTTCAAATTTGGTCCGCAGCATCCTTGAAACAAACACCAGGTTTGTTCAATGAGGTCAATAGCAAGGTCAACTTCAAGGGAAACCATCAAGCATGTGTGTGCGTAGGATTGTAACTCAAGTGGTTAGTAACACCCATGCAATAACTTCTACCAAGCTTGTTTATATGGGGTCAATGGAATCAAAAACTGTTACTAGGTCAACTTCCTAGGGAACTGTTTAAGCAGCTCCTTCTTATGAGCCAATCGTAGGAGTGTGAACAGATCTTGTAGTAGCATCTTTACAACAGCCTGTGCCACGTTTGTTCTAGTTGTGTTACTGACTAAAGAGTTAAACGGAACCAGATCTCATTTATGAACACGGTAGATCTACATACTTTCATCACATCACCACAATGTCAGCTGTAGACGGCCCGATCCCAGACTACGAATATGTCACGGATGACATGGCTGCCACCATCGTCACTGCACACGAACCAACGCCATGAATGGCTGCTAAGGTTGAAGAGATTAAGAGACACGCAATCGTGCCGCAGGATCCTGCCAGGAGTGGGCATATTTTCTATCACTGTGGTCAGACCTATGCAAGCGGCCACTAAAATAATAGGTTGTGATTAAACTGTCAAATTACTGGAATATGTTGCGACGAACCATTAAGAAAAGACGTTATGAGGTCAGCCGATGGTAGCCTCACTGATAAAATAGCTGATGATGTTCTATCCGTGATTAAGAAACTCGCAGTCCGAATAGAAACAGAATAGGTCGTGATAGCGCAGTGGATGTATTACGATTATGCCCTTAGGCAAGACATTTAAATTCCACGTTGCCTCTTCTCCCTCCCTCTTGGCGATGGATTCCATCAGGAATGAGGCATCGAGAGTGATTAATATAAGTTGTAAGAACTTGTTTTGCAATCAAGCTAAAATAAATTAATAGAAACAGTATAGCTACTCAGTAATAAATACTAGGTTACGTCCCTTTTATAAAATCCACCATTTGTTTTAAGTACACGTGTAGTAACTATTGAGAAATCCCATACAGAAAGTTTAATTTCTACATTTAATAATAATGATTAATCCGATACTTAAGCATAAGAAAGGTATTTATTACATGTACTATGTTTATATAGTTACGACATGTGGCTTTTATATGAGGCACATATAAACGCCGGGAGAAAGATATTTGATCTGTGATAGTTATAAAAAGCACTATGGTGAGTATTTTTAATTAAATTGTTCAACTGTTGTACCGGTTTACAACATCCTTGATTGTTTGTAACCTGACTGTCAATAACATTCACTGGTACAGAATCTATCTCTGAAGATTTTGCTATGACTCTTATATATAGAGTTGTGGAACCTATGCTCGGCGTAAATCCTACATATCATGGCCTATAAAAAAAAGTTAAATGCACTTGCCGTATATTATTATTTTCAGTCGTGAACACAACTTTCATAAAATTGTTGTTGAAATGTTTAGCTTCATTACGTAGCCATGCGCCTAAATACAGCTATCGCAACGGCACCTGTTTCCATGGGGAACTAGATACATTAGGGCACCTATGCACGGCGTACATGGAATTTTTTATTTATGCATGGGTAAATGTTGAATATATTATTTTGACTTAGTAACATCAATAACTAACAATATTACAACTCAAAAGAAACTTTTTTCTGGTTATTTGTACATTTTATTCCCAATCCGAATAGCCACCTGAAATGCTCATAAACCGCACATTTCGGTGGAAATTTTTTCCCCGACAAGTTGTCTGTTTATATTCGGCTACTGAACCAGTCAGGTGACAGTTGCATTAGGCTACCGGTACGCACAACGGAATGCTATTGAACCATGCTTCACCTCTGTCAACGAAAATAGATTAAAACTATTTAAATATTTTAAATACGGATGTAAATGGAAAAAATACGCCGAGCATAGGAATACGCCAAGCATACCACTCTATGTAAGAAAGTGATGCGATGGGAAAGCCTTACATAATACAACCCCCACAAGGTATGGATTTTCTGATACTTGTTGACGAACATGAGTGTCCATGGAGTGTAAGTGCGACGATTGCAAGTTCATACTAGTAATGTAGCACCTTTTTGCGTTGAATCATGTGCTCCAAGTCTGGCCCCAATCATCGAGAGCTTTGGAGGTTGTCAGAGAATGGCGTGACCATTGAAGTTATGATTAGGCCTACTCTTATATAATCAGCCATCAGCGAAGAGCCTAACCTGAACATTGACTGTGTATTGTAGATCGTTGATGTGGCCAGGATCTATTTGATTGACAAGGTTGATGATGTGGCATATGAATAGGAGTGATCCAATGTCAGTGTCCGTGACACACCATATTCTATTTTGTGGGGTTCGAGTGTATCTCCTCAACCAGTACTTGTATGTGTCTCTGCGTAAGGAATTACTGTAGCCATGTATTGATTCTACCGTATATTCCATATCTCCCCACGTTATGCAGTAACTTCTCATGGGGACTGTGGGGACTGTGTCGAAGGCCTTGGAAAAGTCAAGTATGACGACATAGTCTGTTTCCTAAGAATAACCAGCACGAACTCCATGTTGAAGTTAAAATACCATGCATAGAGGTTATACAACTGTTCTCCGATCTCAAAACTCAGCCTCAACGCCTGATTGGTTCAATTGACAGAAACACTCAGAATCAACCAATCATATCATTTGAGCTTGAGTTTGAGATCTGAGAACTTGTTTATAACCTCGGGGCCATGTTACTCTAAGTGTTTAAGCATGCATGTGACTACGGGTGATATGTTCTAGTATCTTACAGGAAAGTTAATGGACATCACCCGTTTTGAAGATTGGGGCTACGTTAGCATTCGGCCAGTCATTAGATAGCTTTCCTGGACATGTGGAAATACAAACACTGTAATAGAAGGTTCGAACTGTCCTCTGTTAGTTGTATCACAGAGAGCGTAATAATAATGATGAGTATTAATGGACTAACTGATGAGAACGTTAAGTTGAATCGTGTTTACTAGTGGGATACAAACGCTTGAAATCAACGAACATATTCCATGTTCAGGTGACGTCGATATTGCCCAGATATGTGATTTCTGAAGTCGGAGGATGCTATCATGCAAACAAGACATTTGATGATCATTCCAAAGGTATTTCTTAGAGGAATAATGTGTTTTGTACATTCGTGTATAAAGTTTAGTTTACTATGATGTATTTGTTTGATCTTACACGTGTTTCGTGCCTCAATTGACATAGTATGTTCAATAATACCTTTACTGATACTGTGTGTGTTTACGTTTATTTATCGTCACTACAATATGAGAGACGCCTCCTGAAGAGATTAGTCATTTTTGATTTTTGGAGTATAGTGCAATGCTACAGACAGAGACCCATTCCAGAGTCTCGTCTGGTTCTTGTATGTGCACTGTGTAAAACACCGACACGAGACCTCGGTTTAAAGTCCCACCTGAAAGACTGTTAATTTTATTAGGGTCAGATGGGGGATCGAACCTGCTGATACTATGCTTGCATAATACTAATGTATGGCCTCTTAAACATATTGTGACAAGTTTTTTGATAGGCTATAATTATAATGTTCTATGTGTACTTTACATATGTTTATGCATCGTCACCTAGCCGGGGAACAGGTGTCGATATAGTTTGCCTCGTCATCAAATAAACATATTTTAGCACCGATACTATTAATTGGGCCGTATTGAGTTTCTGATCATATCATTTTGCCAGAAGCTAAAAAGTGAAAAATCGACAGACTGGCACCCAGGCTAATCGTCGCCCCCTGATGGTTAATCGTGGACGACAACAGCAGAAGTAGATTTGTCATTTTATTTTATATTGAGGACAGTGCAAGATACAGATATAGACCTCACTTCCTGAGGCATTCCTGGTTCTTTTACCTGTCAGCTGTATAGCACCCATCCATGATACCTCGATTTATAGTTGTTAATAGTATTAGGCCCAGGCGGGGCATCTATGTTCTATGAATGTGTCTGTGTGTGTTCTTGTATAGTGAATATTTGGGTATGTGTGTTTCTCAAACTTTTAACGACATTTGAATATATCAATAAATATGTTGTCTTTTGATTTTGAATATGTTAAAGCATAGACATGGATTGACAGGACGTTAGAATAGTCACCTACAGAGATGCTTCTAATGTATTGTCAAGCCATGTTCTCATTCTTATTTTATTTCAAATATCAAAATTGCATAAGTGTAAAAATCCACTCGGGATTGCTTGCATGCCCACATGACTAAATTTGGATACAGGGCACAATTTTTAAACTTTTCTTGTATATATATCTATTGTCAGCAGTCAAAACACTTGGTATACTGGTAATGGCGGGCACCTATTTCAGGAATTTTTTGAACCCCTAAAATGCACTTTCATACATTTTTGTACAATCTGTCACTTGTTACTTTCTCAACACATTTGCCAACTGAATTTCTAGATAGAATGCTACATTTATATAATGTAATCAGTGTGTATGGAGTGCGTTGTATGCTTGCTGTATTGTTTTGGTGTTTTATTTTCATTTATCACTGTAAATTTTGTATGTCTGAGGGCCTCATGGAAGATTAGTTTTGTAACTAAATGTGTAACCCTCTTTAAATAAAGTCTATTATTATTATTATTATTATTATTATTATAGTTGGAGAATTGTTACCGTAATAAACCTGTAATTGGTGTGTTGCATTGAAGATAATTTTGTCAGCATTACTGGCAAAATCTTTTTATTTTTGAGTTGTTTCGTTAGCGCAATAGGTAGTGTGGTCAAATGTATGGCTAGACGACATCACTGTAGTGGTGCAGCTTCGTGTGTTTTACGTTTATTTATCGTCACTACCGGTTGCCCATATGAGCGACGCCTCCTGAAGAGATTAGTCATTTTAGATTTTGGAGGATAGTGCAATGATACAGAAAGAGACCCATTACAGAGTCTCCTCTGGTTCTTTTAAGTGCACGGTGTAAAGCACCGACACGAGATCTCGGTTTAACGTCCCATCTGAAAGACAGTTAATTTTATTAGGGTCAGACGGGGGATCGAACCTGCGATCCCTGGATTACCAGTCCAGCGTGTTAACCACTGGACTACAGATCCGTCTGTTACCTCAGATGGTCAATGGGACACTATATATGCACCAGCGGATGCCGGATATAGGTGATATGAATACGTCTAGGGTAGCACAGCCAACTGGTAATACATACTAGTAACCTAATTGTAATATTCTTACTAAAATTATTTAATCATCTTAGAACTATCTGCTCGCTAAGATGTTTTGCGGTTGTGAGTATAAACACATCATAGTCTGTTCGTTTTCTGAGAGTTTCCGACTGACCTCCTTACGACGTGCCTCGTCGCTTCCGGCGCACACCTCGCAACAACAACATAGGATTCCACGATCTTATGGTTGTCGAATGGGACTCATTTCCACCATCGGCGAAGTTACCGTCCTCGGATTTGATGGAGATAGCCGACCAGCTGATAACATCAGGATCCACCTCCATGCCGCTGCGGGACGATTATGTCACCTGCTATAGGAAGGAAGTACTTCTCAGAGATGTCAGAGCACATTCAACGTATAACGTATTACTACTACTTTTCTCTTGTTCGTTTATCATTATGTTTGTTATTGCGCCATTTTTATCGGCACACGAATTGAGAACTGGATGTATTCACATTGAAGCCCGGAATCGACCTACAACGTGTTGATGTCTAACTGCTTCGCCGGTTTCCATGCTGCTGCGGGATGACCAACAGTGAGGATGTTGTTCGCCGTTGAGAAAGAGACACTCTTGATGCTATGTCACATCTACTAGACGAAGGAAGAACCTCTCCGTAATGTCACAACTAGATCAGCAACTCGACGTAGACTACTATAAGCATATTTGGTCGCCTGCATGCCTCGGTGGCTGCGACGACATTAAGCAGAACTATGTACATCGTTCCGTTTGTGAGAATGTTGTTAGGACATGACTGTACAGCTGTGTTCATAGATCCCACTGGCCTTAGTACAGCAGTGTATCTTTGATGTGTGTGTCAACTGCAAAAGTATTGAAGTCAACCACTCTTTGATAGTGCATTTGGGCGCGGACACACCTCTATAATCTCGGACGCACACATACATGTATATCGCTGCGTCAACTTACCATGTTTCGTTTTCTACAGATCGTAAAGCAAAGCGACTTATGGCGTATGTAAAAATATCAACCTTTCTTTGACTTCAAAATAGCATACATTTTTATAAAAGGCATTATAGCTGTACGTTTTCCTTCTTATTATGGTGGTAGTGTTTAAAGGTAACGGGGTCTTCTTCCAATAATAGCTTGAGAATCGACAACACATGGCATGTGAGGTTTTAAGCTCACCAAACACACAACCAAACAATACCGATATACTGGACTTCATAGATGCTGTTCGCTGATATGTAGTAAGCCATGTTGTGACATATCACACTACACAACCTCGGCCGGGTTCAAACTTGTACGCATCCAAAGCGTTTCTCGTCACGACGTTAAATTTATTAACTGTGTTACTAATTTATTTACATTCGACCATAGTACTTTAATTTCTTCACTACTATTGACTGGTCATGTGACTTGCATTTCCTCAGATCGAATCAGATGATAAATCGAGCCAATGAAAACGCGCTTGAGTACACGAATTGCCACTTCCGTTTTATGGAACTCGGTCAGATGTAGGTAAACATTGGTATTGCACAGCACTAACTGTAACACGTCGACAAAAAGGAGAAAACGTCGCTCTTTTAGAACTTTATTGGCTAATAAAACAATTATTTCATTGCCATTCGGGGAACAGTCAAAACTATTGCCCTACGATGCTGTGGACAACCTCGTGTGGAGGGTCGTAACTAGTGTTGTTAAAACTTGTGGCCCAACCCATTTACTTCAACATATCTTGACAATTCTTGTGCAATGACATAAAACGTTGATTATGCATACTTTTTTTCTTGTTTGTTAATTTTTTTAATTTTGTACAGTTGTATATATAGAATGAATGCAATAAAATATGATTAAACTAAAAGTTCATCGGTTTGTCCACGGCATCTCGGGGCAATAGTTTTGACTGCTCCCTGAATGGTAATGCAATAGTTGTATTATACATGTATTGTATAAATACTGTTCAGGTTTGTGCTGATATTTACATTAATAAAAAGAACATTACACATGTATGAGCGTACGGAATCATGCACAATTGAACGTTGTACAGTCAACATGTTTTTTCCCAATATATAAAGATATACGTATTACACATACATGTACACACACCTTTAATTACATAAAAGACACACATTCATTGATTGTTTTTACATTATGAAAAAAAAAATCCACGGAGAGATACTGTGACTGTCCACAATTCCTCAAGCGAGATCTCGTCTGAAATCTTCACATGAGTGATCCTCGAGTGATCCTCGAGTGATCTACTCTCTCAATATACACTAAGAAAAGAACGAAATGGACATATGTATCACCTACCCAATATCAAATACATATGTATCACCTACCCAATATCAAATACATATGTATCACCTACCCAATATCAAATACATATGTATCACCTACCCAATATCAAATACATATGTATCACCTACCCAATATCAAATACATATGTATCACCTACCCAATATCAAATACATATGTATCACCTACCCAATATCAAATACATATGTATCACCTACCCAATATCAAATACATATGTATCACCTACCCAATATCAAATACATATGTATCACCTACCCAATATCAAATACATATGTATCACCTACCCAATATCAAATACATATGTATCACCTACCCAATATCAAATACATATGTATCACCTACCCAATATCAAATACATATGTATCACCTACCCAATATCAAATACATATGTATCACCTACCCAATATCAAATACATATGTATCACCTACCCAATATCAAATACATATGTATCACCTACCCAATATCAAATACATATGTATCACCTACCCAATATCAAATACATATGTATCACCTACCCAATATCAAATACATATGTATCACCTACCCAATATCAAATACATATGTATCACCTACCCAATATCAAATACATATGTATCACCTACCCAATATCAAATACATATGTATCACCTACCCAATATCAAATACATATGTATCACCTACCCAATATCAAATACATATGTATCACCTACCCAATATCAAATACATATGTATCACCTACCCAATATCAAATACATATGTATCACCTACCCAATATCAAATACATATGTATCACCTACCCAATATCAAATACATATGTATCACCTACCCAATATCAAATACATATGTATCACCTACCCAATATCAAATACATATGTATCACCTACCCAATATCAAATACATATGTATCACCTACCCAATATCAAATACATGTATTTAGAAACACTCAGTTCTGAAATCGATGGACAGAATTCTAAATAAATTCGTAGAAATAAATGTCACCCACTACTAAATTAGTTAATATGAAATACATATTTAAAGAACTCTGGTTTACATGGTAATCAGAGAGAGAGCAAATAGTAATAGGAGATCGTCTTCTCAGAATCACAATAATTTCACAGAAATGATTACCAGGTAACCCAATCCACTGTACTTGCTACACTGGAATTCTGTACACTGTACTTGCTACAATGGAATTCTGTACACTGTACTTGCTACACTGGAATTCTGTACACTGTACTTGCTACACTGGAATTCTGTACACTGTACTTGCTACAATGGAATACTGTACACTGTACTTGCTACAATGGAATTCTGTACACTGTACTTGCTACACTGGAATTATGTACACTGTACTTGCTACAATGGAATTCTGTACACTGTACTTGCTACAATGGAATTCTGTACACTGTACTTGCTACACTGGAATTCTGTACACAATAGCAAACAATGTGAATAAGCTAAATATATGCTACTTAAGGAGTTTGACTAACGCATACTAGTATAATACGTGTTGCGCATTCTGGTGATTGTTTCATTTGCTAAGTTATTTAGATGAGCGACAGAGGACCACTTATCCCTCTTGCCTAATACCCTGGGGCCTTCATGGCGTAGTGGTTAATGGTGTTAACGTCAAACCATTTGCCTCTCACCACTGTTGGTTCGAATCACAATGGGAGTGTCGAATGGTTTCTTGTGAGGACGCTCTACAGTTGGCTTGCAGAAGGTGGGTTCTACTCCCACCCGTGCCAGAAATACTGCGCGGAGAGGCACCCGGGGTCTTCATCAAACACTATTAGTAGGAGAGACGCCTTAATATTACCTAAATGTTTGGTGCCATTTTAAACCCCACACAATAAATCAACTAAAGGATACAATGTGTGTTGATTAGATGACACACTGTGTTGCTTAGTTGACACACTGTGTTGATTAGATGACACACTGTGTTGATTAGATGACACACTGTGTTGATTAGATGACACACTGTGTTGATTAGATGACACACTGTGTTGCTTAGTTGACACACTGTGTTGATTATATGACACACTGTGTTGATTAGATGACACACTGTGTTAATTAGATGACACACTGTGTTGCTTAGTTGAAACACTGTGTTGATTAGATGACACACTGTGTTGATTAGATGACACACTGTGTTGATTAGATGACACACTGTGTTGCTTAGTTGACACACTGTGTTGATTATATGACACACTGTGTTGATTAGATGACACACTGTGTTAATTAGATGACACACTGTGTTGCTTAGTTGAAACACTGTGTTGATTAGATGACACACTGTGTTGATTAGATGACACACTGTGTTGATTAGATGACACACTGTGTTGCTTAGTTGACACACTGTGTTGATTATATGACACACTGTGTTGATTAGATGACACACTGTGTTAATTAGATGACACACTGTGTTGCTTAGTTGAAACACTGTGTTGCTTAGTTGACACACTGTGTTGATTAGATGACACTATCACCCATTCTATTTTTAGACGACAATTGGACACATGGGCTCCTTACGGGTGTGCAACCCATAACAGTTGAAACAGGCCCCCACTATTTTACTCCATTCTATATATCTCATTGCCGGCCCAACATACCCGTAGTCGATCCCACTTATCCGTAGTCTTTCCCACTTACCCAATCTTTCCCACGTACCCGTTGTCTGTCCCACCTACCTCGTCTGTCCCACCTACCCGTAGAACCTCATCTTGAAGTCAGTTCATATTATAATTTATTTATTTATATTTAGTTGTGCTATATGTCACCTAACGCTATACGGTCCGTCAATGGTTACTCGTGTACCGATGTGTCCATCTACCGTAAAACGTATTATCTCGACGCTAACTGCACGCCTGTTATGCTTCTCTGTGTATATTGAGAGCGAGGAAGACCCATGTTTCTCAGTGCTGGAACACCGCCGTAGTGATGGGGGAAGCAATCTGACTATGCAATGTTTCACAGCACTGGAACACCGCCGTACTGATGGTGGAAGCAATATGACTATGTAGTGTTTCACAGTGCTGGAACACCGCCGTAGTGATGGGGGAAACAATCTGACTATGCAATGTTTCACAGCACTGGAACACCACCGTACTGATGGGGGAAACAATATGACTATGCAATGTTTCACAGTGCTGGAACACCGCCGTAGTGATGGGGAACCAATATGACTATGCAATGTTTCTCAGTGCTGGAACACCGCTGTAGTGATGGGGAACCAATATGACTATGCAATGTTTCACAGTGCTGGAACACCGCCGTAGTGATGGGGAACCAATATGACTATGCAATGTTTCTCAGTGCTGGAACACCGCTGTAGTGATGGGGAACCAATATGACTATGCAATGTTTCACAGTGCTGGAACACCGCTGTAGTGATGGGGAACCAATATGACTATGCAATGTTTCTCAGTGCTGGAACACCACCGTACTGATGGGGAAGCAATCTGACTATGTAGTGTTTCACAACACTGGAACACCGCCGTAGTGATGGGGGAAGCAATCTGACTATGCAATGTTTCACAGTGCTGGAACACCGCCGTAGTGATGGGGAACCAATATGACTATGCAATGTTTCTCAGTGCTGGAACACCGCCGTAGTGATGGGGAAGCAATCTGACTATGTAGTGTTTCACAACACTGGAACACCGCCGTAGTGATGGGGAAGCAATCTGACTATGTAATGTTAACCATGTTTGTTTTAATAGTCTCCCGTGTCCTCGAAGTGTTGAGCGCATCTCTCCGATACACATCTCCAGTTACAATAATCGTAATGTATCACATATTTGTCTCTCTCTCTACAATGCTGGTTTTCAATTCATCTTCCCCTTCTTGGTTTTATTGTGTTCACTGAAAATGATGTATTAAGACTTAGTACAATTTACGTCCATGACAAATATAATAATTTAATACGCGTCACGAATATTAGAATCGCTTCCGCCTTTATATATCCATACCACATCCATTCCAGTAATGTAAATATAGTTTAAACGATTACGAAGCCAGTGTTAACAACTTATATTAATCACTCTCGTTGGCGCGGGTGAAAGCGTAAATGTGGTCATTCGTGTGGGGGGAAACCGGAGTACCCGGAGAAAACCCACGTGTCCGATCTGGCGACCACCGTACCATCTCACATACTTCCAGGTCCGAGGATCGAACCCGGGTTGCATTGGCGAGAAGCGAGCGCGCTCACCACTGCACTAATGGGACAGCCCCGATATGTAAATATAAAATCATGGACCCATCTTTGGATTGCCATATGCACGTATTAGCCTTATTAGCCTATGCAATTGTACACGCCGAATTGGATGCCGTAATCGGCAATGTGCCGTTCGTTGGAATGGAATAGTAGGCAGTGTAAGACTAGTTTTGAACCCCACTCATCCCCAGAAATCGACCCCGGTCGTTATTTGATGTCGGAAAATGACCATCCTTTGTAAAATTATGACTCCCCATTTAAATCACCTCAGAAATTGACCCCTGGTCATTATTTGATGTCTGAAAATGACCCCCATAATGCATGTTTTTACTTCCCGTTCTTTGTTCGACACTGGCTTCGTTACTCAACCACACACTGGTCTATCATTCTCTATCTAGATGACACGTTAACACTCACTCGTCCGTCCGTCCGCCTACCTGTCCGCCCACGATCTTGATTACAAGTGACCATACATTGATTCAAGTGTCCGTCCGTCTCTCTGTATCATTTGTGCTATTATTATTCCAAACATTCAAATATCGTACTATTCTTAGTATAGGTCATAGTATCCACTACCGTTCGTACAGTACTGTTTCTCGACGTTACATGTACGTACGTAGCCTGGGAACAGGCGTCGATATATTTTGCCTGGTCAGGCAAATAATGTCTTTTCTTTTCGCTACGCCGTGTAGTTGTGCACGCGGTGCACGAGGTTTAGGCGCTATAGCGTGATATACGCTCGGAAGAATTTGGGGTAAAATATGATCTGATTATCATTCGAAGGTCGGCTACCGTAGAGCTAGGAGAACTTGGGTGCAATTAATTCCACGTGATAGTGTGAATTAAGTCTACACTTTAACAATGTACGGGGTTCTGTAAAATTACACGTTAAATTAACGTCATCTTAATGTCTTTAGACATTATTCTAGGGAAATAGGCCTACAGTACGAGACATATAATATAGCGGGATAATATAGCAACAGTACATACAGACTTTGTATCAGTTGAAAAAGCTAAGTCACAATATGTATTAGTAGATATATAATATTGATGTATTTCAAATAATTATATTTAGCTGATGACAATATTATGCATACATTGAATCATAATATGATTCGCCATTACATTTGTTAACATGCTAGCATGTACACATTAAATGAACGGTAACGACCCGCATTCTAATTTAAAGCGTGTTTGTGTTTTAATCTAGACGGGGTTCAGGAAAGAAAATAAATAGAAAATATTTATTTTCGGACGAACCCAGAGAGGGAGACAATAAATATATTTTAACACCGAGACTAAAATTGGGCTGTATTGAGTTTCTGAACATATCAACGTCATTTGGCTAGAAGTTAAAACATGAAAAATCGACAGACTGGAACCCAGGCTAGTACGTACGTAATGGGCGATTTCGTATACTACTCTAAATGTGTATGACGACATATATATGATTAATTTATCTCACTGACGGCTGGCTACGGGAGCCGTTACTGTGCCACCTATAATTGTTGTATCTGTCACAGGGTGAGAAAATGTGCAGTCAACCCGGGGCTCGAACCCGGGACCTTTCGCTAACAGGGCGAACGCACACTCTACCGACTGAGCTAGCCTGGCCGCTTGCACATACTCTCCCCGATGGTGACTAAGTCTGTACCGCGACATGTATGTAGAATAACGACAGGGCTAAGTCGAAATAACGATATAGTTATGTCGAAATAACGACAGGGCTAAGTCGAAATAACGATATAGTTATGTAGAATAACGACAGGGCTAAGTCGAAATAACGATATAGTTATGTCGAAATAACGACATACTATGTCGAAATAACGATATAGTTATGTCGAAATAACGACAGGGCTAAGTCGAAATAACGATATAGTTATGTAGAATAACGACAGGGCTAAGTCGAAATAACGATATAGTTATGTCGAAATAACGACATATTATGTCGAAATAACGATATAGTTATGTCGAAATAACGACATACTATGTCGAAATAACGATATAGTTATGTCGAAATAACGACATACTATGTCGAAATAACGATACAGTTATGTCGAAATAACGACATACTATGTCGAAATAACGACTTAGCTAAGTCGAACTAACGATACAGTTATGTCGAAATAACGACATACTATGTCGAAATAACGATATAGTTATGTCGAAATAACGACATACTATGTCGAAATAACGATACAGTTATGTCGAAATAATGACATACTATGTCGAAATAACGACTTAGCTAAGTCGAACTAACGATACAGTTATGTCGAAATAACGACATACTATGTCGAAATAACGACTTAGCTATGTCGACATAAATGTTGAGTGGATTAAGATGGTAAACAATATGCGAGTATGAGAGAGAACTTGAGTAACTCGGGAGAGTGGGGGTAAACTATGTAGAAATAGTGCGCGCATTTAGTCTATGAATTAAACAATGGTATGTAACAGACAATGCATATGTTATGTAAAATAGATATTAGCGCGCTCGCTTCTCACCAATGCAACCCGGGTTCGATCCTCGGACCGGGAAGTATGTGAGATGGTACGGTGGTCGCCAGATCGGACAGGTGTGTTTTCTCCGGGTACTCCGGTTTCCTCCCACACGAATGACCACATATACCGTCTCCGTGGCCCAGTGGTTAAGGCGTCCGCCTACGGAGCGGGAGGTCGAAGGTTCGAATCTCGTCAGGGGTTCGTTCTGATATGGCCGGTTGGTGAGCCGCCAGCTAGTTAAATAATGGTTACCGATTGCCTACCAGCCTGGCGCCTGGCATACAAGCATAGGAATCGGGAAGTACTGATGTTCATAAAAAGAGGTGTCTCATAAGTCAGAAATGACTGGCCCTTTAAATAGGGGTGACACTATAATAAACAAACACTTTACTTTACTTTTATACGCTTTCACCGGCGCCAACGAGAGTGATTAATATAAGTTGTTAGAACTTAGAACTAGAATCGTTGTAAAATAAATAAATTTTAAACTAAATAGATATTCGGATTGGATAAACGAAGCGTAAGGATTGTAACGCAATATAAATGTACCTTTAGAAGTGAGGACGAGTTAGTGCATCTGGAGGGAATAAATGTACGTTTAGAAGTGAGGACGAGTTAGTGCATCTGGTGGGAATAAATGTACGTTTAGAAGTGAGGACGAGTTAGTGCATCTGGTGGAAATAAATGTACGTTTAGAATTGAGGACGAGGTGGGAATAAAACCACAGACTAAATGTATTAGAAAAGAGTGCATCGTCAAACTTGTGTGAATAATGTAATAGGCACAGTGATCTAGACATATCTATTTATAGAAGAATGTGAATACAGAAATATATACAATGAAATACAAATAAATAACCACTTACAGACGGATCTGTAGGCCAGTGGTAACACGCTAGATTGGTAATCCATGGATCGCAGGTTCGATCCCCGTCTGATCATAATAAAATTAACAGTCTCAGATGGGACGTTAAACCGAGGTCTCGTGTCGGTGCTTTACACCGTGCACGTAAAAGAACCAGAGGAGACTCTGGAATGGGTCTATGTCTGTATCATTGCACTATCCTCCAACAATCTAAAATGACTAATCTCTTCAGGAGACGTCGATCATATGGGCAACCGGTAGCGACGATAAATAAACGTAAAACACCAAAAATAACCACCTGCCCCTCATTGCTGTAGGCTCGAATCCCACTGGGTGTCTAATTATTTCATGTGAGGAAAGCCTGCTTGTGGTAGGTCGGTATGTCCTAAGCTAGTTTTGTTTATTCCATTTGGAATTCACTACTTCATTATATTCAAAATTCCAACTCGCTCAATATCTTTAAAAACTCGATATTTAAGATGGAATAAGCCAACAGAAACATAGAAATCTGGTGTATATATAATAGATATAGATGAGCTTCCACGTATTGCTGAATACTGTACTTAACATGTAGTGTTTCTTTAAATAATATGTTTTCTATGTCATTGTATATATGTTGAGGGCCTTATTTGTATTAGGCATGTGTTATGTAAGCTCCCTCGTAAAATAAAGTCTTTATTATAATTATTATTATAAGCCCCAAAACCAAACAAACAAATACAATGAATATAGCGACATGTTTATATAGATGCCTGTCCATATTAAATCAGGGCTTTTCCATATTCAGAGGGGACCAGCCCTGTGCTTGTCTGTTAACAATAGTATCCGTGAGCACTGACATCATTCAATGTGAGAGATTACTGATTTACTGATTATTTTAATGTGAGAGATTACTGATTTACTGATTATTTTAATGTGAGAGATTACTGATTTACTGATTATTTGGAGCTAGTTGACATCATTGTTTTCAATTGTATTAAATTAAGATAGCATATGAATAAAGGTTATACGATAAATGAATTTAATAGGAATATACGTCGTAGACTAAAGGAACTTGAAACAGAGAGGGCTGTATGTGTGTTTTTACGTTTATCTATCGTCGCTACCGGTTGCCCATATGAGCGACGCCTCCCGAAGAGATTAGTCATTTTAGATTTTTGGAGGATAGTGCAATGATACAGGCAGAAACCCTTCCAGAATATCCTCTTGTTCTTTTACGTGCACGGTGTAAAGCACCGACACGAGACCTCGGTTTAACGTCCCATCTGAAAGACTGTTAATTTTATTAGGTTCAGATGGGGGATCGAACCTGCGATCCCTGGATTACCAGTCCAGCGTGTTACTACTGGACCACAGATCCGTCTGTGGGGGTAGAGAACAGAAAAGTAATTAATAAAAGTAATAGGCCAAAGGAATGAGAGACATTACTGGTTTTTCTATTACCTCCCTTGATGGATAAAGTCAGATTTATCCCGAAATGTATATTGGTTCTTTTAGTTGGAATCCTTTGTTTTTACTGTTGTCGTCTAACCAGATGTTGCGTTAGGATAAATGTAATTTTAAATCATGTTAATTAATTGAACTAATTTTTACAATAAGGTATACATTGGATATGCTAAAGGATATCTGTTGAGATTTAATAATTTAATAATTATAAGACGAGAATACGGATAAAACTGGAAAACATGTGGTGCAATTAAGAGGACCAATATACTTTTAGGAGTATTCAGGGGCATTAACTGACTAATGTTTAGAATGCATATTGGAAAGGGATTGACCAGAAGGGTAGAGACGAAACTATCGAATGGATTGAAGGAAAGAACAATAATTAATTGGATATGACCGTGCGACCACATACACGCATCCTCGGTAAATATAAAAAAGTAAAGTGTTTGTTTATTATATTTAAAGGGCCAGTCATTTCTGACTTATGAGACACCTCTTTTTATGAACATCAGTACTTCCCGAATCCTATGCTTGTATGCCAGGCGCCAGGCAATCGGTAACCATTATTTAACTAGCTGGCGGCTCACCAACCGGCCATATCAGAACGAACCCCTGACGAGATTCGAACCTTCGACATCCCGCTCCGTAGGCGGACGCCTTAACCACTGGGCCACGGAGACGGTTTATATATGTCCCAATGGGGACATGGAGTTCTATGATTTCCACAAAGACAATTAAGTAAGTGATCTCCGTCTCCCTATTCAAAGACAATTAAGTAAGTGATCTCCGTCTCCCTATTTAAAGACAATTAAGTAAGTGATCTCCGTCTCCCTATTTAAAGACAATTAAGTAAGTGATCTCCGTCTCCCTATTCAAAGACAATTACGTAAGTGATCTCCGTCTCCCTATTCAAAGACAATTAAGTAAGTGATCTCCGTCTCCCTATTCAAAGACAATTAAGTAAGTGATCTCCGTCTCCCTATTCAAAGACAATTAAGTAAGTGATCTCCGTCTCCCTATTCAAAGACAATTAAGTAAGTGAACTCCGTTTCCCTATTCAAAGACAATTAAGTAAGTGATCTCCGTCTCCCTATTCAAAGACAATGAAGTAGGGAGTCGTTTTTCCATTAATGAACAAGTAACCCCCATTTATCCATTCAATGACATAGCCAAGTAGGGAACTATTATTATATACAGAGTAAGCGAACACCGTCTCCCCATTCAAAGAAATAATTAAGTAAGGAGTTGTTTTTCTATTAGTAAAAAAGTATGTCTCTTCGTTCAAAGACATAACCAAGGACTTCATCAACGACAGGAAGTCACAGTTTTGGCGGGTGGCCTTGGGGCTGTCATTATTATGATATTGACAATGTTACCCCCTCCACACACGTCCTCCGGGGAAATCACGAATTGGGATTACTTTTCTATGTTTGGTAACGTGACACGCAATCTATGACAGGATATTGCGGAAGGGAGTGGTCATTATTCTATGACCCTCCTCGCCGGGGTTGCCTTATCGTACCTTTCTCGGGACCCCCCCACCGGCCAATTATTCGCAAACACAAGTTGAAATGTGGGCATATTTGTAACATTAGCCATTAATTCTTCCTCTGATACAACATGTTTTAAGTAATTGCAAACAAGTGTCAGTATTTTATAGGGGGTCACTTTCCCACATCAGGGGTCACTTTCTTTACACGTATATAGTGTCATTATTATGTTAATATTTGCGCGGGGTCATTTTCCGACTTCAAATGATGACCTCGGGGTCGATTTCTGAACGGAGTTATACGTTTCGTTTCAGTGTAGGCTATACAACTCATATATGAGCCAAACTATTTACAAGTACAATCGATGTACACGTATCGTAGTTTTATTATATTGTAGTTATATATGTTGTATTCTATATGTATAACACCAGCAGATGCAGGGATGTTGCGCATTATCGACTACATTATCGATCAATTCCCCCAAGCATTCCCTTGCATACAGTGATTGCTTGTAGATCCAAAAGGTAGTCCAGTCAACATCCTGCCATATGTTGTGTTTTTTAATTAGAAAATAATACGAAGCGTTTTCAGCTAGAATGCACTTTACCGGTACGTGACCATCCTAGGGCTAGGTTTGTTCTGTTTTTATAGACCTCCTCCCCGATTTGGGTTACCAACGTACCGGTAAAGTGCATTTGTCCCGCGTTTTCCGAGGCGTGAAATGGAACTCAAATGACTTGAAAACGTATGCTCCCTCTAACTATTTAAAAACGTTTTAACTGCTTATATTAATCACTCTCGTTGGCGCGGATGAAAGCGTAAATGTGGTCATTCGTGTGGGAGGAAACCGGAGTACCCGGAGAAAACCACACCTGTCCGATCTAGTGACCACCGTACCATCTCACATACTTCCCTCTAACTTAACACCCCCTTTAAATAATGTGTCTAGCTGGCATGTAGGACGGCATAGCAAGACTGTTGTATAGTGTTTCTTGCGAAACATACATACCGCAATTAAAATGCCTTTTTTCACGTATAAATGCATTGCTACTACACATTCTTCCGAATACATTCCATTACTAACAATGAATCAATAAACAGTGTTTTTGCGGTCTGCAAAGGTGCATTTCATATAACGTTTATCCACGCTCCTGAATTGACGTTTGTTTGTCAGTGGAGTCAATACTAAACGCGTGATAATGTCGTTTAGAGATAGTTTGACTAAGATTAGTCTACAAATAAATATGCATAAGCACACATGTGAGATATAATGGTAAATCTGTACCATAAATAGTTTTACGCATAAATGTCGACCTATTTTACATTATTTTGTTATGTCAACAAACCGTGTATACGACGTTTGTTTATTTGTTGAAATATTCAGTTTTTGAGTCAAATATTTGGAAAACAATTATGCCAGGAAATTACATTCTGTAGAAATTTGCTTTTTCACTGATGTAGTGTCGCTTTAAACACTATTTGATCAAAACTTGTTTACAATCATTTGCACACGTGCGTTTCTGGACGTTTGAAGCTCTACTACATACATGTACATATAATAATCCCAATTATATTGTTTCTGTTTCAACATATACCGTCTCCGTGGCCCAGTGGTTAAGGCGTCCGCCTACGGAGCGGGAGGTCGAAGGTTCAGGAATCTCGTCAGGGGTTCGTTCTGATATGGCCGGTTGGTGAGCCGCCAGCTAGTTAAATAATGGTTACCGATTGCCTACCAGCCTGGCGCCTGGCATACAAGCATAGGATTCGGGAAGTACTGATGTTCATAAAAAGAGGTGTCTCATAAGTCAGAAATGACTGGCCCTTTAAATAAACTATAATAAACAAACACTTTACTTTACTTTACTTTTATGATTTTATGAACATAAACCTCGTTTACCGGCACACACATACATGATCTTACCTTCATAGAAAACTTCTTTAGCCATAGAGCATGCTTTAGTCTGTCCAAACAACAAAATCACTATATAAACAGGGCTATGTGTATGCATGTACAGTCTACATCCGCTATGTCAAAGTCGATTATGTCGAATTATCCGGTTATCTCGAAGTAGGATCAAAGTCCCGTTTCAGACACTATTTTACATATAACTGGCTCTGTTTATATAACGAATTTCGTTATGTCGAACTTCGGTTATGTCGAAGTATGTTGTTAGGTCCGACGGGATTCGACTTAACGGATGTAGACTGTACGTTTCTTTGGAATAATGCTTTCTAACTGAATTAACCGCATCCATACTAGTGGTACGTAGACGTTTCTAACTTAAGCTCATTTCATAAACAGAACAGTGAAATCGTATTAACGTGAGTGACATTGTGTGCTCAGACAATTGAGGTTTGGCCACATTACGCCCAGTGATCAGGTGGTTACAACATAGTTCTTGGACACATTATTCCCAGTGGTCAGGTGGTTACACAATAGTTCTTGGACACATTATTCCCAGTGGTCAGGTGGTTACACAATAGTTCTTGGACACATTACTCCCAGTGGTCAGGTGGTTACAACATAGTTCTTGGACACATTATTCCCAGTGGTCAGATTGCCACACAATAGTTCTTGGACACATTACGCCCAGTGGTCAGGTGGTTACAACATAGTTCTTGGACACATTACTCCCAGTGGTCAGGTGGTTACAACATAGTTCTTGGACACATTACTCCCAGTGGTCAGGTGGTTACAACATAGTTCTTGGACACATTACTCCCAGTGGTCAGGTGGTTACACAATAGTTCTTGGACACATTATTCCCAGTGGTCAGGTGGTTACAACATAGTTCTTGGACACATTACTCCCAGTGGTCAGGTGGTTACAACATAGTTCTTGGACACATTACTCCCAGTGGTCAGGTGGTTACAACATAGTTCTTGGACACATTACTCCCAGTGGTCAGGTGGTTACAACATAGTTCTTGGACACATTACTCCCAGTGGTCAGGTGGTTACACAATAGTTCTTGGACACATTATTCCCAGTGGTCAGGTGGTTACAACATAGTTCTTGGACACATTACTCCCAGTGGTCAGGTGGTTACAACATAGTTCTTGGACACATTATTCCCAGTGGTCAGGTGGTTACACAATAGTTCTTGGACACATTACTCCCAGTGGTCAGGTGGTTACAACATAGTTCTTGGACACATTATTCCCAGTGGTCAGATTGCCACACAATAGTTCTTGGACACATTACGCCCAGTGGTCAGGTGGTTACAACATAGTTCTTGGACACATTACTCCCAGTGGTCAGGTGGTTACACACTAGTTCTTGGACACATTACTGCCAGTGGTCAGGTGGTTACACAATAGTTCTTGGACACATTATTCCCAGTGGTCACGTGGTTACAACATAGTTCTTGGACACATTACTCCCAGTGGTCAGGTGGTTACACAATAGTTCTTGGACACATTATTCCCAGTGGTCAGGTGGTTACAACATAGTTCTTGGACACATTACTCCCAGTGGTCAGATTGCCACACAATAGTTCTTGGACACATTATTCCCAGTGGTCAGGTGGTTACAACATAGTTCTTGGACACATTATTCCCAGTGGTCAGGTGGTTACACAATAGTTCTTGGACACATTACTCCCAGTGGTCAGGTGGTTACAACATAGTTCTTGGACACATTATTCCCAGTGGTCAGGTGGTTACACAATAGTTCTTGGACACATTACTCCCAGTGGTCAGGTGGTTACACAATAGTTCTTGGACACATTATTCCCAGTGGTCAGGTGGTTACAACATAGTTCTTGGACACATTACTCCCAGTGGTCAGATTGCCACACAATAGTTCTTGGACACATTATTCCCAGTGGTCAGGTGGTTACAACATAGTTCTTGGACACATTATTCCCAGTGGTCAGGTGGTTACACAATAGTTCTTGGACACATTACTCCCAGTGGTCAGGTGGTTACAACATAGTTCTTGGACACATTATTCCCAGTGGTCAGGTGGTTACACAATAGTTCTTGGACACATTACTCCCAGTGGTCAGGTGGTTACACAATAGTTCTTGGACACATTATTCCCAGTGGTCAGGTGGTTACAACATAGTTCTTGGACACATTACTCCCAGTGGTCAGGTGGTTACAACATAGTTCTTGGACACATTATTCCCAGTGGTCAGGTGGTTACACAATAGTTCTTGGACACATTATTTCCAGTGGTCAGGTGGTTACAACATAGTTCTTGGACACATTACTCCCAGTGGTCAGGTGGTTACACAATAGTTCTTGGACACATTATTTCCAGTGGTCAGGTGGTTACAACATAGTTCTTGGACACATTACTCCCAGTGGTCAGGTGGTTACAACATAGTTCTTGGACACATTATTCCCAGTGGTCAGGTGGTTACACAATAGTTCTTGGACACATTACTCCCAGTGGTCAGGTGGTTACAACATAGTTCTTGGACACATTACTCCCAGTGGTCAGGTGGTTACACACTAGTTCTTGGACACATTACTCCCAGTGGTCAGGTGGTTACACAATAGTTCTTGGACACATTATTCCCAGTGGTCAGGTGGTCACAACATAGTTCTTGGACACATTACTCCCAGTGGTCAGGTGGTTACACAATAGTTCTTGGACACATTACGCCCAGTGGTCAGGTGGTTACACAATAGTTCTTGGACACATTATTCCCAGTGGTCAGGTGGTTACAACATAGTTCTTGGACACATTACTCCCAGTGGTCAGGTGGTTACACAATAGTTCTTGGACACATTATTCCCAGTGGTCAGGTGGTTACACACTAGTTCTTGGACACATTATTCCCAGTGGTCAGGTGGTTACACAATAGTTCTTGGACATATTACTCCCAGTGGTCAGGTGGTTACACAATAGTTCTTGGACACATTACGCCCAGTGGTCAGGTGGTTACAACATAATTCTTGGACACATTACTCCCAGTGGTCACGTGGTTACAACATAGTTCTTGGACACATCACTCCCAGTGGTCAGGTGGTCACACAATAGTTCTTGGACACATTACTCCCAGTGGTCAGGTGGTCACACAATAATTCCTGTATTGCTTTAGGGATTTTATAATACACCGTAAGCTAGACACTAAACACAAGACAAATGTAGTCCATATCTGAGCATGTTTTACAAATGACACCCCATAACTATCAAAGCCAACCATACTAATCTTGATTCACCTGACAACCGGCAATCAGTTGTCCACACACCAACCTCTGTGACAGCGTGGTGTGTGTGAATTTGCGTTTATTTATCGTCACTACCGGTTACCCATATGAGCGACGCCTCCTGAAGAGATTAGTCATTTTAGATTTTGGAGGCTAGTGCAATAATACAAACAGAGACCCATTCCAGAGTCTGCTCTGGTTCTTTTACGTACACAGTGTAAAGCACCGACACGAGCTACCTCAATTTAAAGTCCCACGTGAAAGACTGTTATTATACTAGAAGACATAGAAAGCGCACACTTCGGATACGTGTGTTTTTACATGAAAAACAATAACTATATAAATACATAGTTTTAAACATTTTGGAATATTTTTAGTTGTTCAGTTTGTGTTTTGTAATAAAGATGTGATATATCGTTGCTGGAATCCTTCGTATTTCGTTTTCATGTAATAATCATATAACGTAGGTGTGCGTTTTCTATGTCATCTACATGTAGTATATTATTAGAGTCAGACGGGGGATCGAAGCTACGTTCGCAGTCCAAGATGTTAACCGCTGGATTATTGAGACAGTGTGGTGTATGCGAGAACGATAGTAGTAGTACAAGTACATGTGCTGACAAATGTAGCCCAAAGAAAGCAACACTTAATATAGGTAAACCATGTGGATGTTGGTGAAAAATAAGTATATACTGTGCGTTACCCTAGGTCTGTAACTAATGTTGGTACGGATTAGACGGTTGTTGACAGGCTGTGACGGACGGATGTTTCCAAATATGAGTAAATGTCCCCCGCCTTCTGTATTGATCTTCTGCAACTGCTGTAGCTGAAATACCATACAAGTTAAATCATATTGGCATATTTTAGCGGATTGCTACAATTTATGTATAATACAATTGAAATATTATAATTACAGTTGTCCATAATATAAGTCGTATGCCCAAATAATCCTGCCTCGCTAATCAAAAATTGCTAGTAAAATATACTATTTTCTTAATAGCCTCTGTCAGACTGGACGGCGACCAAACAATGTACAAGGTCGCCGGCAAACGTGAACACAATGAGACAAAAGACCCAAAAACGTATAAACTTGAAAAAAGCCGCCACCACCTCTCCGCGTTTATAATTGTGTTTCTATCGAGATCTATGAGCTTGGCAACGGTGTTCATGGGGCGCTCTCACCGCGGTCATGGGGTTCCTACCACGAGTCTTCTACGTGTATCACGACCTCACGACGTTTCTACCACGTGATCATGGCTACTATTGATGCTGGTCAGATTTTCGGAAATTCCAAGACGATCATTGGCATACTGTATATTTGTATTATTAGTTTGCTGAGTAGAAACACGATGCCGAGAAAACAAGCTACCAGAGGCCACCGAGGCCGTTACAGATCGGCATCTCGGGAAGCATCCACCTCGCTAGCTCCAGCGTCATCACTAGAGAGGGCCTCCAGGAATTATGCTGCAGAGTCTTACATCCAGTCAGTGACTAGTCAGCGTTATTGTCCCACCCATCTCGGCATCTCGGGCAGCATCCACCTCGCTAGCTCCAGCGTCATCACTAGAGAGGGCCTCCAGGAATTATGCTGCAGAGTCTGACATCCAGTCAGTGACTAGTCAGCGTTATTGTCTCACCCATCTCGGCATCTCGGGCAGCATCTACCTCGCTAGCTCCAGCGTCATCACTAGAGAGGGCCTCCAGGAATTATGCTGCAGAGTCTGACAGCCAGTCAGTGACTAGTCAGCGTTATAGTCCCACCCAGATGATACAGAGCAAGAAGTCCAAGGTCTTAAGTGACCTTGAAAGTGAAGACGAAGAAGCCGTTGTTGACAAAAACCTGGATTCGTATAAACACAAGGGGGAAAAGGGCAGCTTGTGATTTGGTGATCACGATGTCTGGTATTTCCACCACGCATGTATTGCGTTGTGTACTATGTTAGGACGCTTGTCTCACCACATTCGCGATTCCACTGCTTTCCATGCCAGGTCGACGAACATTGGTGTCTATTTCGAACATGATCGGCGATCATTGGCGACCATAGCACGATTGCTGGCTTTTCCACCAGGCGTGTCCTGTGCGTGTACTACGTTCACATATATGTTTGTTACAACATTCGTGACCCCACCGCGTTCCAGGTCAGATCGCGGAACATTGGCGTTTATTGTGAACAGCGATCATTGGCGTCCACAACACGATGTCTGGCGTTTCCACCACGCTTATACCACGCTTATGGCGACATTGGCGCGTTTTGGGTCCATGTTCACGGTAGCCGTATCAGCGCAATAAGAACGCCACCCAGGTCTGACGGGGGTCTACGTAGCCATATTTCCCTGATTCTATTGGCTGCTATATATTGGTCCATTTAGCTAAACAATGATGTTGCATATATACAATGTGTTTGTTTAAACATTATGATATAAATTAGTAGATTTGATATTTATTTAAAATTATGACATAATAAAGACAAACAACTCCACATCGATAGAACAGTAATAAATAGATGTTTATTATCTACAAAAACTGCCAGCATATTTTTCATTCAGTTCAGATTTTGAACTTATTTCATTAGTTTATATAAATTAATTTTAGCTCGATTGCGAAACAAGTTCTTACAACTTATATTAATCACTCTAGAGACCTCATTCCTGATGGAATCCATCGCCACGAGGGAGAGAGAAGAGGCAACGTGGAATTTAGATGCCTTGCCTAAGGGCATAATCGTAACGGCTCCAGCAGGGCTCGAACTCCGGGCCTTTCACACCTGAAGCGAACGCTCTACCACTGCGCTATCACGACTTCCATTATTTCATTGGGAATGAATTTGGGAATGAATGACCTATCTTCTTCTTCGGTTTGTGGTGTGAATGAATCATGCCAGTGACACATGCGTGAGGAAACTATATGGAAATTACGCTAATATTGATATATTAAATAGCAACACCATGAATCGAGTGACAAAAACCGAAATATTTAACGAATGCCGGGCAACAGGTGTTGCCTGGTGATATACTGATTACCTGACGTTCCGTTATGTAGATAGGTTTATTGAATATGACCCATGTAACCGTCTCCTGACACTGAGGTTGCGTGAGAGAGCCCTCATATGTGATATATTGTGGCGTCTCCGGTAGCAGCACGTGTAAAGGTATGCCACTTATCCACTTCTGTTCACCTGAATAATACAAGTATCCATGGTTACTGATTTGTACTGTGTCGTGTTACTCTGACTGAGCGAAATGTGTGCAACTCGAATACAATATAATTTATTGTTTTGTCACGGCCTCGTGTTGGGGGCCGGGCCCTCAGCACACGACACAACAATAACACGAAAGTATTAACGTATTACAAAACGACAGTGCAGTCGTGGTATAACCATATACAGTAGCCGACAACACCCTACTATAGGGAGAAGGTACATGTACAACCAATGAGCACGAACGCGTCAAATAGGTGGCGAAATAACGTATTTCCAATGTGAGTTGCACTTGTGGTCCTTTTGCCTGTATTGTGTATATTGAAGAGTCAGTAAACTATGGTTATCCCAAATAACGACAACGCCACATCTCGTCGTACTGTTAATACGACGTACTATATCGTCGGTCTCTCACCTGGCGGTTGTCAATATATATATCGAAACAGCATTTGAACATTTTAGATTGTAAATGTATGTTAAACGTTGTAGCTTGAAGTGTAATTATCATACCGCGTTATTTAACTTGTGTAACGCTAATGCGCATGCCACTCGGAAGCATGTGTAACATTAATGCGCATGTCAATCGGAAGCATGTGTAACGCTAATGCGCATGTCAATCGGAAGCATGTGTAACGCTAATGTCAATCGGAAGTCAAAACGACGATAATTAATCGAGTTAGTCGTGTTGGCGACACGGTGACATGGAACGAAATAATGCCAACACTACAAAAGTGTGCTTGCGCCCTAGTTCTCGTACTTAATTCCAACACAATGCCATGTTCGTGCCAACACGAAACAAGTGACAAAATATGACGAAACAACGAAAGACAACCGCTCGTCAATACCGAGTATATGACATATTCAGTTTTCAAAGTCATAAATATCATGTAATATATAATTGTCGAACTTTCTGTGCCATTACTTCTTCCTTGTTGGCTTGTCGTTGTTTCGAATATTTCGAATTTACACGAACTGTTGTGCTCTTTGCATATTATTGTCCAGTTTCGGGGGGGGGGGGTTGCAAACGGGTTAGGGTTTGACTATTGTCATTCAGGCTCGGACCTGCGGTGAAATTCTGGGAAAACTGGACAGTGGATTGTGCAAACTAGTACATTACTTTGAAAATGTCAGAGACTAAAATATATTCAATTTTGTAAAATGCATCATGTACTTGTGTTCAGCATCATGTACTTGTGTTCAGCTTTAATTACGCCACTTACATTATATCGTGTTCAAATCCTTTCTATGGGGAGGGAGGGCCAATCATTAATGTTGTTAGAACTTGTGGGACAACCACATTTGCTAAATATATATTTGTAATATGATTGTGATTGTTATATACAGTCAAACCTGTCTATAAAGGCCACCCTCGGGAAAGTCAAAAAGTGGCATTTGTTGACTGGTGGCCTCTCAATAGAGGGTTAAAATGCATTGAAAATGGCTCGACGGGAGAGAGAAATGGTGGTCTTTAGAGACAGGTTTTTCATATGCGGCCTTTATTCGGAGGTGGCCTTTAGCACAGGTTTGACTCTATATGTATATAGAGTAATCAAATCAGACACGAACAAATACAACTCACGATAGTTGTTTTGTGTTGTTGAACTGGTACATTTATTTTTGTTTAGTTATACAGTCCACATCCGTTATGTCAAAGTCGGTTATGTCGAAATATGCGGTTATCTCGAAGTCGGATCAAAGTTCCGTTTCAGACACTATCATTTTACATATAACGGAATCTGTTTATATCGAACGTCAAACGTCGGTTATGTCGAAGTATTTTGCTCGGTCCGACGGAATTCGACATAACGGATGTAGACTTATGTTGACGATCCTACTCTTATTCGGTGGAGGAAGACTCCGGGTGGCCCTCCGAGCTGTATGTCAGTCACGGATGGGCACCACGGCCCTTACATTGAAACCGTACCGGTAACACGACTTTTCTTACTAAATGGACATTTCTCTCACCAGCTGTGTGACCATAATGCACATACATTTAAGTTTATGCTTTCCAATGAATGGTTGAGTTTTCTCAGTGAAATAATAAGAGTATCCTTCATAATCACTGGGGTCAAGGATATTCCACCGAATCTGTCAGAATGTGTAACAGTTTACTGTAGCAATTCTTAAAACTGTAGCAGTGCTAAATGTGTGTGTGTTTTACGTTTATTTATCGTCGCTACCGGTTGCCCATATGAGCGACGCCTCCTGAAGATATTAGTCATTTGAGATTTTTGGAGGATAGTGCAATGATACAGACAGAGACCCATTCCAGAGTCGCCTCTGGTTCTTTTACGTGCACGGTGTAACGCACCGACACGAGACCTCGGTTTAACGTCCAATCTGAAAGACTGTTAATTTTATTAGGGTCAGACGGGGGATCGAACCTGTGATCCCTGGATTACCAGTCCAGCGTGTTAATACTGGACTACAGATCCGTATGTTCTCTCGTGTAACAATACATACAGTCAAACATGTATTAGTGGTCACCACTATTAATCAGCCAACCTGTATTAAGCAGCCCAATTTCCAGATTCCAAATATGTAGTTTTATTATACATTTGATCTCTATTAAGCAGCCACCTGTGCTAAGCAGCCACGTTCTGTGATTCCCTTGGCTGGCTGCTTAAGACAGGTTTGATTGTACATAATGATTGCTCACGGGCATGACTGACAATATAGTAGTTATTATGGTGCTGTCGATTCCGATACATCAAGTAGTTGTGTGGCCATACATAACATGCATTTTCCAACGTGTAGCAATTTATGTAGCATATGCGTCCTCTCGTGTAGCGATATATTTATATTTGTTGGTGTTGCACTACGGAATTTCGTTATCCTTAGCTCCACGTGACAGCAGACAGAACCTAACTTGAACCGTGAGTATACCCGAACTATTTTTATTGCGACCGTTCACACTAACATAAGTGGTTGTGCGGTTGTGTTGTATAGTTAGATGAAACCCCCGGCAGGCGCAGCGGGAAACAATGAATAAAAATGGATAAAAAATATCTTAGCCAAAATTCATTGGAGAAACCATAAAAGACAAAAGATTTGTGTGTATTAGTGTAATATAGAGAATCATGTTTATCCTCGAGTGCCGCTATACACAGTTCGGTAATCTCGGTGAAATAAATTCCAATCTTACACTAATCACCACAAATATCCTCTATGTCTTTGATAACCCGCTCGTTCGTAAAAGAATTTGGTGGATATTTTATTTTATTTTAAAACAAAGCATAAACAATTCAAATACGACACTTACGGCTTTATATAACACGCTCAGTGTTAAAGATCCAACATTTTACGAGAAAATATAAAGACTCAATCTGACATGAATGGCCCCCACCGGATGTACATTAAACGCGCTTGCTGAATCGATCCGCCAGCCCATTTCTTAATGGACTCATAACTACGTCTTTCCTCGTAAATGCGTCTAAATCCCAGTCATACGGAAGAGTTAAGCGTATTTAATCTTTAGGCATTATCGTTTCTTGTCAAACTCGTGTTCGTTCAACCGGAAGTAGGCGCCGTATGGGTAAAACCATGCTGTTTGTTACAATTAAGCGCAGACTTGAAATTTAATTTTTATACCAGTGAAGAAGGATATTGTCTTCACGATATAAAAGCGTTTTGACAAGTATTGTGAAAGCAACTATCCTCGTTCTGTTACAATGCTTTATTACCTTTTCAATGGCACTATATCCGTATTCAATTGTGTGTTGGGTTGGGCGTAGAAGATTAATTTCTAAACTTTGGCGAATATGCATATGGAGATAAGTCAAAGAAAATAAGAAATAATTCAAAGAAAATAAGAAAATGCATTAAAACTTCTCTGTAAAGATCACTTATTCGAGCTCAAGTGATTTGATTGGTTGATTCTGGGTATTAGTCGCATCTGAACCAATCAGAAGATTTTACAGATGCATCTGTAGTAACTGGTAACTGGTAATCCAGGGATCGCAGGTTCGATCCCCGTCTGACTCTAATAAAATTAACAGTCTTTCAGATGGGACATTAAACCGAGGTCTCGTGTCGGTGCTGTACACCGTGCACGTACAAGAACCAGAGGAGACTCTGGAATGGGTCTCTGTCTGTATCATTGCACTATCCTCCAACAATCTAAAATGACTAATCTCTTCAGGAGGCGTCGCTCATATGGGCAACCGGTAGCGACGATAAATAAACGTAAAACACAGAAGATTTAGACTGAGTTTGAGCTTGGAAAACATGTTATAACCTCCAGAGCCAGACCAACCTTGATCTGTGCTAACTGGATTGATAATCGGATGTGATTGGAGATCAGAATGGTTGTCTTAGAGACAAGTAATGTTTATTCGGTGGTCGTTAAAGCTCCATTGTGCGTTTACTTAGAATGTGCTGCACACCGAGATATTGTAATAAATGGATTATTGTCTTATAGTTTCATTTTCAGTGATAAATTACTATGGTAAACAGTAAAATTTGGAAAATATGGCCACACACGAACCTGCTTTTGTGAAATTACCATTTGTAAATTACCTCCATTTATGGATACTTTTTAACAAAATCACCAATACCCCTGTAAATGGTGGTTTACTAAAGTTAACACTAGGATAAATTTGCATATTATTTTTCCAACTGTAGAAAAGACATACATTTTATAGTACTTATAAATATTTGAAGCCATGTGCCAAAAAAAGATGTTAAAAAAAAGTTGCACCAAATAGTTTTCGTCAATTTACAAAATTTAGTGCCAGTATTTTATTTTTGTCGCAATTGGCGCCATTGGCGACCGGCAGCGGGGAACCTTGATTTGTGTTACGTGTACTCTGTCTTGATTCCAAGATTGGACCCATTTAGGTAAAGATTCTGTTTGACACACTCATTGATCCGTAAAAACGTAATGCTTGAACGACGTACCTATTAGATATAATAGTTGCTTATTACAGAGGTGTTCGTGGAAATGTCGTATACTAAGCAGTACGCTCACAGTGTGGTACGTTTCGTCTGTATACACTTCGATCGGATATCGAGAACGGAAGATTAGATCTTGTAAGGGTGGTTAGCAGCACTCTCGTTTGCCAATTGTCACGCTAATGTCAGTAAGTGACACATACAGCATTAATTGGCCAATGAGATATGTTCTCTCAGCACGCAGTCTGCACGAGCTAGAACGGGTTGTCACGAAAACAGTTTATGACCCCATGTGTCAAATCAGTAAAATCTTATATTGTTGTTCTTTTTTGGTTTCTCCTGACCTTTTAATTGAATAACATTCGTGGTAGCTGTTGATAAATGCAACTTGAACCTTAAACACATAGATGTTCTCTATTGTAACATAAAACAAACTGTTGCTTAACCCTTTCAACACCACATACCTCTAAATAGGCTTACAAAGAGTGTAGCTCCAGATGAGCCAGTCATGATGAACCGTCTCATCAGGTTTGCACTTTTTGCGAGCTATATTACTATTTTTAGACAAAATTACCCATTTTAATAAATGAACTGGTCCTAATGTAATTTTCTTATTAATTTATTGGTCTAAAATGATCATGCACCAGTCCATGTCAGTTACTTGGTGTTGAATGGATTAATACAATGTCAACTTAGCTATTCTCTTCTTTACTCTAAAACAAACTCTTGTTAGTAAATGTAACATGATATATCAACATAGCTATTCCCTCATTTAACCAAATACAAACTGTTGTTAGTAAATGTAACATGATATATCAACATAGCTATTCCCTCATTTAACCAAATACAAACTGTTGTTAGTAAATGTAACATGATATATCAACATAGCTATTCCCTCATTTAACCAAATACAAACTGTTGTTAGTAAATGTAACATGATATATCAACATAGCTATTCCCTCATTTAACCAAATACAAACTGTTGTTAGTAAATGTAACATGATATATCAACATAGCTATTCCCTCATTTAACCAAATACAAACTGTTGTTAGTAAATGTAACATGATATATCAACATAGCTATTCCCTCATTTAACCAAATACAAACTGTTGTTAGTAACATGATATATCAACGTAGCTTTCCCATTTAACCAAATACAAACTGTTAGTAAATGTAACATGATATATTTATTTATACAAATTTATTTTAGCTCGATTGCGAAACAAGTTCTTTCAACTTATATAAATCACTCTCGAGACCTCATTCCTGATGGAATCCATCGCCACGAGGGAGAGAGAAGAGGCAACGTGGAATTTAAATGCCTTGCCTAAGGGCACACTCGTAACGGCTCCAGTGGGGCTCGAACTCCGGACCTTTCGCACCTGAAGCGAACGCGCATCCACTGCGCTATCACGACTTCAACATGATATATCAACATAGATATTCCTCCATTTAACCAAATACAAACTGTTGTTAATAAATGTAACATGATATATCAACATAGCTATTCCTCCATTTAACCAAATACGTGTTGTCTGTCAATCATACATTTTAGTTTCGTGAACATAATTATGTCAACATGGGTCTTTAAAGTAGAGATTGTGATAATATTACCTTTAGAAGGAATGTGCATTAAGGCCTCGGCGATCATCGTGAATGCCTCGTTGACTTTCTCTCCGACCTGTACCATATAATATATCAATTAGATAATAACATAAGCAGCATTAAAACACTGTCGTGGCGTTATACCTTTATACTTGCCGTCCATTATTATTAATATTGGACTGCTGTCAAAAGGTCAGAGTATTATATTAAATCCTACTCGTACATGTACGAAATTAACAATTTTAATTAGTAGGATCTTGTTTTTTAAGGGTGTTGTAAGTAAGATATAAGCCTCAAACGGATCCAATATGTAAAATAGTTGACTGTGTCAGACGTGCGCTACTTGCTACGCGCCTCACACAGTCCACTATTTTACATATTGGATCGTTTGAGTACAGATACTTTAAGATGGTCACTACATCTTCACATGCATACCCATCACATATGTACAGTACACTCACACATTCTTCACATGTATACCCATCATATATGTACAGAACACTCACACATTATTCACATGTATACCCATCACATATGTACAGTACACTCACACATTCTTCACATGTATACCCATCATATATGTACAGAACACTCACACATTCTTCACATGTATACCCATCATATATGTACAGAACACTCACACATTATTCACATGTATACCCATCACATATGTACAGTACACTCACACATTCTTCACATGTATACCCATCACATATGTACAGAACACTCACACATTATTCACATGTATACCCATCATATATGTACAGAACACTCACATATTCTTCACATGTATACCCATCACATATGTACAGAACACTCACACATTATTCACATGTATACCCATCATATATGTACAGAACACTCACACATTATTCACATGCATACCCATCATATAATTATGTACAGAACACTCACATATTCTTCACATGTATACCCATCATATATGTACAGAACACTCAAACATTCTTCACATACATGTATACCCATCATATATGTACAGAACACTCACACATTCTTCACATGTATACCCATCATATATGTACAGAACACTCACACATTCTTCACATGTATACCCATCATATATGTACAGAACACTCACACATTATTCACATGCATACCCATCATATAATTATGTACAGAACACTCACATATTCTTCACATGCATACCCATCATATATGTACAGAACACTCACATATTCTTCACATGCATACCCATCATATATGTACAGAACACTCAAACATTCTTCACATACATGTATACCCATCATATATGTACAGAACACTCACACATTATTTTCGTGTGCTTTCTACATTTATTTATCGGGGCTTCCGTGGCCGAGTGGGTACGGTTGTTGACTTTAAGTCAAATGTCCCTCGCCGCTGTTTGTTCAAATCCCATCTGGGTATATCGAATTATTTCCTATGAGAAAGCTATCCAGCTGAAACACTACTATCCGTGCCTGACATACTGCCCTGGTAGGGGCTGGGGGTGCAGCGGGGTATCCCCCCAACCAACCAGTATCCAGCTGAAATACTACTATCCGTGCCTGACATACTGCCCTGGAGGAGCTGGGGGTGCACTGGGGTATCCCCTAACCAACCAGTATCCAGCTGAAATACTACTATCCGTGCCTGACATACTGCCCTGGTAGGGGCTGGGGGTGCACCGGGGTATCCCCCCAACCAACCAGTATCCAGCTGAAATACTACTATCCGTGCCTGACATACTGCCCTGGAGGGCTGGGGGTGCACCGGGTTATCCCCCAACCAACCAGTATCAGCTGAAACACTACTATCCGTGCCTGACATACTGCCCTGGTAGGGCTGGGGGTGCACCGGTATCCCCTAACCAACCAGTATCCAGCTGAAACACTACTATCCGTGCCTGACATACTGCCCTGGAGGAGCTGGGGGTGCACCGGGGTCCCCCAACAACCAGTATCCAGCTGAAACACTACTATCCGTGCCTGACCTACTGCCCTGGAGGAGCTGGGGGTGCACCGGGGTATCCCCCAACAACCAGTATCAGCTGAAACACTACTATCCGTGCCTGACATACTGCCCTGGTAGGGGCTGGGGTGCACCGGGTACCCCCCACCAACCAGTATCCAGCTGAAATACTACTATCCGTGCCTGACATACTGCCCTGGAGGAGCTGGGGGTGCACCGGGGTATCCCCCCACCAACCAACCAGTATCCAGCTGAAACACTACTATCCGTGCCTGACATACTGCCCTGGAGTAGCTGGGGGTTCACCGGGGTATCCCCCCACCAACCAACCAGTATCCAGCTGAAACACTACTATCCGTGCCTGACATACTGCCCTGGTAGGGGCTGGGGTGCACCGGGGTACCCCCCATCAACCAGTATCCAGCTGAAACACTACTATCCGTGCCTGAAATACTGCCCTGGTAGGGGCTGGGGTGCACCGGGGTACCCCCCACCAACCAGTATCCAGCTGAAATACTACTATCCGTGCCTGACATACTGCCCTGGTAAGGGCTGGGGTGCACCGGGGTATTCCCCCCCAACCAACCAGTATCAGCTGAAAGCACAATCGAACTAGTGTCATTAACCAACCATTATAATTTGAAATTATAACAAATTACCGACAGGGGCATGCTATCCTTTTTGAATGTGTAGGTCCGAATAATCAATTGAGTACCAAAGGTAGGGTGATGCTGGAAGTGTCTGTGGGAATTTTGAATCCTAGAACGTCGATGGTGCACGCAGTTTTAAAACTTTATTTATTTTACAACGATTGCGAAGCAAGTTTTAACAACTTATATTAATCACTCTCGATTGCGCGGATGAAGGCGTAAATATGATCATTCGTGTGGGAGTTTAATATACGTTTTAGACTTTCATATTTCGATGTATTTTTCAAAATGCTACCAAATTGAGTCTTAGAGTGTCCTATATATACAGAGTGGAAATGTCACAGGGACTATATATGATCGCGTAGTATATATATATATATATATACTAGAGGACATAGAAAACGCACACCTACATTATATGATTAGTATTACATGAAAACGAAATACGAAGGATTCCATCAAAGATATATCACATCTTTATTACAAAACACAAACTGAACAACTAAAAATAACCCAAAATGTTTAAAACTAGGTATTTATATAGTTATTGTTTTTCATGTAAAAACACACGTATCCGAAGTGTGCGTTTTCTATGTCGTCTAGTATATGTGACAAGCGTCTAGACATGCCAATACCTAATATACTTTTCATTGCAGTTTTGACCTATTTGCATTTTTATTTTCTATGACAATCTGCAGCCCGGGCCTTCAGTCCACCGGTTAATGGAGGCGACGCGCTCAGAAGTATATCAGTCATTTTATTTGTTGATTATAGACACCTCCCTGGTTCGTGGACCTCAGTGTATAGTCACACCTGAAGCACCGTTAATATGATTATGGTCCGACGTGGGATCCAACCTGCGACCCATGCATTCGAAATCCGGCGTCTTAACCATTGAACCACTGACCCGTCGTGTGTGTTTTACATTTATTTATCGTCGCTACCGGTTACCCATATGAGCGACGCCTCCTGAAGAGATTAGTTATTTTAGATTTTGGAGGATAGTGCATGATACAGACAGAGACCAATTCCAGAATATCCTCTGGTTCTTTTACGTGCACGGTGTAAAGCACCGACACGAGACCTCGGTTTAACGTCCCATCTGAAAGACCCGTCGTACACGTGTAAGCCACTACTGAAACCGTTTGATAGTATGTGACAAACCTCTAGAAATATTGAGAATGCTGCAAGACCATTGGATGACGACAGCGCATGCGTGTAGTTGGAATATAAGTCTGCATTATAGGCTAGAATCTGTAACTGTAGAAATAAACAAGATAGTTTTATAAACTGTATATCATAAACAAAATTAATATGTAAATAAATACATTTTAATCTGCTCTGTAGAATAAATGGAAAACATTTATTGAAATTAGAAATTAATAATTATTAACAAGCTTCAAGGCATAATCAGCAACTAAATTGCCGTTGGCCATTTACAATGATAGAACTATGGCAAAGACATCACAAAACATGTTACAGATATACATATATAAACAAATACAATACATTTAAGAAACAGTAGTTCATAATATGTCAATCTTATATCTCTGTATTTTTCACAACATAATATAAAATGGTATTCTGATTCAATTACATTTTGATTGCATAATTTACATAATCTATTGTTTCTATCAATACCATTAAATCTTCCAAATTCAATTTCTAATTTATGGGATGTTAATCTTATACATGTAAAACATTGATGTAAACTATCACTAGAAATTTGATCAATATAGTCTTCATAACAGAATATTATGGAGCCGTCGACAGGAGCCAGTCACAATCTATTTGAGTGTAGTGCTTTATATCATGCCAACCCTACCGAGTCGGGCGGTAGGCTACCGCTTTTGACATGTGCATACTGCCTACCGACGTAGCTGGGTTTCCCTACCGAATTTCAATCTTCCCAAATTATAAAAAATAAAAATGCCGCAGGGCGCTCCATAGACACTGGACTCAACTATTGGCGGAAATTACCGAACATCACCGGGCGTCATTTTGTGCTCTGACTTCTGATTGGCGCACAAATCCATCCGGTATGAATCCTATCCAATGGAATTTCTCAGCACATTAGTGGTTTGTCTTGGCGCCCAAGTGTTTATTTGTATCAAGAGATTTTCAACAAAACACACAACCCGTAAACTTCCAGTGCGCATGTCAGCTGCATATCATTAGTTGGGAACCCTCATACGAAAATGTATACAATCAGGGCACATACGTTCATTGAAGGAATAAAAGTTCGAAGTCCGGAGTTCGAGCACCGCTGGAGCCGTTACGATTGTGCCCTTAGGCAAGGCATTTAATTTCCACGTTGCCTCTTCTCTCTCCCTCGTGGCGATGGATTCCATCAGGAATGAGGTCTCGAGAGAGATTGATATAAGTTATAAGAACTTGTTTCGCAATCGAGCTAAAACAAATTTGTATAAACTAAGGAATAAAAGGCATACCACATTTAAAAACTGGTATATTTTATTACTAGGCAATTGAAAGATCACTGGATTACACGTTATATTACCTCTGCCGGGAAGGAAAGGCCGTTGATTGTATGCTCGGATCCCCTTGTTTCATCGTGCCCAAAGTGCAGCTTCATCTGGTGCAGATGGTAGTTATATTGAAGAGGCCCTGCTGTGGCGTTCAGATGAGGTATAAGGGCCTCTTCAATAAACAGAGTGATGTCATTTCCTGTGTTTGTTAAATTACCGTTAATCTGAAGAACAGAAGTGAGCATCAGGTTTTTGTCGTTGCTATGGACACAATATATTATATATGACGACAATTAATATATGTTATTAATATAATACATATAGCAGATATGCATGATGTTTTAGTATATGATAATATACAGTTTAATCTATCTATAAACAAACCATATGAAAAGTGTAACATTTTGGAAGTATTTTGTTGTTGACAGGTTTGATGGAAACCAATGTGGTGGCCTTTGACTGCAATATAATAAAATCGATATATTATATTTCATCTATGTATATCTCTATGTCAGTCTTCTGAAATAAGTGTGAATGATTATTCTTTGGAATTCTTGTTTCCGTTTCTTTAAAAATGGCATAGTTACATAACAAACTGCACTGCATATATTGCAGGTAAACACATACAGAAATGGCATAGTTACATAACAAACTGCACTGCATATATTGCAGGTAAACCCACACAGAAACATAAAGATCACCAACAGGCAGGTAAGGCATTCCATAATCAGGGAATGTAGCTAAAATCAGTCTCCCATCGTTTAATATGTCCGAATAGTTGGTGTCGTTTGCCCTTTAAAAGTTTGAGCGGAAAATCTATATTTCAAACATCACATGCGCCTTTAACTGCAATATAATAAAACCGATATCTTATATTTCATCTATGTATATCTCTCTGTCAGTCTTCTGAAATAAGCTTGAATGATTATTCTTTGGAAATCTTATTTCCGTTTCTTTAAAAATGGCATAGTTACATAACAAACTTCACTGCATATATTGCAGGTAAACCCACACAGAAATGGCATAGTTACATAACAAACTGCACTGCATATATTGCAGGTAAACCCACACAGAAATTGCATAGTTACATAACAAACTGCACTGCATATATTGCAGGTAAACCCACACATACACTTAAAGATCAACAACAGGCGGAAAATCTATATTTCAAACATCACATGCGCACTGAGTTTGTTGTTCTAAGTTTCGTCCACATGAGCACGTATAACGAATACTCTTAATGTTGACACAATGCAGGTGAATGGGGGACACGTCTGCATCCCAGCTCAATGCCCACGCATACAGGAAATTGCGTTGAAGATACTGAACATTCGTCCGTCGTTTATCATCATTTAAGGTTTCAATTGCAGTACTTTTTATTCCGGCTTTAAAATTTAATATGTTTTACTTTATACATGCCTGATATTAGTCAGCAATTTGTCATTGTCGCCGTCTTAAAACACCGCACTGGGTGTGGACATTATATATAGTATTGTAGGGTAGGATTAACACGTTGGATACGATGTGCAACAATGTCAATTAAAATGCCTTAGTATCACGAGCTAGTGTTTGATTCAACATGAGCTATTGTTTGATAAGATAAACTTTATTTCGAGTCGGCAAAATAGCTACAGTACATCACAAGCTCTGAATGAGCTGTTGAACCGACTACGGGGTATTGTTTGATTCACCACGAGCTATTGTTTGATAAGATAAGATAAACTTTATTTCGAGTCGACAAAATAGCTACAGTACATCACAAGCTCTGAATGAGCTGTTGAACCGACTACGGGGTATTGTTTGATTCACCACGAGCTATTGTTTGATAAGATAAACTTTATTTCGAGTCGGCAAAATAGCTACAGTACATCACAAGCTCTGAATGAGCTGTTGAACCGACTACGGGGTATTGTTTGATTCACCACGAGCTATCCACCAAGTACAGCTGGATAATCGCCATATCACCTGACGATACGAAAGCTCCCAGAACAGTTCTTTCTTCACCATCAGTAGTATCGTGCACGTTACGCACGTGTCGTGTTAATAGAGATAACATCTTTATTACAGACATTAAACCAAAACAAATCGATCCCTCCATAATAATTACAGTAGAGATTTAAATTGAATTCTGTGTACGTTCTTGATTAACGACGATTAATACATTTCCGTTTAAGTAAAACACGTGTCAGATTATCATCAATTTGAACAAGATACTGTGTAAATTCGATCACTAAATTGCTTAAAAGCTTATTAAGCTGGTTTTATTTACTTTGAAGTTTTGGACTTTGGTTGAATAGTTCTGCTATCTTTAAGCACATTTCTCAAGGGACCTCTTATGTGTAATCACACAATAACTACAGTGCAAACTAGTGAAATCGAACGAAAATGCATGCATGAATCGGTGCTGCTTATTTTGCCATAGATTATTGTCACAGGATAATAATGCTGATTCAATGCATACCGCGACATACCTCCCCACCAATTTGTAATTATTCCATGAATCTACAGGGATGGATAGAGAACAGGGTGAGCATGATATGCACATATATACCTCGTTGGGCGCCAACTGTCAACTGGTTAAAACAAAATCATATCAGGAGAAAAATGTTGAGACTCAACCAATTCTCTCTGTCTTTCGATTTATATCAATTTGTGTGTGTTTTACGCTTATTTATCGTCGCTACCGGTTGCCCATATGAGCGACGCCTCCTGAAGAGATGAGTCATTTTAGATTGTTGGAGGATAATGCAATGCTACAGACAGAGACCCATTCCAGAGTCTCGTCTAGTTCTTTTACGTGGACGGTGTAAAGCACCGACACGAGACTTTGGTTTAACGTCCCATCTGAAAGACTGTTAATTTATTAGGGTCAGACGGAGGATCGAACCTGCGACCCCTGGATTACCAGTCCAGCGTGTTACCACTGGACTACAGATCCGTCTGTTATATCAATTTGAAGCTAAGTCTATATTTATATTGTTGTTTCCCGGGACCGTGACGTGACCATCGTTATAATTATAGTACGATCTCTGGGAAAGCTAAACAAATGAGATGTTGACGTATTGTCACGTGACCGTACGGCCCATTGAAGAAATAGAAAGATGCACACGCTGTGAGAATTACACATGTATGTAAAGAGAACATGCCGACATAGATATACAAACATATACATTTGAACAATCTTAGTCTCGAACTACAATCTCATATGCACATTTTGCTTCCTTGTACAAAGTAAGCTTACCTTTTTATCACTGGTGAAAACAATTCCAGATAGCTTCGGATCGAACAACAATCGCTCTGGTTTGATATCAATAGGAGATTGGTATTTGCCGATGCGACATATTGGCCACTTCGAACCCCACCATGCGGGTCCTGCAATTTGAGCATTTTCTTTAAATTAGCTTGCCGTCAGAGTTTCGCGTACAATTTATACTGAAGTTTGGGATTGAGAATTCCTTTTATTTTCACATAATAATATTATTATATTGGGACCTATACGTACGTACTCTCGCCTTGAAATTTCATTTTCGAAGAGTCTGTTTAGTTTTCGGTCATTTTGTCATTAACTAGATAATGCCTGGACATTCCGTGGTTTCCACTGAGTATTACATATACCCAACAGCAATTTTTGAATAAATAATGAAGGTCAAGTGGTTTGGGGTATTGTTTCGGATACGTATATTTATCGTCACCCCTTGTAAATCGGGGCGGCGCCTCCTGAAGTATATAAGTCAGTTTATGTTTTGATACAGAAGGTGCTCCTATTCTAGAAGCATCCCTGGTTATTTTATATTCCCGGTATATAGCACCGATACATGATACCTTGGTTTATAGGCCCATCTGAAAGACTATTACTACGTGGAAAGCCTACGCAGGCCAGCTCAGGTTTGTACCGCCAATAGATATAGGTACGAGAGATGTGTGTACAAAGTATAAGTGAAAAAGAACATATAAATTACAAATCCAATATCGAAATCTACAATACTAGCAAATAATGTTTCATGTTGTGTGTGTTTTACGTTTATTTATCGTCGCTACCGGTTGCCCATATGAGCGACGCCTCTTAAAGAGATTAGTCATTCTAGATTTTTGGAGGATAGTAAACTGATACAGACAGCGACCCATTCCAGAGTATCCTCTGGTTCATTTACGTGCACGGTGTACAGCACCGACACGAGACCTCGGTATAAAGTCCCATCTGAAAGACTATTAATTTTATTAGGGTCAGATGGGGGGTCGAACCTGCGATCCCTGGATTACCAGTCCAGCGGGTTACCACTGTACTACAAGTCCGTTTGTAGTTTTTCATGGACCGACCACTTCTCATTTATAAATTACACGATGTCACCGCTTGAACTTGTTCACGACGTCCGATTGATCACAATTTACAGACGCTCTATGAAATAATACAATTTATCAAGCGCTTTAATTATCGGTGATATAAGAAATAGCACCGTGCAATTAAACTATTCTATTTTTTGTAGAAATTCTGTTTGTTCATTTGAACATTTCTCTTCTCAGAATTATTTCTTCTATTCCGGATTTCGAAACATACTAGTTCTATTGCTATAGTCACGAATTAGTGGTGCTTATTCACTATGGTCATGTGTATATTGAGCAGGAATTCATATATCACTAGATATAGGTTTCTTTGGTAAACCTGTAATAAAGCGAACTACAGTTGTTATGGGTGCAGTCATTTTGATTTTCGGGCTTGTGGGCGCAACCATTTTGATTTCCTCCTTTGTTTGTCACGAATCGTATAGCATGCTTACTTATATAATTTGTTCATTTGTCTTGTATTGTACATTGTGTATATAGAATGAATGCAATACAATATGATTAAACTAAACTGAGAGCTTTTCACAAATTCCGGACACAACGCCGCTCGATTTAGACGTAATTCTGTCAAATGACTTTCTAATTCTGGAATACGATTTTATAGCTTTTTAATCCGGTATCCGCAAATAGGTTTAACGACTAAACGAAAAGCACACTCGTTGCCATCATTCTATCTATCTGTCAACCCCCATTCCTCACGGGGATGTAGTCATATTCCTCCTATAATGTCTAGTTTAGTAATTGACATTGGGTTTTCCCAGTTGCTTGGTAGTGCCTATTTCATATTAATATTAGTATTATTATCAGACCCTGGATCTATGGTCCCTGGATTCGCAGTCCAATCAGTGCACCATTGACCCGTCTATTACCATCGATTTATGCCACTGTTATAAGCTTATTTAACTCGCCTCTGCCGATGCATCAGGGCGTGTGAACCATCGGTTTGTGTGTTTTACGTTTATTTATCGGCGTTACCGGTTGCCCATATGAACGACTAGTGTCCGGACTGATTGAAATGCAGACAACTAGAATACCATGTCGACGGGAGATATTAATTGACATATAGCAACCAAATATCGAAATCAACTCAAGCTCATAAATCTACATTTGACTTTTTTAATCAAGGTTTTGGAAATTTATGGCTTCTGCGAATATAAATAATATCCACCCTGTGCTTAATTGCATCGCTGGAACTGTAAAATATGTAATTCCAGTGAATCACTGCACTATTATGAATAGTGGGTAATTTGATAACGCTTTAATAACGCAGACGAGTGAAGGAGGCTATAAATTGCTCCATCTGTTCGGATTTCTTTAGCCATGTCTTCACGTTACATTTATATATCACCAATTACAACATTAAAGACTGAATTATCTCTTTTCTGGCGTCATCTGTCTTATTCGGTGTGATTGTAAATTAGTCTTTACTAAACACGTCAGCTCTAAATCCTAGCAAAAATAACATAAGTAAACAAAGTCTGCCATTTGCAATCTTGGCTCCTGTTAATATGTTCACAGGGGCGTAAAGAGTCTTGAAATTATCTCTCTCTGCGGACAGTAGAAATCTAATACGTATAAACATCGTCGACCAATCTTTTCTGCGGGTCGTGTATGCCAAAACATGATTAAAGCGAGTGATTGCGCCTCATTCGCACATCATTTCCACGATATTACTAATCAAATTGAGATCACATTTAATCACAGACACATCCAGCGTCCCAAGCGGTAAAACAATACACACTACTCATTTGTTTATGGGATTACTAGCTTAAGTCTATTCATTCCAATAAATTCACCATGGCGACGGTCGGGGTAATGGTGGTACCAGGCACCGGAAGTAGTTTCTTATAAAACAAACACAAGCGACATTTAATATCGTTACAGATTACCCAACAGGGGACTACAGTCAAACTTGTGTTAGTGGTCATATCTATTAATCAGTCAACCTGTATTAAACAGCCAGCTTCCAGATTCCCCAATTTGTTGTTTTAATATACATTATGCTAAGCAGCCACTTTCTGTGATTCACTTGGCTGGCTGCCTACGACAGGTTTAACCATGTAGATAATAAATGAGTACACATAAACAGTCTGCCTCCGTGGTCGAGTGGTTATGGTCACTGACTTGTATACCACTTTAACCTATCATCACTGATGGTCACGGGTTCGAGTCCCGCTCAGACTGTGTCTATTTATATGAAAAGGTTGGCAGTTTCTTACGGAGGTTGGTGCACTAAGTACTGGTTAACCGCTGAAGCCTATCCAGGAAAGGTGTTGTTAGGTAAACTGCCCGCCGTCGATATAGCCCAAAATGGTGTTGATGAAGGCGTAAAACCCGAACAAACAGCAATATAAACACTCGGGTTATCCCCCCCCACCCATGCAATGAGATAATGTCACAATGGACATTGATTAGCCGGAGCCGGCCGTTGAAGCCAATATTGGAAATGGTAGACACACATACTCCACTTATAAGCAAGACCTCTGGCACGTTTAATATATTGTATATATTGTATTTAGATAGGAAATGAACTGCCAAACTGTATAGTATAGCCAGTGGTCGATGTATCCATATATGTCTATACTATCACTTGGTGGACGAGGTTAGGAGCGTGTTTGTGTTTTACGTTTATTTATCGTCGCTACCGGTTGCCCATATTAGCGACACCTCCTGAAGAGATTAGTCATTTTAGATTTTTTGGAGGATAGTGCAATGATACAGACAGAGACCCATTCCAGAGTCTCCTCTGGTTCTTTTACGTGCACGGTGTACAGCACCGACACGAGACCTCGGTTTAAAGTCCCATCTGAAAGACTGTTAATTTTGTTAGGGTCAGACGGGGGATCGAACCTGCGATCCCTGGAGTACCAGTCTAGCGTGTTACCACTGGACTACATATCCGTCTGTCACATTTAAATACGAGTTTCTTTAGGCTAATTATAGCCTTGGTTCCAGTATGATGGGTTCCAGTCTGATGGGTTCCAGTCTGTCGATTTTTCATTTTATAACTTCTGGCAAAATGACGTTGATATGATCAGAAACTCAACACGGCTTAATTGACGGCTTGGGTGTAAATATATATAAATATATGACGGACAAGGCAAACTACACCAACGCATGTTCCCAGGCTAGGTTAATTAATATCCGCGAACAGTCCAACATGCTTTGGAATGTTATATTATTAAAAATGATAAAAATAGGATTAATCTATAGAAACTAAATGGTAGAGCTCACTCAATGCTCGAGGTGTTCGTTCTAGAATAAATACGGTACACAATGTACTGATAAAAATCATTCACATATACTTGTTCCACGAAATACATTTTCCATATAATAACATTAAACCATGGCGGTAATCCGAGACGCAAATAGGCAGACGTAGCGGTGTATCAGATACAGGGGCTGTAAGACGTCTGAGCACGTTTACTGGTTGGTATATCAATGGTTGTAGTTATCCTGCAATGTTATTAAAGTTACTGTGTTTGTGGCATACCCAGACAGGGTGGGTTAAAGCTGGCTGTACTGTTTATAGACATCGTTTAACATTCAAATAGTAGACCTAACTAAAATGACTTGTGTGTTTTACGTTTATTTATCGTCGATACCGGTTGCCCATATGAGCGACGCCTGCTGAAGAGAGTAGTCATTTTAGATGTTTGGAGGATAGTGCAATGATATAGGCAGAGACCCATTCCAGAGTATCCTCTGGTTCTTTTACGTGTACGGTGTAAAGCACCGACACGATACCTCGGTTTAAAGTCCCATCTGAAAGACTGTTAATTTTATTAGGGTCAGACGGGGGATCGAACCTGCGATCCATGGATTACCAGTCCATCGTGTTATCACTGGACTACAGTTCCGTCTGTAAAATGACTTGATTTGGCTCCGAGGTTATAAAAGTTTCTCAGATCTCAATCCCAAGCTCAAGTGATATGATTGGTTGATTCCGAGATCTGGAATCAGTTCAACCAACCAGAAGCTTGAGATTGGAGAACAGTTTTATAACTTCCAGTATTTTTGGTTCGAAACTAATTCTATTCAATATGCACAATAAATAGGTGAACTACGAGGGTAGCTTAATTGCAAGTTCAAAATGGCGACACTATGATAAGGGTGCCCATCTAGTATGAACTATGATTACCTGTTGAAGACCCCTAACGTGTGTTGCTTGTATACATGTAAGCAGGTGTGTGCAAATAATGTCATAAATGTATTAAATTTTGTCCTAATTGTCATAAATGTGGTAAATTTTGTCCTAATTGTCATATATGTGATAAATATTGTTATGCTATATAAATGTATAGTAAATTTCATAAATATGGTTAATTGTGTCATAAATGTAGTACATATTGTCATAAATGTGATAAATATTGTCATATATGTATCATATATGTATTACATGTTGTCATAAATGTGATAAATATTGTCATAAATGTAGTACATGTTGTCATAAATGTGATAATTATTGTCATAAATGTGGTATATGTTGTCATAAATATGATGAATATTGTCATAAATGTTGTCATAAATGTTGTACATTTTTGTCGCAAACATTTTCATAAATGTAAATTTTCAGAAATAAAGTAATTTTTTCAGTAGTTTTTTTTTATAGTAGTGTGTCATACATGTAGTAAATATGGTAAATTATGTTTTAAATGTGTAGTAAATGTCAGAAATATGGTTAATTATGTTTTAAATGTGTTGTAAATGTCAGAAATATGGTTAATTATGTTTTAAATGTGTAGTAAATATCAGAAATATGGTAAATTATGTTTTAAATGTGTAGTAAATGTCATAAATATGGTAAATTATGTTTTAAATGTGTAGTAAATGTCAGAAATATGGTAAATTATGTTTTAAATGTGTAGTAAATGTCAGAAATATGGTTAATTATGTTTTAAATGTGTAGTAAATGTCAGAAATATTGTTAATTATGTTTTAAATGTGTAGTAAATGTCAGAAATATGGTTAATTATGTTTTAAATGTGTAGTAAATGTCAGAAATATTGTTAATTATGTTTTAAATGTGTAGTAAATGTCAGAAATATGGTAAATTATGTTTTAAATGTGTAGTAAATGTCAGAAATATGGTTAATTATGTCATACTATGGTTAATCGTGTCATGAATGTAGTAAATGTTAGCAATATGGTTAATTATGTCATACTATGGTTAATCGTGTCATGAATGTAGTAAATGTTAGCAATATGGTTAATTATGTCATACTATGGTTAATCGTGTCATGAATGTAGTAATTGTTGTCCTAAATGTAGTAACTCTCTTCATAAGTGTAATATTGTTGGCAAACATTGAAGCTATATAGCTTGTTACCACACTTAGTATGAACTGTTCATGCAGGTATAGTTAATTAGGCCATTTCGCGCAACAAGTTCCTCCTATATGTGTACGCATTAATACAATTATGCACATAACTTGGGTTATCGTCCACAGGCCCGTAGCCACACTGAGGCACACCGAGGCATACTGAGGCACACTGAGCCATACTGAGGCACACTGAGCCATACTGAGGCACACTGAGGCAGCTGCCTCGGTTAAAATTTCCAAAACCCCCAAAAATGAAAAATTAAATAAATAAAATAAAAAAAGCTGTATAGCATGTTGATTGCGAGAGAGAGCTGAAAGGTCAGTGTATAATTATACGTCTAATCTCATTAAATAAAACAACGCAGGAAATCGCTTCTATTTGCCTCTGGCTACGGTACTGGCCCAGCATCACCTTTATTCTACGCATTACAGGATATGAAACAAGACAAACCTGAAAATCCGTCGTATGTCCACCACCATTCCGTCCACACAGAGTCAGTACCTACATTATAGAAAATATATAGATATACACAAATGCATTGTATTAACCTGTCTCATGCTTTTCAACAACAATGCCAACAGCCACAAAAACAACAACATAAAACAACAACAACATAAAACAACAACAACTTTTAGTTTTCTCAAGCTACATTATGTAACATGACTAATTACCTTATTTTTCTCAAGCTACATTATGTAACATGACTAATTACCTTAGTTTTCTCAAGCTACATTATGTAACATGACTAATTACCTTAGTTTTCTCAAGGTACATTATGTAACATGACTAATTACCTTAGTTTTCTCAAGCTACATTATGTAACATGACTAATTACCTTAGTTTTCGCAAGCTACATTATGTAACATGACTAATTACCTTAATTTTCTCAAGCTACATTATGTAACATGACTAATTACCTTAGTTTTCTCAAGCTACATTATGTAACATGACTAATTACCTTAGTTTTCTCAAGGTACATTATGTAACATGACTAATTACCTTAATTTTCTCAAGCTACATTATGTAACATGACTAATTACCTTAGTTTATGTATAGAGGCGACATATCGTATCTTCGACAAATACTTACGTTGCCGGTGCCACACCGGTCCTAAAGCGAACACATTTTGGAAACGTATCGTGGGGTTAACATTAGAATTCGTTATTCTATATTTGAACCCTTTAAATTGATTAATTAGTCAACTTTCCAAATGTTGACAAACTTGGTCAAGAAGCCTGCTTTCAATTTGCTTACTTATATTCCGTAGGTTCAGAGTATGTTATCCCTCCGTATATTTTACTGAACAAAAACCCCACTCGATGTGTACATGTAGTATTTGTTGTGTTAATGCATTCATTGTGTTAATGGAATTAGATAGGTAGTATTGGGCTTGGGTTGTAGTATCAGGATTCATGAATGTTAGCGATTATTTTGGCACTGTTAATCGTCGGCAGCCTGAAACTCGATTTGCACGTAAATGCATGCATGCTTGGACATGTTCCGTGTGGCGTTCGGTCAATTTGTTTTACTCGTTTTACTGACGTTGTTGTCAAATGAAAGAAACGCTTTCAACATGTATAGAAAGCATACTATTACATTGCGTCATTTTTAGTATGCCGCTATCCATTATACCGTTATTTCATATAAAGCCATTTCTGGCTCCAATTAAGTTTAAACTTTATTTATTTGACAACGATTGCGAAGCAAGTTCTAACAACTTATATTAATCTATCTCGTTTGCGCGGATGACAGCGTATATGTGGTCATTCGTGTGGGAGGAAACCTGAGTACCCGGAGAAAACCGGCGACCACCGTACCATCTCACATACTTCCCGGTCCGAGGATCGAACCCGGGTTGCATTGGCGAGAAGCGAGCGGACAGCTCCAATGTTGCCAGGGTTCCAGTCTGTCGTGTTTTCATTTATTTACTAATGGCAAAATTACATCAGAAGCTCAATACGGCTCAATTAATGGTGTACAAAATATATTTATATGACTGACCAGGCAAATATATCAGCACCCTGTTCCCAGGCTAGTCCCAATACAAAACATCGCAAAGTGAAACATGTATAGTAATGAACACTAATATCTATAATACATTTATGGGAAAGACATATCATTATTTTACCCCCCCCCAAACTGGGAACAATTAACTATCTAGATCTGTTTAGATATTAACACTTAATCGACGACGTTCAAATGCTTTAAAACATATAAACGTCCATAAGAAACGGCCATCGTTTTCATATAAAGAGACACGGTCTGAGCCCGAGAGGAACTCGAACCCGTGACCATCAGTGATGATAGGTTACAGCGGTATACAAGTCAGCGACATTAACCACTCGACAACGGATGCGAACTAGGAGGCATGTGAGTTTTTACGTTTATTTATCGTCGCTACCGGTTACCCATATGAGCGACGCCTCCTGAAGAGATAAGATTAGTCATTTTAGATTGTTGGAGGATAGTGCAATGATAAATACAGAAACCCATTCCATAGTCTCCTCTGGTTCTTTTAAGGGCACGGTGTAGAGATCTCGGTTTAAAGTCCCATCTGAAAAATTGTTAATTTTATCAGGGTCAGACGGGGGATCGCAGGTTGGATCGAACCTGTGATCCCTGTATTACCAGTCCAGCGTGTTACCATTGGACTACAGATCCGGCTATACTAGGAGGCATCTCCTGTGTATGTGTTTTACGTTTATTTATCGTCGCTACCGGTTGCCCATATGAGCGACGCCACCTGAAGAGATTAGTCATTTTAGATTTTGGAGGATAGCGCAATGATATAGACAGAGACTCATTGCAGAGTCTCCTCTGGTTCTTTTACGTGCACGGAGTACAGCAACGACACGAGACTTCGGTTTAACGTCCCGTCTGAAAGACTGTTAATATTATTAGGGTCGAACCTGCGATCTCCAAATAATAGTTCTCTATCTAACCTGTTCTTTAATCATTATAAAATGACTTTAAATTCTCTGTATGACTTTTTTTTCTTCGGTTGGAAAAATAATACTATATTTCATTTGCAAATTTATCCTAGTGTTAACATTAGTAAACCATCATTTACGGAGTTGTTTGTGATTTTGTTAAACAAAAATACCAATAAAGGGAGGTAATTCACAAATGGTAATTTCTGTATAAACCGGTTCCTTTGTGACCATATTTTCCAAATTTGACTATTTACCATACTAATTATTTTATTATTGAAATCTAAAAATATAAGACAATAATCGCAATATCTAATCACTCGCTCCTTACAATATCTCGGTGTACAGCACATTCTAAGTAAACACACATTGGGAGGAGGGGGGTAAATCAATACATGGGTACATTTCAATGTTGGTGGGTTGCAGAAAGATTACAGTATGCTCATAAATAATGCATAGAGATGAACAATGTAAATTGACAAATATCTCACTAGAACGTGTTCTAAGATTATGATTAGAATGCACGCCCATGTGATGCTTGCCAAGAATCCTAAGTTTTATTTCACGCCATTAGCATGTCACTTTTCATGTCGAGAAGAGATCGCGCTAACCACAGCTCATTAGTTAACATTAAGATTGGTTAACAACTACCACCCTCTACGCCCGACAAGTTGCATATTCTCATATAATAGTTATTAAATACTGTGCATGCGCTTATAGACGGATCTGTAGTCCAGTTGTAACACGCTGGACTGGTAATCCAGGGATCGCAGGTTCGATCCCCCGTCTGACCCTAATGAAATTAACAGTCTTTCAGATGGGACGTTAAACCGAGGTCTCGTATCGGTGCTTTACACCGTGCACGTAAAAGAACCAGAGGAGACTCTGGAATGGGTCTCTGTCTGTATCATTGCACTATCCTCCAACATCTAAAATGACTAATATCTTCAAGAGGCGTCGCTCATATGGGCAACCGGTAGCGACGATAAATAAAGGTAAAACACACACTGCATGAGCATACATTCAGAATAATGTAAGAAGTGTACATTGATTATATTAGTTTAAACTTTATTTATTGTCCTACTTTTGTACAAAGAGCATATATGCATTGCAATTGTTAGCACACATGTTGCAGGAAGATAACAACGGATTGGAAAACAAGATAAATACAATCTTATATAAATTCCTCTCCTAGATGGAGCATTTAGCAAGTTGGTGCAATCCGGTATAAGTAATGTAAGCTGTTGGTCTTTGTCTGTTGATGTCTTAAATTGCTCGTTAATGTTTAATTGTATGATATATGGTTCTCGAATCAAGATAGGTTATACTTGCAATGAATGCCCCCCCCCCCCAAATAAATAAAAAAAACCAACAAATATACAAAACATCAATGTGGGAAATAATTGGACTCACACTTGGCATCGGTAGGGTAGCTGCGCATCCACCGGTTTGGCGTTTGTTTACAGAAGTCAACTGAGTTGGGCATTAACGTAAAATAAGTTTAGTGATTATATTGACCATTCCGTATCGCTATATTACCAAACCAAACGAAGCCAAATCTCTTGAATTTCTCCGCGATTTATCATGTTTCATCAGCAGTCAGTGTATAAATCTGCCAGACCGGCTGCTTCTATCCGAGAACTCATCTTTAGATACAATGATAGACGCTGAGTCAAATTAAGTTATTTCTCAACAAAGCACGGTTAACGAGGGACGCCGGTCCATCGGGAGGAATATAAAACATCTACAACATTAAATAGTAAGAGATCGGTACTAGAACGTTTATTAAATGCTATTAGTAATTATTCTCAAAATTGGAAGTACATCAAAAGAAAGTTGCTTTAGATTCTAATAATGTCGTAAATGCCACTCATAGTAAAGTGATTGTGTTCGTTTTCATATGCTCCTCGTTTATCGTATAGAATGAAAACAAACAAGATATAGAAGACAATCTGAGTCAGTAGCGTGCTATAGAAGTGTACGTCGTAATAACATTTTAAATTTACAGACGGATCTGTAGTCCAGTGGTAACACGCTGGACTGGTAATCCAGGGATCTGTAGTCCAGTGGTAACACGCTGGACTGGTAATCCAGGGATCTGTAGTCCAGTGGTAACACGCTGGACTGGTAATCCAGGGATCTGTAGTCCAGTGGTAACACGCTGGACTGGTAATCCAGGGATCTGTAGTCCAGTGGTAACACGCTGGACTGGTAATCCAGGGATCTGTAGTCCAGTGGTAACATGCTGGACTGGTAATCCAGGGATCTGTAATCCAGTGGTAACAAGCTGGACTGGTAATCCAGGGATCTGTAGTCCAGCGGTAACACGCTGGACTGGTAATCCAGGGATCTGTAGTCCAGTGGTAACCGTAACAGTCTTTCAGATGGGACGTTAAACCGAGGTCTCGTGTCGGTGCTTTACACTGTGCACGTAAAAGAACCAGAGGAGACCCTGGAATGGGTCTCTCTCTGTATCATTGCACTATCCTCCAACATCTAAAATGACGAATATCTTCAGGAGGCGTCGCTCATATGGGCAACCGGTAGCGACGATAACTAAACGTAAAACACACAAGTGTATCATAATATTCTTAAAATAAAAAGTTGTTTGGTTTTGAACCCGAAATCATTTGTGCAGACCCTAAGCGTCTGTGAGTCTACCAATGAATAACATATGTTTAGAATAAAAGAGAGAGTACTACCAATCTCGCTTAGGAACTTAAATACGGGCATTCAACATTACCATTCAAAATTGGTCTAAGTACCCGCTGATTCAACACAGCTAATACGATTTCAATTATTTCACGACTCCATTATGTGAATGTTCAGTCAATATCACAACCTTTCAACCACACAAGGCTACAGTGAATGAACTTATCAATGAGCATATAGTATAAGTAATTAAAGCGACATAAACTCATGCAACACAGAAACTTACATAAACTCGCGAAACAGAGAAACTTATATAAACTCGTGAAACAGAGAAACTTATATAAACTCATGAAACACAGAAACTTATATAAACTCGTGAAACACAGAAACTTACACAAACTCGTGAAACAGAGTAACTTATATAAACTCGTGAAACAGAGAAACTTACATATACTCGTGAAACAGAGAAACTTACATAAAATCGTGAAACACAGAAACTTATATAAACTCGTGAAACAGAGAAACTTATATAAACTCGTGAAGCACAGAAACTTATATAAACTCGTGAAACAGAGAAACTTACATAAACTCGTGAAACAGAGAAACTTATATAAACTCGTGAAACAGAGAAACTTATATAAACTCGTGAAACAGAGAAACTTATATAAACTCGTGAAACAGAGAAACTTATATAAACTCGTGGAACAGAGAAACTTATATAAACTCGTGAAACAGAGAAACTTATATAAACTCGTGAAGCACAGAAACTTATATAAACTCGTGAAACAGAGAAACTTATATAAACTCGTGAAACAGAGAAACTTATATAAACTCGTGAAACAGAGAAACTTATATAAACTCGTGAAACACAGAAACTTATATAAACTCGTGAAACAAAGAAACTTATATAAACTCGTGAAACACAGAAACTTATATAAACTCGTGAAACAGAGAAACTTACATAAACTCGTGAAACACAGAAACGTATATAAACTCGTGAAACAGAGAAACTTATATAAACTCGTGAAACAGAGAAACTTTTATAAACTCGTGAAGCACAGAAACTTATATAAACTCGTGAAACAGAGAAATTTATATAAACTCGTGAAGCACAGAAACTTATATAAACTCGTGAAACAGAGAAACTTATATAAACTCGTGAAACAGAGAAACTTACATAAACTCGTGAAACAGAGAAACTTATATAAACTCGTGAAGCAGAGAAACTTACATAAACTCGTGAAACAGAGAAACTTATATAAACTCGTGAAACAGAGAAACTTATATAAACTCGTGAAACAGAGAAACTTATATAAACTCGTGAAGCACAGAAACTTATATAAACTCGTGAAACAGAGAAACTTATATAAACTCGTGAAGCACAGAAACTTATATAAACTCGTGAAACAGAGAAACTTATATAAACTCGTGAAACAGAGAAACTTACATAAACTCGTGAAACAGAGAAACTTATATAAACTCGTGAAGCAGAGAAACTTACATAAACTCGTGAAACAGAGAAACTTATATAAACTCGTGAAACAGAGAAACTTATATAAACTCGTGAAACAGAGAAACTTATATAAACTCGTGAAGCACAGAAACTTATATAAACTCGTGAAACAGAGAAACTTATATAAACTCGTGAAGCACAGAAACTTATATAAACTCGTGAAACACAGAAAATTACACAAACTCGTGAAACAGAGAACTTATATAAACTCGTGAAACACAGAAACTTACATAAACTCGTGAAACAGAGAAACTTATATAAACTCGTGAAACAGAGAAACTTATATAAACTCGTGAAACACAGGAACTTATATAAACTCGTGAAACACGGAAACTTATATAGACTCGTGAAACACAGAAACTTATATAAACTCGTGAAACAGAGAAACTTACATAAACTCGTGAAACACAGAAACTTATATAAACTCGTGAAACAGAGAAACTTATATAAACTCGTGAAACAGAGAAACTTATATAAACTCGTGAAGCACAGAAACTTATATAAACTCGTGAAACAGAGAAACTTATATAAACTCGTGAAGCACAGAAACTTATATAAACTCGTGAAACAGAGAAACTTATATAAACTCGTGAAACAGAGAAACTTATATAAACTCGTGAAGCAGAGAAACTTACATATACTCGTGAAACAGAGAAACTTACATAAACTCGTGAAACACAGAAACTTATATAAACTCGTGAAACACAGAAAATTACACAAACTCGTGAAACAGAGAAACTTATATAAACTCGTGAAACAGAGAAACTTACATAAACTCGTGAAACAGAGAAACTTATATAAACTCGTGAAACAGAGAAACTTATATAAACTCGTGAAACACAGGAACTTATATAAACTCGTGAAACACGGAAACTTATATAAACTCGTGAAACACAGAAACTTATATAAACTCGTGAAACAGAGAAACTTACATAAACTCGTGAAACACAGAAACTTATATAAACTCGTGAAACAGAGAAACTTATATAAACTCGTGAAACAGAGAAACTTATATAAACTCGTGAAACAGAGAAACTTATATAAACTCGTGAAACAGAGAAACTTATATAAACTCGTGAAACAGAGAAACTTATATAAACTCGTGAAACAGAGAAACTTATATAAACTCGTGAAACAGAGAAACTTATATAAACTCGTGAAACAGAGAAACTTATATAAACTCGTGAAGCAGAGAAACTTAATAACTCGTGAAACAGAGAAACTTATATAAACTCGTGAAACAGAGAAACTTATATAAACTCGTGAAACAGAGAAACTTATATAAACTCGTGAAACAGAGAAACTTATATAAACTCGTGAAAAAAGAGAAACTTATATAAACTCGTGAAACAGAGAAACTTATATAAACTCGTGAAACAGAGAAACTTATATAAACTCGTGAAACAGAGAAACTTATATAAACTCGTGAAACAGAGAAACTTATATAAACTCGTGAAACAGAGAAACCTATATAAACTCGTGAAACAGAGAAACTTACATAAACTCGCAAAACAGAGAAAATTATATAAACTCGTGAAACAGAGAAACTTATATAAACTCGTGAAACAGAGAAACTTATATAAACTCGTGAAACAGAGAAACTTATATAAACTCGTGAAACACAGAAACTTATATAAACTCGTGAAACAGAAACTTATATAAACTCGTGAAACAGAGAAACTTATATAAACTCGTGAAACAGAGAAACTTACATAAACTCGTGAAACAGAGAAACTTATATAAACTCGTGAAGCAGAGAAACTTACATAAACTCGTGAAACAGAGAAACTTATATAAACTCGTGAAGCAGAGAAACTTATATAAACTCGTGAAAAAAGAGAAACTTATATAAACTCGTGAAACACAGAAACTTATATAAACTCGTGAAACACAGAAACTTATATAAACTCGTGAAACACAGAAACTTATATAAACTCGTGAAACAGAGAAACTTATATAAACTCGTGAACCAGAGAAACTTATATAAACTCGTGAAACAGAGAAACTTACATAAACTCGTGAAACAGAGAAACTTATATAAACTCGTGAAGCAGAGAAACTTACATAAACTCGTGAAACAGAGAAACTTATATAAACTCGTGAAGCAGAGAAACTTATATAAACTCGTGAAAAAAGAGAAACTTATATAAACTCGTGAAACAGAGAAGCTTATATAAACTCGTGAAACAGAGAAACTTATATAAACTCGTGAAGCAGAGAAACGTACATACACTCGTGAAGCAGAGAAACTTATATAAACTCGTGAAACACAGAAACTTATATAAAGTCATGAAACTGAGAAACTTGTATAGAATATAATTTTATATCATAGTGTATAATTTGATTCCGAATATTCGCTACAGAAACAAAATTATTAAACTAATAAACATACGTCTATACGACATTTACATAATAAAATAATGTAAATAGAGTCATGTATAATAGAATTGATGATAGAACGCCATCTAGCATGAATAACACACGTACATATTTACCGTTATAGGTTACATTAGTGCCTGTGCATACTTATGATAAGACTGATTTGATTAAAAGTGTCTCTTTATAATATATCATCTAATAAGAAACATCTCGTCTCGAGAGTGATTAATATAAGTTGAAATAACTTGTTTCGCAATCGAGCCAATATAAATTTGTATAAACTAATAAGAAACAAACTTCCACCAGGAACGTGGCTGAAGCTATATGAAATCCTACGTTCACTATTGAGAGTGTGTAGACCGACACTGTTTATGGATTGAAACAATTATTGTTTCAATTATTTCAGAAGAATTTGTGGTATCAGTGTAATTTATTCCTGAGACGTTTTCCGCTTTAAGTGTGTATTACTATGAAGGTGCTTGCCTCCTGTATCACAGGTACCGCTTTAAGTGTGTATTGCTATGAACGTGCTTGCCTCCTGTATCACAGGTTCCGCTTTAAGTGTGTATTGCTATGAACGTGCTTGCCTCCTGTATCACAGGTTCCGCTTTAAGTGTGTATTGCTATGAACGTGCTTGCCTCCTGTAGCACAGGTCCCGCTTTAAGTGTGTATTGCTATGAACGTGCTTGTCTCCTGCATCACAGGTTCTGCTTTAAGTGTATATTGCTATGAACGTGTTTGTCTCCTGTATCACGCGTTCCGCTTTAAGTGTATATTGCTATGAACGTGCTTGCCTCATGTATCACGCGTTCCGCTTTAAGTGTGTATTGCTATGAACGTGCTTGCCTCCTGTATCACAGGTTCCGCTTTAAGTGTGTATTGCTATGAACGTGCTTGTCTGCTGTATCATAGGTTCCGCTTTAAGTATGTATTGCTATGAACGTGCTTGCCTCTTGTAACACAGGTCCCGCTTTAAGTGTGTATTGCTATGAACGTGCTTGCCTCCTGTATCACAGGTTCCGCTTTTGGTGTGTTTTGCTATGAACGTGCTTGCCTCCTGTATCACGCGTTCCGCTTTAAGTGTGTATTGCTATGAACGTGCTTGCCTCCTGTATCACAGGTTCCGCTTTAAGTGTGTATTGCTATGAACGTCCTTGCCTCCTGTAGCACAGGTCCCGCTTTAAGTGTGTATTGCTATGAACGTGCTTGTCTCCTGTATCACAGGTTCCGCTTTAAGTGTGTATTGCTATGAACGTGCTTGTCTCCTGTATCACGCGTTCCGCTTTAAGTGTATATTGCTATGAACGTGCTTGCCTCATGTATCACGCGTTCCGCTTTAAGTGTGTATTGCTATGAACGTGCTTGCCTCCTGTATCACAGGTTCCGCTTTAAGTGTGTATTGCTATGAACGTGCTTGCTCCTGTATAATAGGTTCCGCTTTAAGTGTGTATTGCTATGAACGTGCTTGCCTCCTGTAGCACAGGTTCCGCTTTAAGTGTGTATTGCTATGAACGTGCTTGCCTCCTGTATCACATGTTCCGCTTTAAGTGTGTATTGCTATGAACGTGTTTGTCTCCTGTATCAGAGGTTCCGCTTTAAGTGTGTATTGCTATGAATGTATTTGTCTCCTGTATCACAGTTTCCGCTTTAAGTGTGTATTGCTATGAACGTGCTTGCCTCCTGTATCGCGTGTTACGCTTTAAGTGTGTATTGCTATGAACGTGCTTGCCCCCTGTATAATAGGTACCGCTTTAAGTGTGTATTGCTATGAACGTGCTTGCCTCCTGTATCACAGATTCCGCTTTAAGTGTGTATTGCTATGAACGTGCTTGCCTCCAGTATCACAGGTTCCGCTTTAAGTGTGTATTGCTATGAACGTGCTTGCCTCCTGTATCACATGTTCCGCTTTAAGTGTGTATTGCTATGTACGTGCTTGTCTCCTGTATCACAGGTTCCGCTTTAAGTGTGTATTGCTATGTACGTGCTTGTCTCCTGTATCACAGGTTCCGCTTTAAGTGTGTATTGCTATGAACGTGTTTGTCTCCTGTATCAGAGGTTCCGCTTTAAGTGTGTATTGCTATGAACGTCTTTGTCTCCTGTATCACAGTTTCCGCTTTAAGTGTGTATTGCTATGAACGTGCTTGTCTCCTGTATCACAGGTTCCGCTTTAAGTGTGTATTGCTATGAAGGTGCTTGCCTCCTGTATCACAGGTACCGCTTTAAGTGTGTATTGCTATGAACGTGCTTGCCTCCTGTATCACAGGTTCCGCTTTAAGTGTGTATTGCTATGAACGTGCTTGTCTCCTGTATCACAGGTTCCGCTTTAAGTGTGTATTGCTATGAACGTGCTTGCCTCCTGTATCACAGGTTCCGCTTTAAGTGTGTATTGCTATGAACGTGCTTGCCTCCTGTATCACAGGTTCCGCTTTAAGTGTGTATTGCTATGAACGTGCTTGTCTCCTGTATCATAGGTTCCGCTTTAAGTATGTATTGCTATGAACGTGCTTGCCTCTTGTATCACAGGTGACGCTTTAAGTGTGTATTGCTATGAACGTGCTTGCCTCCTGTATCACAGGTTCCGCTTTAAGTGTGTATTGCTATGAACGTGCTTGCCTCCTGTATCACAGGTTCCGCTTTAAGTGTGTATTGCTATGAACGTGCTTGCCTCCTGTATCACAGGTTCCGCTTTAGGTGTGTTTTGCTATGAACGTGCTTGCCTCCTGTATCACGCGTTCCGCTTTAAGTGTGTATTGCTATGAACGTGCTTGTCTCCTGTATCACAGGTTCCGCTTTAAGTGTGTATTGCTATGAACGTGCTTGCCTCCTGTAGCACAGGTCCCGCTTTAAGTGTGTATTGCTATGAACGTGCTTGTCTCCTGTATCACAGGTTCCGCTTTAAGTGTATATTGCTATGAACCTGTTTGTCTCCTGTATCACGCGTTCCGCTTTAAGTGTATATTGCTATGAACGTGCTTGCCTCATGTATCACGCGTTCCGCTTTAAGTGTGTATTGCTATGAACGTGCTTTCCTCCTGTATCACAGGTTCCGCTTTAAGTGTGTATTGCTATGAACGTGCTTGCTCCTGTATAATAGGTTCCGCTTTAAGTGTGTATTGCTATGAACGTGCTTGCCTCCCTGTATAATAGGTACCGCTTTAAGTGTGTATTGCTATGAACATGCTTGCCTCCTGTATCATAGGTACCACTTTAAGTGTGTATTGCTATGAACGTGCTTATCTCCTGTATAATAGGTTCCGCTTTAAGTGTGTATTGCTAATAACGTGCTTGTCTCCTGTATAATAGGTACCGCTTTAAGTGTGTATTGCTATGAACGTGCTTGCCTCCTGTATAATAGGTTCCGCTTTAAGTGTGTATTGCTACGAACGTGCTTGCCTCCTGTATAATAGGTTCCGCTTTAAGTGTGTATTGCTATGAACGTGCTTGCCTCCTGTATAATAGGTTCCGCTTTAAGTGTGTATTGCTATGTACGTGCTTGTCTCCTGTATCACATGTTCCGCTTTAAGTGTGTATTGCTATGAACGTGCTTGTCTCCTGTATCACGCGTTCCGCTTTAAGTGTGTATTGTTATGAACGTGCTTGCCTCCTGTATCACAGGTTCCGCTTTATGTGTGTATTGCTATGAACGTGCTTGCCTTCTGTATCATAGGTTCCGCTTTAAGTGTGTATTGCTATGAACGTGCTGGCCTCCTGTATCACAGGTTCCACTTTAAGTGTGTATTGCTATGAACGTGCTTGCTTCCTGTATCACATGTACCGCTTTAAGTGTGTATTGCTATGAACGTGCTTGCCTCCTGTATCACAGGTTCCGCTTTAAGTGTGTATTGCTATGAACGTGCTTGCCTCCTGTATCGCGCGTTACGCTTTAAGTGTGTATTGCTATGAACGTGCTTGCCCCCTGTATAATAGGTACCGCTTTAAGTGTGTATTGCTATGAACGTGCTTGCCTCCTGTATCGCGCGTACCGCTTTAAGTGTGTATTGCTATGAACGTGCTTGCCTCCTGTATCGCGCGTACCGCTTTAAGTGTGTATTGCTATGAACGTGCTTGCCTCCTGTATCACAGGTCCCGCTTTATGTGTGTACTGCTATGAACGTGCTTGTCTCATGTAGCACAGGTCCCGCTTTAAGTATGTATTGCTATGTACGTGCTTGTCTCCTGTATCACAGGTTCCGCTTTAAGTGTGTATTGCTATGAACGTGTTTGTCTCCTGTATCAGAGGTTCCGCTTTAAGTGTGTATTGCTATGAACTTATTTGTCTCCTGTATCACAGTTTCCGCTTTAAGTGTGTATTGCTATGAACGTGCTTGTCTCCTGTATAATAGGTTCCGCTTTAAGTGTGTATTGCTATGAACGTGCTTGTCTCCTGTATCACAGGTCCCGCTTTAAGTATGTATTGCTATGAGCGTGCTTGCCTCCTGTATAATAGGTTCCGCTTTAAGTGTGTATTGCTATGAACGTGCTTGCCTCCTGTATAATAGGTTCCGCTTTAAGTGTGTATTGCTATGAACGTGCTTTCCTCCTGTATAATAGGTTCCGCTTTAAGTGTGTATTGCTATGAACGTGCTTGCCTCCTGTATCACAGGTTCCGCTTTAAGTGTGTATTACTATGAACGTGCTTGTCTCCTGTATCGCTGGTTCCGCTTTAAGTGTGTATTGCTATGAACGTGCTTGCCTCCTGTAGCACAGGTTCCGTTTTAAGTGTGTATTGCTATGAACGTGCTTGCCTCCTGTATCGCGCGTACCGCTTTAAGTGTGTATTGCTATGAACGTGCTTGCCTCCTGTATCACAGGTCCCGCTTTAAGTGTGTATTGCTATGAACGTGCTTGTCTCATGTAGCACAGATTCCGCTTTAAGTATGTATTGCTATGAACGTGCTTGCCTCCTGTATAATAGGTTCCGCTTTAAGTGTGTATTGCTATGAACGTGCTTGCCTACTGTAGCACAGGTTCCGCTTTAAGTGTGTATTGCTATGAACGTGCTTGCCTCCTGTATAATAGGTTCCGCTTTAAGTGTGTATTGCTATGAACGTGCTTGTCTCCTGTATCACAGGTTCCGCTTTAAGTGTGTATTGCTATGAACGTGCTTGCCTCCTGTATCACAGGTTCCGCTTTAAGTGTGTATTGCTATGAACGTGCTTGTCTCCTGTATCGCAGGTTCCGCTTTAAGTGTGTATTGCTATGAACGTGCTTGCCTCCTGTATCGCTTGTACCGCTTTAAGTGTGTATTGCTATGAACGTGCTTGCCTCCTGTATCACAGGTTCCGCTTTAAGTGTGTATTGCTATGAACGTGCTTGCCTCCTGTATCGCGCGTTCCACTTTAAGTGTGTATTGCTATGAACGTGCTTGCCTCCTGTATCATAGGTTCCGCTTTAAGTATGTATTGCTATGAACGTGCTTGCCTCCTGTAGCACAGGTTCCGCTGTAAGTGTGTATTGCTATGAACGTGCTTGTCTCATGTAGCACAGAGATCACTGACGTATTTAACGATGCATCAAGATATCTTGGCGACATTTGGAATGCATTGTTTCCTTCCTGAAAACGATGCAACAAATGTATATGTATCTATAGGAACTGAATTCAATAAAGCTAACAATTCCGATAAGGATGTATCCTGTCCAGATCTACATGTTTTTGGGTATATATCTGATGATCGAATTGATATACATACCGTCAGAGATGGATATAGTATCCACAGTACGATGGATGCGTACAAGAACAACGTCGTACGGTGCTTTGCTAGAGCATGTTTACCGGGTGAATGATACACGCAACATCTGTAGTACTAACCAGCAAGTACGTGCATCGTACTATACAGCAGTAAATTCTCAGTAAAGTCTATATGCGTTGTTTCTATTTAGTTGGTAAAATAATACTATAATTCATATGCGTGTGTTTTACGTTTATTTATCGTCGCTATCGGTTGCCGATTTGATCGACGCCTCCTGAAGAGATTAGTCATTTTAGATTGTTGGAGGATAGTGCAATGTTACAGACAGAGACCTATTCCAGAGTCTCCTCTGGTTCTTTTACGTGCACGGTGTACAGCACCGACACGATACCTCGGTTTAAAGTCCCACCTGAAAGACTGTTAATTTTATTAAGTGTTACCACTGTACTACAGATCCGTCTGTAATTCATATGCACATTCATCGTATGTGTTTTGGAACAGGGGGTTTCCGAAGTGCCGATATCACAATATTACAATATATGATCGCACCAGTATTTGAATGTTGACAAAAGTCGGTGGTTCTACCCGAATGCAAGTTCGTGCCTAGCATACTGCTAATGGGCACCCGGGGGCCTTCCTCCATCAATACTAGCTGGAGAGTCGCCGTATGACTTATGCCGCTGGTGATACTTTAAGCCACAAATACAAATAAAATAAATGTCTCCAAACTCGATAGTTTCAATTGGTGAATTTGCCCCAGTTTCATGATTGATGCTACAATGTATTTTGCGTTGTAACATGGTCCTGGGGTGTAGTAACCGGGGGGGGGGGTCCAAGGGTATGCGCCGGATGCCTGTGGTCTATTGTGTGCACCTTCTATGTTGCATATGTGGTCCTCATTTTGGTGGGTGTTTTACGTTTATTTATCGTCGCTACCGGTTGCCCATATGAGCGACGCCTCCTGAAGAGATTAGTCATTTTAGATTTTGGAGGATAGTGCATGATACAGACAGAGCCCAATTCCAGAATCTCCTCTGGTTCTTTTACGTGCACGGTGTAAAGCACCGACACGAGACCTCGGTTTAACGTCCTATCTGAAAGACTGTTAATTGTATTAGGGTCAGACGGGGGGATCGAACCTGCGATCTCTGGATTACCAGTCCAGCGTGTTACCACTGGACTACAGATCCGTCTGTGAACCTCAATAAAATGCAGTAGCATAAATACGATCTGCTTTTCAGTTAGTTTAATGCTACACTTTGCAGTTAATTAACACTGACAAATATGTGATTAGTCCCCAGCCACGTGATCCTGCATTATTCACTCTATTCTATTCTATTTGAGAAATGTTTGCGTCTCCTGTGAGTTAAATTGCTGCCAGGACGTAACATGTTTTACTTCTACTGTTAGTTTGGGAAGGTGTGAGAGGGATAATATACAATTATTCACATCTCTTCAGGTCAAGTAGTTCAAACTATTCCTCCAACGGAGAGACTATTGAGATCAATAGTTCAAACTATTCTTTCAAGGAAGGGACTATTGAGATCAATAGTTCAAACTATTCTTCCAAGGGAGGGACTGTTGAGATCAGTAGTTCAAACGATTCTTCCAACGGAGGGAATATTGAGATCAGTAGTTCAAACTATTCTTCCAACGGATAGACTGTTGTTGAGGTCACTAGTTCAAACGATTCTTTCAAGTAAGGGACTGTTGAGGTCAGTAGTTCAAACTATTCTTTCAATGAAGGGACTGTTGAGGTCACTAGTTCAAACTATTCTTCCAAGGGAGGGACTGTTGAGGTCACTAGTTCAAACGATTCTTTCAAGGAAGGGACTGTTGAGGTCAGTAGTTCAAACTATTCTTCCAAGGGAGAGACTATTGAGGTCACTAGTTCAAACTATTATTCCAACGGAGGGACTATTGAGATCAGTCGTTCAAACTATTCTTCCAACGGATAGACTGTTGAGGTCACTAGTTCAAACGATTCTTCCAAAGGAGGGACTATTGGGGTCATTAGTTCAAACGATTCTTTCAAGGAAGGGACTGTTGAGGTCACTAGTTCAAACTATTCTTCCAAGGGAGGGACTATTGAGGTCACTAGTTCAAACGATTCTTTCAAGGAAGGGACTGTTGGTTGAGGTCAGTAGTTCAAACTATTCTTCCAACGAATAGACTGCTGAGGTCACTAGTTCAAACGATTATTTCAAGGAAGGGACTGTTGAGGTCACTAGTTCAAACTATTCTTCCAACGGAGGGACTATTGAGATCAGTAGTTCAAACTATTCTTCCAAAGGATATACTGTTGAGGTCACTAGTTCAAACGATTCTTCCAAGGGAGGGACTGTTGAGGTCAGTAGTTCAACCTATTCTTCCAAGGAAGGGACTGTTGAGATCAGTAGTTCAAACTATTCTTCCAACGGATAGACTGTTGAGGTCACTAGTTCAAACGATTCTTTCAAGGAAGGGACTGTTGAGGTCACTAGTTCAAACGATTCTTTCAAGGAAGGGACTGTTGAGATCAGTAGTCTTAACTATTCTTCCAAGGGAGGGACTATTGAGGTCAGTAGTTCAAACTATTCTTCCAACGAATAGACTGTTGAGGTCACTAGTTCAAACGATTCTTTCAAGGAAGGGACTGTTGAGGTCACTAGTTCAAACGATTCTTTCAAGGAGGGGACTGTTGAGATCAGTAGTCTAACTAGTCTTCCAACGGAGGAACTATTGACCCGAAACAGAAGGATATGACCGAGACGAAGAGCAACCGAGTGATGCTCCGCTACTTACGACATGAAAGACGCTACATTACCTAGGCTGTCAGTATGACCCTAAGACCATCAACAAAACAGAGAAATACAAACTAAGCTTACCATTCACAACTGCAACCATGAATACGTGTATTCCACACAACAGTGCATCCACATAGCACCAGTTCACCATATTGGAGAGTTACCTGCAATGATACACCAGAATTACAAATAACATTTAATTTATACACATTTATTTTAGCTGGATTGCGAAACAAGTTCTTATAAATTATTTTAATCACTCTCGAGACCTCATTCCTGATGGAATCCATTGCCACGGTGGAGAGAGAAGAGGCAATGTGGAATTTAAATGCCTTGCCTATGGGCACAATCGTAACGGCTCCAGCGGGGCTCGAACTCCGGGCATATCGCACCTGAAACGAACGCGCTACCACTGCGCTATCACGACTTCCGCAAATAACATAGAGGCTAATATGCACATTATGTGTTGTGAGGTAATCATACGATGCGTGCCCTACTTGGCCTACGTCGATGGTCAGAAATAGTGTTCATTATATTTGCATATGTACTTCTTCTGTATTTAGAGGATGTTCTATGTAATTGAGAAAACAAATCCGCGATTAACTCGTAAAGAATGTGCTGCCAAGTACAGTGCATTGGGGTGGGGGTGAGGGGGCGTGGTCGAGTGGTAAAGATCGTTTACTTCAAATATCTTGCCCGTTGTAGGCTCGAATCCCGTGTTCGAATCCCGTTTGGGGTGTTAACTTATTTCATATCACGAAGCTGTTCAGCTGGATTAGTTTAAACTTTATTTATTTTACAACGATTGCGAAGCAAGTTCTAACCACTTATATTAATCGCTGTCGTTGGCGCGGATGACAGCTGGAGTGCGGAAGGTCGGTGGTTCTACCAGTATGCCTGTCCGTTCCGGAAATACTGCGGCACCCGGGGTCTTCCTCCACCAATAGTAACTGTAGAGTCGCCATATGACCTAAACTGTTAGTGCGATATTAAACCCCTAAACAGACAAACAAAACCAGTGCATTGGTCGCTTGTGTTAAACGCAAGCCGTTAGCTTGTCGTTTTAATATCTATTTGGAAGTGCAGGCTTTAATGATCAAATTGCATGTGGGGGTGGGGGGTATAAGCATACAATTTAGACTAGTAGCAACAGTAGCTGACAGTAACAGTAGCTGAGAGTAACAGTAGCTGACAGTAACAGTAGCTGATAGTAACAGTAGCTGACAGTAACAGTAGCTGAGAGTAACAGTAGCTGATAGTAACAGTAGCTGACAGTAACAGTAGCTGATAGTAACAGTAGCTGACAGTAACAGTAGCTGATAGTAACAGTAGCTGAGAGTAATAGTTAGTGACAGTAACAGTAGCTGACAGTAACAGTAGCTGAGAGTAACAGTAACTGACAGTAACAGTAGCTGACAGTAACAGTAGCTGAGAGTAATAGTTAGTGACAGTAACAGTAGCTGACAGTAACAGTAGCTGATAGTAACAGTAACTGACATTAACAGTAGCTGATAGTAACAGTAGCTGACAGTAACAGTAGCTGATAGTAACAGTAGCTGATAGTAACAGTAGCTGAGAGTAACAGTAGCTGATAGTAACAGTAGCTGACAGTAACAGTAGCTGATAGTAACAGTAGCTGACAGTAACAGTAGCTGAGAGTAACAGTAGCTGATAGTAACAGTAGCTGACAGTAACAGTAGCTGAGAGTAATAGTTAGTGACAGTAACAGTAGCTGATAGTAACAGTAACTGACAGTAACAGTAGCTGATAGTAACAGTAGCTGAGAGTAACAGTAGCTGATAGTAACAGTAGCTGAGAGTAACAGTAGCTGATAGTAACAGTAGCTGACAGTAACAGTAGCTGAGAGTAATAGTTAGTGACAGTAACAGTAGCTGATAGTAACAGTAACTGACAGTAACATTAGCTGAGAGTAACAGTAGCTGATAGTAATAGTTATTTTTTTTGGTTTAGTTTAGTTTATACAAATTTATTTTAGCTCGATTGCGAAACTTTATTACTTTATTTTTACGAAAAGTTATTTCAACTTATATAAATCACTCTCGAGACCTCATTCCTGATGGAATCCATCGCCACGAGGGAGAGAGAGGCAACGTGGAATTTAAATGCCTTGCCTAAGGGCACAATCGTAACGGCTCCAGTGGGGCTCGAACTCCGGACCTTTCGCACCTGAAGCGAACGCGCATCCACTGCGCTATCACGACTTCCGTAGTAATAGTTAGTGACAGTAGGTAACAGTAGCTGACAGTAACAGTAGCTGACAGTAACAATAGCTGACAGTAACGTAACAGTAGCTGACAGTAACAGTAGCTGAGAGTAATAGTTAGTGACAGTAAGTAACAGTAGCTGACAGTAACAGTAGCTGACAGTAACAGTAGCTGAGAGTAACAGTTAGTGATAGTAACATTAGCTGACAGTAACAGTAGCTGACACTAACAGTAGCTGAGAGTAATAGTTAGTGACAGTAAGTAACAGTAGCTGAGAGTAACAGTAGCTGAGAGTAACAGTACCTGACAGTAACAGTAGCTGACAGTAACAGTAGCTGAGAGTAATAGTTAGTGACAGTAAGTAACAGCAGCTGACAGTAACAGTAGCTGACAGTAACATCAGCTGACAGTAACAGTAGCTGACAGTAACAGTACCTGACAGTAACAGCAGCTGACAGTAACTATAGTAAATAAGTTGCTCTGAATGGCTCATCTCATACAAGGAGTTGAGCCATTGACCATATATACCATATGCATCCCGATACAGTGACTCATCTCTATTGTGAACAATTGGCACAACGAAAACACAACATTCGAATGAATCAAGTGGAACTTGCCTTTCTTCAATCGAGTGTTCATTGTCCCGAAGTGAATAGCAAGCGATTATTAAAGCCGCTACATGTATAGTATAGTGTTTGTTTATTATAGTGTCACCCCTATTTAAAGGGCCAGCCATTTCTGACATATGAGACACCTCTGTTTATGAACATCAGTACAATCCTATGCCTGTATGCCAGGCTGGTAGGCAATCGGTAACTATTATTTAACTAGCTGGCGGCTCACCAACCGGCCATATCAGAACAAACCCCAGACGAGGTTCGAACCGTCGACCTACCGCTACGTAGGCGGACGCCTTAACCACTAGGCCACGGAGACAGTATATGAGTATTTTTCTTCAACGTTGCAAATATATCCAAGAGTTAACACTATTTTTCACTGAAGTGAAGATACGGAAATTATTTTTAAATAAGTGATTATTTACGCATACTTGCCAGTAGTTCACATAAAGTATGTAATGTAACAAACAAAGTTATTGACTAGCTGGTAAATGAATACCCAAAGAGAGACCATTTACAGTAATCCACGTCTCTCCACCACAACGTGCACGTTGTGATCTATAGGCACAGCTCACAGCAGGAAAATGGACCAAGGACTTCGTTAATGCCAGCCTCGTTATCAGAACAGAAGATGCCGTGTGCCTCAGTATGAGTAGCCTCAAAGTAACGTCCCTACTTGGCTAGCCTGGGTTCCAGTCTGTCGATTTTTCACCAATTTATTTCTTGTAAAATGACATGATATCATCAGAAACTCAATACGGCCCAATTAATAGTATCGGTGTTAAAATATATTTATTTGACTGACCAGGCAAAATATATCGACGCCTGTTCCCAGGCTATGCTCGGTGCTGTAGACGGTGGATAGCTAGCGGATGATGTTAGCCTGATCCTCGATATAGACGGCTGGATGCGGCTTCTACCCTGATCCTGTAGCGACGAGGACCCCAGCGAAGAAACCGGAACCATTCGTGCTGCTGTGAGCTGACAAATGGTGGAGGGTGTGGTCTTAACAGAAAAAAGCGGGACGTGTCACCCTGGACAAGAGGAAGAGGAAACCGTCTCATGATGTCCACCAGACCCACAACCGACGTAGGAAGAATAATCTACTTAGAGAAATCAGTCGCCCACGTGCCTCGGTGGAGGCGTCTTTAAGTAAAGCTACACGTCATCATTTACAATAACACTCCACTAGTACGTGAGCAGCTCTTCAATATGTATTTAAAAGCTGTACATTATAGACACTCATTATGACGTGTGACCCATCGCTTACAATATCTCAGTGTATACAGCACATTTCTAGAAAGCGCAAATTGGGGACCTTAATTTGAGTTTCAGTGAGCAAAATTAAAACTAAGCAGTTTTAGATTCCAATTGGGAAACATTTGATTCGTCTATAAGATCGATTCCTCTCCGAATCTGTCGAGCCTATCCTGTTAACATAATGCAGACATATCTGCTAAAACAAATAGGGTTTCAAACAGCTCTACATTTATGCCAGAGCTATGACCATTTAACCCATTCAACACCAAGTAACTGACATGGACTGGTCCATGATATTCATAACCAATAAATGAATCAGAAAATCACATTTGGACAAGTTCATTTATCAAAATGGGTAATTATGTCTAAAAATAGTCATATCACTGGCAAAAAGAGCAGATCCTGATGAGACGGCTCGTCACGAGCCGGCTCATCTGGGTCTACACTTTTTGTAAGCCTATTTAGAGGTATGTGGTGTTGAAAGGGTTAATAAGACTTTTGTCGGAGAACAACACAAGATTTCCATACATTACGTTTATTTGTAATATTAATACAATGTAGTACCTATATAAATATCAGCATTATTAAATATTCCATCTAAATAAAAGCCAAATATATTTTTGACAGAGTTAATAAACATTGAATTATCGTATTTCCAACAAAAGGAGAGTTCTTGTAAAACAACAACATAATTAGGTATGTTCTCTGCACAATCCATGTTTATTTGTATACAAAATTCGTGCTTGCTTCTGTACACAATCTATGTTTATCTGTATACAAAATTCATGCTTGCTTCTGTACACAATCCATGTTTATTTGTATACAAAATTCATGCTTGCTTCTGTACACAATCCATGTTTATTTGTATACAAAATTCATGCTTGCTTCTGTACACAATCTATGTTTATTTGTATGCAAAATGTATGCTTACTTCTGTACACAATCTATGTTTTATTTGTATACAAAATTCATGCTTGCTTCTGTACACAATCTATGTTTATTTGTATGCAAAATGTATGCTTACTTCTGTACACAATCTATGTTTTATTTGTATACAAAATGTATGCTTACTTCTGTACACAATCAATGTTTTATTTGTATACAAAATGTATGCTTACTTCTGTACACAATATATGTTTATTTGTATACAAAATATATGCTTACTTCTGTACACAATATATGTTTATTTGTATACAAAATATATGCTTACTTCTGTACATAATCTATGTTTTATTTGTATACAAAATGTATGCTTACTTCTGTACATAATCTATGTTTTATTTGTATACAAAATGTATGCTTACTTCTGTACATAATCTATGTTTATTTGTATACAAAATGTATGCTTACTTCTGTACATAATCTATGTTTATTTGTATACAAAATGTATGCTTACTTCTGTACACAATCTATGTTTTATTTGTATACAAAATGTATGCTTACTTCTGTACACAATCAATGTTTTATTTGTATACAAAATGTATGCTTACTTCTGTACACAATCTATGTTTATTTGTATATAAAATGTATGCTTACTTCTGTACACAATCTATGTTTAATTGTATACAAAATGTAATTTTGCGAATTATTCACAAATACTATACATGTGTAAAAATGCATGTCTTGGTACAGCAGAAACGTCAATGTCGTATATTCTATAAACAACCGTCGAAAAATTACAATTCAATTAACTGTTTTAGCATAATTTTAAAAACTTACTTAACCATCATTTAAAAATTAATTTAGCAAAATTTAAATAATATTGTATCATAACGGGCATTAGAATTATTTTAGAATTAATTTAATAATTAACTTATCATAATAAATGTAATTAATATAAGTGGCATGCATCACCAGTTCGTACTAACACACAGACGGATCTGTAGTCCAGTGGTTAACACGTTGGACTAGTAATCCAGGGATCGCAGGTTCGATCCCCCGTCCGACCCTAATAAAATTAGCAGTCTTTCAAGTGTGACTTTAAACCGAGGTCTCTTTACACTTTACACTGTGCACGTAAAAGAACCAGAGTAGACTTTGGAATGGGTCTCTGTCTGTATCGTTGCACTATCTTCCAAAAATCTAAAATGACTAATCTCTTCAGGAGGCGTCGCTTATATGGGCAACCGGTATCGACGATAAATAAACGTAAAACACACACACCCGTACTAACAGTTCAGCACGTGCACACGTGCTATCATGTTCGTAAATGCCGACTAGATAACCCAAGTATCAACAATTGATCACATTATCTTACAAGTATTATAACATAACTAGCACATGGGAATTAAAGAAACATTATAGCTCTTTGATCATAAATATCTTGACAGACTTTCTAAACTGCAGTCAATTGAACCCAACGTTGTCTTTCATACGTAATGTACACTGATCTAAGAATGTTTTCTTTAATTGCCACTTTGATGACAGCGAAATTACTCAGACATTCGACTTGGATCGTTTCCGTCGTTCTGGTTCTATGCTAATTGGACTTGCTATTTTACACCGATTACCCTTTACATATGACAAGTGAAACATCTGAGGTGCAATGCCTATAATGTCCGCCTCCTAACTGAAGGGTTGTTAGTTCGAACCAACATAAACACGGTGGTAGTGTCCTCCGGCAAGACAGGATACTCCATTCGGCCTCTTCTCTGTCGTATTCATGGATTCCGTCAGGGATACCCGGATGGCATCATCAAGGTATGTACATCGCCTCTGGGGCACATCTCGCAGCAGCAGTGTAGGATTCCATCAGGGATACCCGGATGACCTCCATACCGCATCCCCATCACATCTGGGACACATCTCCCAGCATCAGTGTGGGATTCCTGGTACTTCTTGTTTCGAACTTGCAATAAGTGACACACGACCCATAATTGCTGCTCTATAGAAGTGGCGTAGGTATGGCGACCTAGACGACCATATGCTAACTGTCGGGTCTGTTTTCATGCTGCAGCAGGATGACTAACAGTGAGGAATGTGGTCCTAAGAACAATTCAGAGGCGTAACCACCTACAGGCACATAGCCTCCTTAAACTTCAAACCGTCTAGACCATAATCTACTTTGACTATACAAACTTTGAAAACAATCATCTTAGAAAATAATTATCTTGGAATATAATCACCTAGGAAGACCAACAACTAGCTATACGAACCACTTGAAGATTCTACTAGACACAGACTCACAGCAACACAATTACAATTCAACATCGAATAATCGACGGTGATTATTTGCTCGCCCACATGTTCTGCAGCGGCCAGGTTAAATACATTCACATTTCATCATCATCACCATCATCATCATCATAATCATCATCATCATCATCAGAGATATTTTCTTGAGGACGATTAGTCTAAAGCTGAAAGAATTTCTTCACTCTCGAAACTAAATTTGAATAAACTAAACTACAAATGGCATTGGTACAACATATTGATCACATGTATTGCCTTTTGTCTACCATGTTTACTTGCATGTACGGGCCTAACATAGCCACTGTCATTAGCGATTCCATTTTATTTACATTTCAGTGGCCGTACCGTGCACCAGAATGTAGTATATTTAAACTGTATAATTAATGTAAGTTAATAATTAGTATTTCTGAACAATTACCCAAATTGTACTAGTTCTTTTAGTTCAAACACAATTTTTTTCCCAATATGAGGCTACATTTACATTTTACAGGGTGTAGATAAATACCCATTGTACTAGAAATTAAATCATAATTATTTAACCTTTGATCTCTTAGTAGTTCCTAGAAATTAAATAACAATAAATTTACCTTTGGTCTTTTAGGTAATTCCTAGAAATTAAATCATATTACGTTTACATTTGATCAATTAGTTAGTTCCTAGAAATTAAATAATAACAATACGCTTACTACCTTTGTTCATTTAGTTAGTTACTGGAAATGAAATCATGCTACGTGTGGCCATTTAGTTAATTACTAGAAATGAAATCATGCTACGTTTGGTCATTTAGTTAGTTCCTAGAAATGAAATCATGTTACGTTTGTAATGTAGTTAGTTCCTAGAAATGAAATAATGTTACATTTACATTTGTTCATTTAGTTAATTACTAGAAATTAAATAATGCTACATTTACATTTGTTCATTTAGTTAATTACTAGAAATTAAATAATGCTACATTTACATTTGTTCATTTAGTTAGTTACTAGAAATTAAATATTACATTTGTTCATTTAGTTAATTACTAGAAATGAAATCATGCTACGTTTGGTCATTTAGTTAGTTACTAGAAATGAAATCATAATACGTTTGGTCATTTAGTTAATTACTAGAAATGAAATCATGCTACGTTTGTAATTTAGTTAATTCCTAGAAATTAAATAATGTTACATTTACATTTGTTCATTTAGTTAATTACTAGAAATTAAATAATGCTACATTTACATTTGATCATTTAGTTAATTACTAGAAATTAAATAATGCTACATTTACATTTGTTCATTTAGTTAATTACTAGAAATTAAATAATGCTACATTTACATTTGTTCATTTAGTTAGTTACTAGAAATTAAATAATGCTATATTTACATTTGTTCATTTAGTTAATTACTAGAAATTAAATCATTCTATGTTTGGTCATTTAGTTAATTACTAGAAATTAAATCATGCTACGTTTGGTCATTTAGTTAATTACTAGAAATGAAATCATGCTACGTTTGGTCATTTAGTTAGTTACTAGAAATGAAATCATGCTACGTTTGGTCATTTAGTTAGTTACTAGAAATGAAATAATACGTTTGATCATTTAGTTAATTACTAGAAATGAAATCATGCTACGTTTGTAATTTAGTTAGTTCCTAGAAATTAAATAATGTTACATTTACATTTGTTCATTTAGTTAATTACTAGAAATTAAATAATGCTACATTTACATTTGATCATTTAGTTAATTACTAGAAATTAAATAATGCTACATTTACATTTGTTCATTTAGTTAATTACTAGAAATTAAATAATGCTACATTTACATTTGTTCATTTAGTTAGTTACTAGAAATTAAATAATGCTATATTTACATTTGTTCATTTAGTTAATTACTAGAAATGAAATCATTCTACGTTTGGTCATTTAGTTAATTACTAGAAATGAAATCATGCTACGTTTGGTCATTTAGTTAATTACTAGAAATGAAATCATGCTACGTTTGGTCATTTAGTTAGTTACTAGAAATGAAATCATGCTACGTTTGGTCATTTAGTTAGTTACTAGAAATGAAATCATAATACGTTTGATCATTTAGTTAATTACTAGAAATGAAATCATGCTACGTTTGTAATTTAGTTAGTTCCTAGAAATTAAATAATGTTACATTTACATTTGTTCATTTAGTTAATTACTAGAAATTAAATAATGCTACATTTACATTTGATCATTTAGTTAATTACTAGAAATTAAATAATGCTACATTTACATTTGTTCATTTAGTTAATTACTAGAAATGAAATCATGCTACGTTTGGTCATTTAGTTAATTACTAGAAATGAAATCATGCTACCTTTGTTCATTTAGTTAGTTACTGGAAATGAAATCATGCTACGTTTACCTTTGATCAGTTAGTTAATTACTAGAAATGAAATCATGCTACGTTTGGTCATTTAGTTAGTTCCTAGAAATGAAATAATGTTACGTTTGGTCATTTAGTTAGTTCCTAGAAATGAAATCATGTTACGTTTACATTTGTTCCTTTAGTTAATTACTAGAAATTAAATAATGCTACATTTACATTTGTTCATTTAGTTAGTTACTAGAAATTAAATAATGCTACATTTGATAATTTAGTTAGTTCCTAGAAATTAAATCATGTTACGTTTACTACCTTTGGTCATTTAGTTAGTTACTAGAAATGAAATCATAATACGTTTGGTAATTTAGTTAGTTCCTAGAAATGAAATCATGTTACGTTTACATTTGTTCATTTAGTTAGTTACTAGAAATTAAATAATGCTACGTTTACACTTGATCATTTAGTTAGTTACTAGAATTTAAATAATGCTACATTTACATTTGTTCATTTAGTTAGTTACTAGAAATTAAATAATGCTACGTTTACACTTGATCATTTAGTTAGTTACTAGAAATTAAATAATGCTACATTTACATTTGTTCATTTAGTTAATTACTAGAAATTAAATCATTCTACGTTTGGTCATTTAGTTAATTACTAGAAATGAAATCATGCTATGTTTGGTCATTTAGTTAGTTACTAGAAATGAAATCATGCTACGTTTCGTCATTTAGTTAGTTACTAGAAATGAAATAATACGTTTGATCATTTAGTTAATTACTAGAAATGAAATCATGCTACGTTTGTAATTTAGTTAGTTCCTAGAAATTAAATAATGTTACATTTACATTTGTTCATTTAGTTAATTACTAGAAATTAAATAATGCTACATTTACATTTGATCATTTAGTTAATTACTAGAAATTAAATAATGCTACATTTACATTTGTTCATTTAGTTAGTTACTAGAAATTAAATAATGCTATATTTACATTTGTTCATTTAGTTAATTACTAGAAATTAAATAATGCTACATTTACATTTTTTCATTTAGTTAATTACTAGAAATTAAATAATGCTACATTTACATTTGTTCATTTAGTTAGTTACTAGAAATTAAATAATGCTATATTTACATTTGTTCATTTAGTTAATTACTAGAAATGAAATCATTCTACGTTTGGTCATTTAGTTAATTACTAGAAATTAAATCATGCTACATTTGGTCATTTAGTTAATTACTAGAAATGAAATCATGCTACGTTTGGTCATTTAGTTAGTTACTAGAAATGAAATCTTGCTACGTTTGGTCATTTAGTTAGTTACTAGAAATGAAATCATAATACGTTTGATCATTTAGTTAATTACTAGAAATGAAATCATGCTACGTTTGTAATTTAGTTAGTTCCTAGAAATTAAATAATGTTACATTTACATTTGTTCATTTAGTTAATTACTAGAAATTAAATAATGCTACATTTACATTTGATCATTTAGTTAATTACTAGAAATTAAATAATGCTACATTTACATTTGTTCATTTAGTTAATTACTAGAAATGAAATCATGCTACGTTTGGTCATTTAGTTAATTACTAGAAATGAAATCATGCTACCTTTGTTCATTTAGTTAGTTACTGGAAATGAAATCATGCTACGTTTACCTTTGATCAGTTAGTTAATTACTAGAAATGAAATCATGCTACGTTTGGTCATTTAGTTAGTTCCTAGAAATGAAATAATGTTACGTTTGGTCATTTAGTTAGTTCCTAGAAATGAAATCATGTTACGTTTACATTTGTTCCTTTAGTTAATTACTAGAAATTAAATAATGCTACATTTACATTTGTTCATTTAGTTAGTTACTAGAAATTAAATAATGCTACATTTGATAATTTAGTTAGTTCCTAGAAATTAAATCATGTTACGTTTACTACCTTTGGTCATTTAGTTAGTTACTAGAAATGAAATCATAATACGTTTGGTAATTTAGTTAGTTCCTAGAAATTAAATCATGTTACGTTTACATTTGTTCATTTAGTTAATTACTAGAAATTAAATAATGCTACGTTTACACTTGATCATTTAGTTAGTTACTAGAAATTAAATAATGCTACGTTTACATTTGATCATTTAGTTAATTACTGGAAATTAAATAATGCTACATTTACATTTGTTCATTTAGTTAGTTACTAGAAATTAAATAATGCTACGTTTACACTTGATCATTTAGTTAGTTACTAGAAATTAAATAATGCTACGTTTACATTTGTTCATTTAGTTAGTTCCTAGAAATTAAATCATGTTACGTTTACTACCTTTGGTCATTTAGTTAGTTACTAGAAATGAAATCATAATACGTTTGGTAATTTAGTTAGTTCCTAGAAATTAAATCATGTTATGTTTACATTTGTTCATTTAGTTAGTTACTAGAAATGAAATCATAATACGTTTGGTAATTTAGTTAGTTCCTAGAAATTAAATAATGTTACATTTACATTTGTTCATTTAGTTAGTTACTATAAATGAAATCATAATACGTTTGGTTATTTAGTTAGTTCCTAGAAATTAAATCATGTTACATTTACATTTGATCATTTAGTTAATTACTAGAAATTAAATAATGCTATATTTACATTTGTTCATTTAGTTAGTTACTAGAAATTAAATAATGCTACGATTACATTTGTTCATTTAGTTACTAGAAATTAAATAATGCTACGTTTGTCATTTAGTTATTCTAGAAATTAAATATGCTACTTGTTCATTTAGTTAGTTCCTAGAAATTAAATATGCTACGTTTACTTTGATCATTTAGTTAGTTCTAGAAATTAAATATGCTACGTTTGGTCATTTAGTTAGTTCCTAGAAATGAAATAATGTTACGTTTGGTCATTTAGTTAGTTCCTAGAAATGAAATCATGTTACGTTTACATTTGTTCCTTTAGTTAATTACTAGAAATTAAATAATGCTACATTTACATTTGTTCATTTAGTTAGTTACTAGAAATTAAATAATGCTACATTTGATAATTTAGTTAGTTCCTAGAAATTAAATCATGTTACGTTTACTACCTTTGGTCATTTAGTTAGTTACTAGAAATGAAATCATAATACGTTTGGTAATTTAGTTAGTTCCTAGAAATTAAATCATGTTACGTTTACATTTGTTCATTTAGTTAATTACTAGAAATTAAATAATGCTACGTTTACACTTGATCATTTAGTTAGTTACTAGAAATTAAATAATGCTACGTTTACATTTGATCATTTAGTTAATTACTGGAAATTAAATAATGCTACGTTTACATTTGTTCATTTAGTTAGTTACTAGAAATTAAATAATGCTACGTTTACACTTGATCATTTAGTTAGTTACTAGAAATTAAATAATGCTACGTTTACATTTGTTCATTTAGTTAGTTCCTAGAAATTAAATCATGTTACGTTTTTTTGGTCATTTAGTTAGTTACTAGAAATGAAATCATTACGTTTGGTATTTAGTTAGTTCCTAGAAATTAAATATGTGTTTACATTTGTTCATTTAGTTAGTTACTAGAAATGAAATCATTACGTTTGTAATTTAGTTAGTTCCTAGAAATTAAATAATGTTACATTTACATTTGTTCATTTAGTTAGTTACTATAAATGAAATCATAATACGTTTGGTTATTTAGTTAGTTCCTAGAAATTAAATCATGTTACATTTACATTTGATCATTTAGTTAATTACTAGAAATTAAATAATGCTATATTTACATTTGTTCATTTAGTTAGTTACTAGAAATTAAATAATGCTACGATTACATTTGTTCATTTAGTTACTAGAAATTAAATAATGCTACGTTTACATTTGATCATTTAAGTTAGTTCCTAGAAATTAAATAATGCTACGTTTACATTTGATCATTTAAGTTAGTTCCTAGAAATTAAATAATGCTACGTTTACATTTGATCATTTAAGTTAGTTCCTAGAAATTAAATAATGCTACGTTTACATTTGATCATTTAGTTAGTTCCTAGAAATTAAATAATGCTACGTTTACATTTGATCATTTAAGTTAGTTCCTAGAAATTAAATAATGCTACGTTTACATTTGATCATTTAAGTTAGTTCCTAGAAATTAAATAATGCTACGTTTACATTTGATCATTTAAGTTAGTTCCTAGAAATTAAATAATGCTACGTTTACATTTGATCATTTAAGTTAGTTCCTAGAAATTAAATAATGCTACGTTTACATTTGATCATTTAAGTTAGTTCCTAGAAATTAAATAATGCTACGTTTACATTTGATCATTTAAGTTAGTTCCTAGAAATTAAATAATGCTACGTTTACATTTGATCATTTAAGTTAGTTCCTAGAAATTAAATAATGCTACGTTTACATTTGATCATTTAAGTTAGTTCCTAGAAATTAAATAATGTTACTTTACATTTGTTCATTTAGTTAATTCTAGAAATTAAATAATGCTATGTTTAGATTTGATCATTTAGTTAGTTCCTAGAAATTAAATATGTTACGTTTATATTTGTTCTTTAGTTAGTTCTAGAAATTAAATAATGCTACGTTTACATTTGATCATTTAAGTTAGTTCCTAGAAATTAACTACGTTTACATTTGATCATTTAAGTTAGTTCCTAGAAATTAAATAATGCTACGTTTACATTTGATCATTTAAGTTAGTTCCTAGAAATTAAATAATGCTACGTTTACATTTGATCATTTAAGTTAGTTCCTAGAAATTAAATAATGCTACGTTTACATTTGATCATTTAAGTTAGTTCCTAGAAATTAAATAATGCTACGTTTACATTTGATCATTTAAGTTAGTTCCTAGAAATTAAATAATGCTACGTTTACATTTGATCATTTATGTTAATTCCTAGAAATTAAATAATGCTACGTTTGCATTTGATCATTTAAGTTAGTTCCTAGAAATTAAATAATGCTACGTTTACATTTGATCATTTAAGTTAGTTCCTAGAAATTAAATAATGCTACGTTTACATTTGATCATTTAAGTTAGTTTCTAGAAATTAAATAATGCTACGTTTATATTTGATCATTTAAGTTAGTTCCTAGAAATTAAATAATGCTACGTTTACATTTGATCATTTAAGTTAGTTCCTAGAAATTAAATAATGCTACGTTTACATTTGATCATTTAAGTTAGTTACTAGAAATTAAATAATGCTACGTTTACCTTGATCAGATAGTTAGTTCCTAGAAATTAAATAATGCTACGTTTACCTTGATCAGTTAGTTAGTTACTAGAAATTAAATAATGTTACTAGAAATGTGGCCAAGGGACATAGATGTTCCACTTCGTCTCTTCTCTGCAGAGTCTAGGGCCATACATCCGTCTTGTATAACATATCACAGTGAGGTTTAAATTGAACTAAAGGGTTGAGGTACCAGTAACACAGAATACGGACGGATGCACCGACGGACGGATGGACAATATCAAATGTATGTACCATCACACTGGGGCACATACCATGGGACATAACTAGTCCAGGTTTCATTGTGCAAATGTATGTACCATCAAACTGGGGCACATACCATGGGACATAACTGGTCCAGGTTTCATTGTGCAAATGTATGTACCATCAAACTGGGGCACATACCATGGGACATAACTAGTCCAGGTTTCATTATGCAAATGTATGTACCATCAAACTGGGGCACATACCATGGAACATAACTAGTCCAGGTTTCATTGTGCAAAGTTTGGTTGAGCATAATACACAAAACAACACCATCAACAACAAGATCATCTATAAATACGGTTTCTTCTTCTAATATACGCTTTCACTAGATATTTAGAGACTTTTCTTGGATAATTGGTAAATCACTTCGGCGCTAAACACATCACACAGTCCAATATTTTACATATTGGACCGTTTTCGGCTTATGTCCTATACATATAAAATATATTATCACATTAATAGCACGATGTGTTTTAAGACGTTTTACATGATATAGATGCGTGTTCTGACCACGTGTACAGGCCCATGTGTAACGGTTGTTTGGAACAGACGGACAATTGCAAGGAAAATGACCGACCTAAGTCGCCAATTTGTTTGTAAGTGTACAGTGTAATAACACTATAAACAACGTGTGTGTGTTCTACGTTTACCCATATGAGCGACGCCTCCTGAAGAGATTAGTAATTTTAGATTTTTGGAGGATAGTGCAATGATACAGACAGAGACCCATTCCAGAGTCTCCTTTGGTTCTTTTACGTGCACGGTGTAAAGCACCGACACGAGACCTCGGTTTAACGTCCCATCTGAAATACTGTTAATTTTATTAGGGTCAGACGGGGGATCGAACCTACGATCCCTGGATTACCAGTCCAGTGTGTTACCACTGAACTACAGATCCGTCGGTAAACAACTACTTAATACATGTGGTATATATCCCGTCCTCAGAGCAATGTGCAATTACTTATATCCCCGAAGAAACAAAAATTGTTGACGATCTGAAAAACGAACTGAAAAAAAGAGAAGCAACTGTCGATGTTAACAACAGTGTAACCAAATGTGATCCATTACTGTTCACGGGATTAGTGCAATGCATTGATTAGTGACAGCGCATCATACGCAACTACACTTGATAAACTCATCGCAACTTAAAATCTAATAATATAAAAACACTATACCTTGTTTAACGGGAGTCAGAGAGCAACAGAGAGAAGTACAAATCCCATATGTATGTTTCCATTCACTTAATAAAGCTCACATGCGCTAACCGCCGTCAATCTGTTAATTATCTAATAGCTCTCTGTCATGACGACACGACGACGAGAAACATTGTGCACAGCACGCAGATATTGGAGAGAGCGGGAGGCTGCTTTAGACTCATTACCAGAGAGATACAAGGCAATGTTTATATAGCCTTTTGTTTCCAACAATAAGTCAATAGCAGCTGGATGACTAGAGGGCATATTTTCATTCCGTATCCATTTCGGTTTTTCAGAATCAAGCTATATAGTATTACTAAATTACTTTTTTTTTTTTTCGTATTTGTCGTAATGAAATGATAATCGAATTAGCAAAGTTGAGGGAATTCTGTATCCATGACCGGTCAACGATAGGGTTACGGTCATCCCACGGGGTGATCCGCTTCGCATGTTTCAGGAATACTAAAGTTGAGTATGTGAGGGTCAATAAATATGCGAACAAATCAACATTTAGTCTATAGTTTATTTCTTTACAGCGAGTGTGAAACAAGTTCAAACAACTTATATTAATCACTCTCGATTGCGCGGAAGGAAGCATATATATGATAGTATTCGTGCTTTTTGCAAGGAAACCGAAGTACTCCGGAGAACTGTGACATGTCCGATATGGCAACCACGGTACCAACTAGTCCGCCACCGTGGTTAAGGTCGCTGACTGGTATACCACTGTAACCTATCTTCACTGATTGTCACGGGTGGTTCGAGCCTCGCTCAGACCGTGTCTCTTCATATGAAAAAGTTGGCAATTTGGTTTAAACATATTTATTCATTCATAATGTAAAGTACATATCTAGTGTATACAGAATGAAAATGGATTTAATCGAAAGCTTAAACCTTATTGAGATTATCGCCAGTTTCTTACGGAGGTTGGTGCACCAAGTACCGGAGCCTACCTAGGAAAGGTGTTGCTAGGTAAACTGCCCTTCGCTCATATTGGCAACCGGTAGCGACGATATACAAACGGAAAAAATAAATACCGTACCATCCACAGACGGATCTGTAGTCCAGTGGTAACATGCTGGACTGGTAATCCACGGATCGCAGGTTCGATCACCCGTCTGACCCTAATAAAATTAACAGTGCATGTAAAAGAACCAGAGGAGATTCTGGAATGGGTCTCTGTCTGTATCATTGCACTATCCTCCAACAATCTAAAATGACTAATCTCTAATCTCTTCAGGAGGCGTCGCTCATATGGGCAACCGGTAGCGACGATAAATAAACGTAAAACACACACACCGTATCATCTTACACCGAAGAAGCGAACCAGAGAAGGGAGCGTGCTAACTACCGCGCTGGTCGGGCAGTCACTTTACATAAAATAAATGACAATAATCTTTGATATCTCGCCAATATATGGTGTATGCCAGCTATATTATATTATATCATTTATATGATAGCTATGTTGTATTGACCTAGCCTGGGTTCCAGTCTGTCGATTTTTCACTTTTTTAACTTCTAGCCAAATGAATATGAGATGTGAGACAGTATAGAGTGACTCTAGCCTGGGTGTCAGTCTGTCGATTTTTCACTTTTTAACTTCTGGCAAAATGACGTTGATATGTTCAGAAACTCAATACGGCCCAATTAATAGTCTCGGTGTTAAAATATATTTATTTGACTGACCAGACAAAATATATCGACGCCTGTTCCCAGGCTAGTATTGACCATGTGACATTGACGATTTCAAAGATTATGTACGCTATGCAATATGTGCCAAGTTGAATCAGAGTATCATTTATTATTAAACTAGTACTTATATTGATCTCAGAAGTCAACATTGACCTATATATTACTGTTCCTGGCCAAATATTAACAACTTTAAAACTCTTGTGAAAACAAACACAAAATAGCAAAATTCTAAATGTGTTAATATTTGGCATGTACAGTAATATATAGGTCAATGCTACTATTCCTGGCCAAATATTAACAACTTTAAAACTCTTGTTAAAACAACACAAAATAGCAAAATTCTAAATGTGTTAATATTTGGTATGTACAGTAATATATAGGTCAATGCTACTATTCCTGGCCAAATATTAACAACTTTAAAACTCTTGTGAAAACAAACACAAAATAGCAAAATTCTAAATGTGTTAATATTTGGCATGTACAGTAATATATAGGTCAATGCTACTATTCCTGGCCAAATATTAACAACTTTAAAACAACACAAAATAGCAAAATTCTAAATCTGTTAATATTTGGCACGGACAGTAATAATTTTTTTAATTTTATTATATAGGTCAATGCTACTATTCCTGGCCAAATATTAACAACTTTAAAACTCTTGTTAAAACAACACAAAATAGCAAAATTCTAAATATATTTAATAGCTAATATATTTAATGTGGCAAGAAATAAAAGAAAGGATACTAATTAGTAAATATGAGGAATGACTGATAACATTATACTACAGTCACACTTATGTTAGTGGTCACCTCTATTAAGCAGCCAACATGTACTAAGCACTGCGTGGCATAGTGGTTTTTATATACAACACATAGTACTTGTTAAATACGGAACATAGTGCTTGTTAAATATTGAACATAGTGCTTGTTAATTACAGCACATAGTGCTTGTTAAATATTGAACATAGTGCTTGTTAAATACTGCTGAACATAGTGCTTGCTAAATACTGAACATAATGTTTGTTAAATACTGCTGAACATAGTGCTTGCTAAATACTGAACATAATGTTTGTTAAATACTGAACATAGTGCTTGCTAAATACTGAACATAGTGCTTGTTAAATACTGCTGAACATGGTGCTTGTTAAATACGGAACATAGTGCCTGTTAAATATTGAACATAGTGCTTGTTAAATACTGCTGAACATAGTGCTTGCTAAATACTGAACATAATGTTTGTTAAATACTGAACATAGTGCTTGTTAAATACTGAACATAATGTTTGTTAAATACTGAACATAGTGCTTGCTAAATACTGAACATAGTGCTTGTTAAATACTGCTGAACATGGTGCTTGTTAAATACGGAACATAGTGCCTGTTAAATACGGAAACTATGACTGGTTAAATACTGAACATAGTGCTTGTTAAATATTGAACATATTTGTTGTTAAATATTGAACATTGTGCTTGTTAAATATTGAACATATTTGTTGTTAAATATTGAACATAGTGCTTGTTAAATATTGAACATATTTGTTGTTAAATATTGAACATAGTGCTTGTTAAATACGGAAAATATGACTGGTTAAATACTGAACATAGTGTTTGTTAAATATTGAACATATTGCTTGTTAAATACTGAACATAGTGCTTGTTAAATATTGAACATAGTGCTTGTTAAATACTGAACATAGTGCTTGTTAAATACTGAACATAGTGCTTGTTAAATACAGAACACAGTGCTTGTTAAATACTGAACATAGTGCTTGTTAAATATTGAACATAGTGCTTGTTAAATATTGAACATAGTGCTTGTTAAATACCGAACATGGTGCTTTTTCAATACTGAATATAGTGTTTGCTAAATACTGAATACGGTGCTAAATACTGAAAATACTAAACATAATGCTTGTTAAATACTTAAAATGATGCGTGTTAAATGATTTTGCATAATGTTCTTATATATGAACATAGTGTTTGTTAAATGCATATAAGCAGGAATCAGTGGAAATGTGGATGTGTGTTGTGTATTAATATAAATAGAAATAGTGAATTAATATAAAATAATTTCTTCGCGTTATTATTTTTGTAATGGACACTCATGTTGGACAGACACTCAATGGACACTTTTTTTTCTTTTCTTTTTTCTGGTTAGTACAATTAATACATGAATGGGATATAGAAACTGTCTTAATTCTTATTTGAGCCTCTTACTTTGTATCATTAATTACGTTTATGTATTTAAATTATTGCTCAAGATGTTGTCTTATATTTTACAAAGTGTCAATTTTATGTACCCATAGTCTCTCATAACTCATTATTGAGTGGCTTTGTATTTTATTTGATAATACATGTATAATATCATGCATTTTGTGTATAATATTTATGTTGTATCATTTACTGTATAATGGTGAGACTTAAATAAATCATCTGTCTGTCTGTCTGTCTGTCTGTCTGTCTGTCTGTCTGTCTGTCTGTCTGTCTGTCTGTCTGTCTGTCTGTCTGTCTGTCTGTCTGTCTGTCTGTCTGTCTGTCTGTCTGTCTGTCTGTCTGTCTGTCTGTCTGTCTGTCTGTCTGTCTGTCTGTCTGTCTGTCTGTCTGTCTGTCTGTCTGTCTGTCTGTCTGTCTGTCTGTCTGTCTGTCTGTCTGTCTGTCTGTCTGTCTGTCTGTCTGTCTGTCTGTCTGTCTGTCTGTCTGTCTGTCTGTCTGTCTGTCTGTCTGTCTGTCTGTCTGTCTGTCTGTCTGTCTGTCTGTTTGATTCAGTAGCGAGAAATTGGTCGTATAAATAGAGAGGCCATGTTGTCATTAATAATCTCATACAGCCAGTATTGTTTATTTTCGAGATATTTAACTCCCAGACACAAGTGTGCATGTGGTTGTCTTATTTATTGTACAAATAATTATAATGCACTATTAATATGTAAACCATGCAAACATATGTATGCTACAATTCACCTCGGTTTGAAATGAATAAAATATGAATTGGGATTTGGTGTAGAGAATTAGTCTGTGTTCCAGTCTGTCGAATTTTCACCAATTTACTTCTGGCAAAATGACATTATTGATATTATCCGAAACTCAATACGGCCCAATTAATGATCTCGGTATTAAAATTAAAATATATTTATATGACTGACCAGGCAAAATATATCAACACCTGTTCCCAGGCTAGTACAGAATGGCGATCGGATATAGTTGTATCAGTGTATGCCACTCTTCAAATTGCGGATACCTTGTATATTACTAGTATGAAATATGAATGACAGATGGGATCTTAGAACTTTGAATAGATCCTCTTGTGAAATGCTAATCTTGGTTGAGTTGAAACAATTATGATTAACTCTTTCAGCGCCGAATAAATTCAGAGCATGTGCAAACAACATAGATCCAGATCAGCCGCGGCGTAGCGCCGCGTCTGATCAGGATCTATGTTGTTTGCTATTCGGACAGGTGCTTCAGCTCCACTGTCTGAAGAGCAATCAGCATATAGCCTGATCAGACGGCATGTTCTGTTCTGTCCGATCGGGTTCTCTACTTTTTTACAAAGTCGCTTTTATGCGACATTGGCGGTGAAAGAGTTAAGTTGAGTTCGAGAAGGGCCGTAACTAATGTTGCTAGAACCTGTCGCTCGACCCTAATGCGTCGTGTTTTGTATTCGCATGTATATATATGTAAAACGAATCGAGCAATACAATGTGCTTAAACTAAACGGGAGGAGGGGTGTGGGCTGGAGTACAGAGGCAGACATCATCCGGTAAATGGTTCATTGAAACGGGATTTTACTGTAGAAAGGGTTGTATCATTAAATGTAAAAAAAACAAGGTAAACGTTGGACGAGAACGTATGCAGTCACGATTCCATTGCACTACATTACTAATCGGTAAAATAGCCATATGCATACATGTGTGATGTATTTATAATAGTGAATTGTTCATGCTTTAGCTTCTGGGTGTTTACAAAAGGTTCTGTGAGCTAAGTTATGACCTCGGTGATATTGCATGCTGTCGGTGCTGGACATGCGATGCTAACCGTATAGCGTCGGAGAGCCATTTTGAATGTGAAGTCAAATAGGGTAAAATAACTGTAAATAGCGAAAACAATGAGGTGGGTGACCACATATTACTGCGGTTTCAAAGATTGAGTAACTAAAAAACAAATAATGTTGCATTCAAAATGTGTCATTTGGCCGAATTAACTGTCTATCTATCTATCTTCCTTTAATGTCGAACCCCTCGCGGGGATGTAGACATGTTTAACTGCGGTATTTGTAAAAAGAAATTAATGTTTTCTTTATTTCAAATCTGCACACAGAAAACGTTTTTAGTTAGTGTATACAAATTTACTTTAGCTCGATTACGAAACAAGTTCTTACAACTTATATTAATCACTCGCGAGACCTGATTCCTGACGGAATCCATCGCCACGAGGGAGAGAGAAGAGGCAATGTGGAATTTAAATGTCTTGCCTAAGGGCACAATCGTAACGGCTCCAGCAAGGCTCGGTCTCCGGACCTTTCGCACCTGAAGCGAACGCGCATCCACTGCGCTATCACGACTACCACACGTAAACTTGGCAGATAATCTGAATATTGCTATATGTACGATTGTACGATTATCATTTTTAAAACAACGCTTTTACTGTATTTTAAAATGTGATGATGCAATAACTGTGCACTGTAACCTATTATATATACGGATCTGTAATCCAGTGGTAACACGCTGGACTGGTAATCCAGGGATCGCAGGTTCGATCCCCCGTCTGACCCTAATAAAATTAACAGTTTTTCAAATGGGACGTTAAACCGAGGTCTCGTGTCGGTGCTTTACATCGTGCACGTAAAAGAACCAGAGGAGACTCTGGAATGGGTCTCTGTCTGTATCATTGCACTATCCTCCAAAAATCTAAAATGACTAATCTCTTCAGGAGGCGTCGCTCATATGGGCAACAGGTAGCGACGATAAATGAACGTAAAACACACACTAATCTAGTGTTAATTGTTTGCAATTTGGTTAACATATAGTTTACTGTGACACAGACTGGTGTAATTTGCAATTCGGTTTTAGAGAACTCACCCGCTGTTTAGGAGGAACGCTCCCTTTAATTTATTTGAGAGTCAGGGGAATTTTTAACAACATAAAAATCTCCAACATTGAATTTAATTGTTTTCGTTCATTTTCTATAAGAATGTTTTAAAATCTTCCTCTTTGAAAATACAATCTCCCTCTTTGAGTTTGGAAAAAAATTTGGAAAAGATTTTCATGCGGAGGATGTCCCCCCAGGACCATCATACCTCGCATTGAAGAGGCCACCCGAACCATCATACCTTGTATTGAGGAGGCTAACCGAACCATCATACATTGTATTGAGGAGGCCACCCGAACCATCATACCTCGCATTGAGGAGGCCACCCGAACCATCATACCTTGTATTGAGGAGGCTAACCGAACCATCATACATTGTATTGAGGAGGCCACCCGAACCATCATACCTCGCATTGAGGAGGCCACCCGAACCATCATACCTTGTATTGAGGAGGCCACCAGAACCATCATACCTCGCATTGAGGAGGCCACCCGAACCATCATACCTCGCATTGAGGAGGCCACCCGAACCATCATACATTGTATTGAGGAGGCCACCCGAACCATCATACCTCGCATTGAGGAGGCCACCCGAACCATCATACCTCGCATTGAGGAGGCCACCCGAACCATCATACCTCGCATTGAGGAGGCCACCCGAACCATCATACCTCGCATTGAGGAGGCCACCCGAACCATCATACATTGTATTGAGGAGGCCACCCGACCATCATACCTCGCATTGAGGAGGCCACCCGAACCATCATACCTCGCATTGAGGAGGCCACCCGAACCATCATACCTCGCATTGAGGAGGCCACCCGAACCATCATACATTGTATTGAGGAGGCCACCCGAACCATCATACCTCGCATTGAGGAGGCCACCCGAACCATCATACCTCGCATTGAGGAGGCCACCCGAACCATCATACCTCGCATTGAGGAGGCCACCCGAACCATAATACCTCGCATTGAGGAGGCCACCCGAACCATCATACATTGTATTGAGGAGGCCACCCGGACCATCATACCTCGCATTGAGGAGGCCACCCGAACCATCATACCTCGCATTGAGGAGGCCACCCGAACCATCATACCTCGCATTGAGGAGGCCACCCGAACCATCATACCTCGCATTGAGGAGGCCACCCGAACCATCATACCTCGCATTGAGGAGGCCACCCGAACCATCATACATTGTATTGAGGAGGCCACCCGAACCATCATACCTCGCATTGAGGAGGCCACCCGAACCATCATACCTCGCATTGAGGAGGCCACCCGAACCATCATACATTGTATTGAGGAGGCCACCCGGACCATCATACCTCGCATTGAGGAGGCCACCCGAACCATCATACCTCGCATTGAGGAGGCCACCCGAACCATCATACCTCGCATTGAGGAAGCCACCCGAACCATCATACCTCGCATTGAGGAAGCCACCCGAACCATCATACCTCGCATTGAGGAAGCCACCCGAACCATCACACATTGTATTGAGGATATCCCGGACCATCATACATTGTATTGAGGATATCCCGAACCATCATACATTGTATTGAGGATATCCCGGACCATCATACATTGTATTGAGGAAGCCACCCGGACCATCATACCTTGTATTGAGGAAGCCACCCGGACCATCATACCTTGTATTGAGGAAGCCACCCGGACCATCATACATTGTATTGAGGATATCCCGAACCATCATACCTTGTATTGAGGATATCCCGGACCATCATACCTTGTATTGAGGAAGCCACCCGGACCATCATACATTGTATTGAGGATATCCCGGACCATCATACCTTGTATTGAGGATATCCCGGACCATCATACCTTGTATTGAGGATATCCCGGACCATCATACCTTGTATTGAGGATATCCCGGACCATCATACCTTGTATTGAGGATATCCCGAACCATCATACATTGTATTGAGGATATCCCGGACCATCATACCTTGTATTGAGGATATCCCGGACCATCATACATTGTATTGAGGATATCCCGGACCATCATACCTTGTATTGAGGATATCCCGGACCATCATACATTGTATTGAGGATATCCCGGACCATCATACCTTGTATTGAGGATATCCCGGACCATCATACATTGTATCGAGGATATCCCGGACCATCATACATTGTATTGAGGATATCCCGGACCATCATACCTTTTATTGAGGATATCCCGAACCATCATACCTTGTATTGAGGATATCCCGGACCATCATACCTTGTATTGAGGATATCCCGGACCATCATACATTGTATTGAGGATATCCCGGACCATCATACCTTGTATTGAGGATATCCCGGACCATCATACCTTGTATTGAGGATATCCCGAACCATCATACATTGTATTGAGGATATCACGAACCATCATACCTTGTATTGAGGATATCCCGGACCATCATACCTTGCATTGAGGATATCCCGGACCATCATACCTTGTATTGAGGATATCCCGGACCATCATACCTTGTATTGAGGATATCCCGGACCATCATACCTTGTATTGAGGATATCCCGAACCATCATACCTTGTATTGAGGATATCCCGGACCATCATACCTTGCATTGAGGATATCCCGGACCATCATACCTCGCATTGAGGAGGCCACCCGGACCATCATATCTCGCATTGAGGAGGCCACCCGGATCACCATACCTTGTATTGAGGACGCCACCCGGACCATCACACCTTGTATTGAGGATATCCCGAACCATCATACCTCGCATTGAGGAAGCCACCCGGACCATCATACCTCGCATTGAGGAGGCCACCCGAACCATCATATCTCGCATTGAGGAGGCCACCCGAACCATCATACCTCGCATTGAGGAGGCCACCCGGACCATCATACCTTGTATTGAGAAAGTCACCCGGACCATCATACATTGTATTGAGGAAGCCACCCGAACCATCATACATCGCATTGAGGAAGCCACCTGCACCATCATACCTTGTATTGAGGATATCCCGGACCATCATACATTGTATTGAGGATATCCCGAACCATCATACATTGTATTGAGGATATCAAGGACCATCATACATTGTATTGAGGAAGCCATCCGAACCATCATACCTTGTATTGGGGATATCACGGACCATCATACATTGTATTGAGGATATCCCGGACCATCATACATTGTATTGAGGATATCAAGGACCATCATACATTGTATTGAGGAAGTCATCCGAACCATCATACCTTGTATTGAGGATATCACGGACCATCATACATTGTATTGAGGATATCCCGGACCATCATACCTCGCATTGAGGATATCCCGGACCATCATACATTGTATTGAGGATATCCCGGACCATCATACATTGTATTGAGGATATACCGGACCATCATACCTTGTATTGAGGATATCCCGGACCATCATACCTTGTATTGAGGATATCCCAGACCATCATACCTTGTATTGAGGATACCCCGGACCATCATACCTTGTATTGAGGATATCCTGGACCATCATACATTGTATTGAGGATATCCCGGACCATCATACCTTGTATTGAGGATATCCCGGACCATCATACATTGTATTGAGGATATCCCGGACCATCACACCTTGTATTGAGGATATCCCGGACCATCATACCTTGTATTGAGGATATCCCGGTCCATCACACCTTGTATTGAGGATATCCCAGACCATCATACCTTGTATTGAGGATATCCCGGAACATCATACCTTGTATTGAGGATATCCCGGTCCATCATACCTTGTATTGAGGAAGCCACCCGGACCATCATACATTGTATTGAGGATATCCCGGACCATCATACATTGTATTAAGGATATCCCGGTCCATCACACCTTGTATTGAGGATATCCCAGACCATCATACCTTGTATTGAGGATATCCCGGAACATCATACCTTGTATTGAGGAAGCCACCCGGACCATCATACCTTGTATTGAGGAAGCCACCCGGACCATCATACATTGTATTGAGGATATCCCGGACCATCATACATTGTATTGAGGATATTCCGGACCATCATACCTTGTATTGAGGATATCCCGGACCATCATACCTTGTATTGAGGATATCCCGGACCATCATACCTTGTATTGAGGATATCCCGGACCATCATACCTTGTATTGAGGATATCCCGGACCATCATACCTTGTATTGAGGATATCCCGGACCATCATACATTGTATTGAGGATATCCCGGACCATCACACCTTGTATTGAGGATATCCCGGACCATCATACATTGTATTGAGGATATCCCGGACCATCATACATTGTATTGAGGATATCCCGGACCGTCATACATTGTATTGAGGATATCCCGGACCATCATACATTGTATTGAGGAAGCCACCCGGACCATGATACCGTGTATTGAGGATATCCCGGACCATCATACCTTGTATTGAGGATATCCCGGACCATCATACATTGTATTGAGGATATCCCGGACCATCACACCTTGTATTGAGGATATCCCGGACCATCATACCTTGTATTTAGGAAGCCACCCGAACCATCATACATTGTATTGAGGATATCCCGACCATCATACCTTGTATTGAGGATATCCCGGACCATCATACCTTGTATTGAGGATATCCCGGACCATCATACCTTGTATTGAGGATATCCCGGACCATCATACATTGTATTGAGGATATCCCGGACCATCATACATTGTATTGAGGATATCCCGGACATCATACCTTGTATTGAGGATATCCAGGACCATCATACCTTGTATTGAGGATATCCCGGACCATCATACCTTGTATTGAGCATATCCCGGACCATCATACATTGTTTTTGAGGATATCCCGGACCATCATAACTCGCACTGAGGATATCCCGGACCATCATACATTGTATTGAGGAAGCCACCCGAACCATCATACCTTGTATTGAGGATATCCCGGACCATCATACCTTGTATTGAGGATATCCCGGACCATCATACATTGTATTGAGGATATCCCGGACCATCATACCTCGTATTGAGGATTGCCCAAGACCCGCGAACTGAGGATGCCCCCAGACCATACTTCTTCAAATTGAGGATGCCCCCAGACCATACCTCCTCAAATTGAGGATCCCCCCAGACCATACTACCTCAAATTGAGGATACCCCAAGACAATACTACCTCAAATTGAGGATACCCCCAGACCATACTACCTCAAATTCAGGATACCCCCAGACCATACTACCTCAAATTCAGGATACCCCCAGACCATACTACCTCAAATTGAGGATACCCCCAGACCATACTACCTCAATTGAGGATACCTCCAGACCATACTACCTCAATTGAGGATACCCTCCAGACCATACTACCTCAATTGAGGATACCCCATGACCATACTACCTCAATTGAGGATACCCCATGACCATACTACCTCAATTGAGGATACCTCCAGACCATACTACCTCAATTGAGGATACCCCAAGACAATACTACCTCAAATTGAGGATACCCCCAGACCATACTACCTCAATTGATGATACCCCCAGACCATACTACCTCAAATTGAGGATACCCCATGACCATACTACCTCAAATTGAGAATTCCCCCCAGACCATACTACCTCAATTGATGATACCCCATGACCATACTACCTCAAATTCAGGATACCCCCAGACCATACTACCTCAAATTCAGGATACCCCCAGACCATACTACCTCAAATTGAGAATTCCCCCCAGACCATACTACCTCAAATTGAGGATACCCATGACCATACTACCTCAAATTCAGGATACCCCAGACCATACTACCTCAAATTCAGGATACCCCCAGACCATACTACCTCAAATTGAGGATACCCCCAGACCATACTACCTCAATTGAGGATACCTCCAGACCATACTACCTCAATTGAGGATACCCCATGACCATACTACCTCAATTGAGGATACCTCCAGACCATACTACCTCAATTGAGGATACCCCCCAGACCATACTACCTCAATTGAGGATACCCCATGACCATACTACCTCAATTGAGGATACCCCAGACCATACTACCTCAAATTGAGAATTCCCCCCAGACCATACTACCTCAAATTGAGGATACCCTAAGACAATACTACCTCAAATTGAGGATACCTCCAGACTATACTACCTCAAATTGAGGATACCTCCAGACTATACTACCTCAATTGAGGATACCTCCAGACTATACTACCTCAAATTGAGGATACCCCCAGACCATACTACCTCAAATTGAGAATTCCCCCCAGACCATACTACCTCAAATTGAGGATACCCTAAGACAATACTACCTCAAATTGAGGATACCTCCAGACTATACTACCTCAAATTGAGGATACCTCCAGACTATACTACCTCAATTGAGGATACCTCCAGACTATACTACCTCAAATGAGGATACCTCCAGACCATACTACCTCAAATGAGGATACCCCCAGACCATACTACTTCGGATTGGCCCAGCTAATATTAACATTGTTTCTTCGTCCCTGATATAAAGACCAGCGATTATAGAACATGTTTCAGAAGAAATAATACCCATTAACCTCGGTCTCTGAATACCTCCATGTTGATCTTCCATTAAGCAATTACCGGTGTATGTTTAATACGTTACAATATACCCTCTGGCAATAAAGAACGCTGAGTCATTCCCGTGGGTGACGGGTTACTGCTAACCGCTGGACCGCTGACCCGTCCCTCGGCACAGCTATTAAACTATTGACTAATTATATTACTTTGAGTATGACTATAGCATGTATCGGCGTACATGTATCGGCATGTTATTTTAGAAGTGGATGTAAATAAGTAGACACGTGTATTCTATATAGTAACCATAACGAATACACGTAATGTACTTAATTAATATATGCAGTCGATAACCTCAACAGCATTGTTCGCAGACCCAAGAACATGCGTTTTTGTTTTGTTCTTATATGCATAGCACCACCATTTCAGCAACATTCTCTCACAAATTCTAGTTCAAAGTTTTGTCTCAATTGTTTCAAAACGTATTCCATATCGTAGGCCTAGGACAGAGACATTCTAAAATGTTATGTGCAACGTTAAAAAGATCAAATAAACTACAAAGCCACATATTTAAAGCAGACGGTGTTATGCTTATTAGGAGAACGAGACATATTTAAGTAAAATGTATATACTAGTAGTAGGCTACAATCAACGTTTTATTATCATTTTTAAAACAACGCTTTTACTGTATTTTAAAATGTGATGATATTTGAACACAGTGACGTGCGGGTCATTCATTAAAATCGAAAACCGCCGCGTACAACGGAAATGAATAACTGTCACAGGAATTACCTAGTTTAAGAACAGCACCACCCATCACCCGGCTCCAGGGATTGTTACCCAAGCAATTAAACAACCTACACACCCCACGCGCTTCGATAATCGTAAGCCTATATACGGCTGCATGGAAACGTCTTGTTCCATGTTGTATCCATAATGGGGAAATAAAGATTAATGATAAATAAGTTAGTCTATCAGCTAACTATCAATACTCATACCATTTTCTATGAGTGACATTCTCACGACACCTCATTTGACCACTATTTGATTGCTGACATGTAATAGCGGAATGATTTGATCCACGCTACGCACTCTAACATATTTTGGCGCGCTATCACCGAAATGTCTGCTGCCGCAATCACAGCATCGAGAGTTAATGTAAAAGCTGTCCAATTTCAATCGAATTTGTGCAAACGATAGACTTGGGCTTTTAATTATGTCAGAACTGATCGTAAAAGAGAAAATAAACGAGGAAGGAGCGATTTATCGAGAAGTATATCGTAGCCGTAAATAGATGATGAATGGGTCTAAGACATTGACGAGAGATTTTATATGTTATACTTGTAAGATAGAGAGCAACAAGTAGACGTCATTTGTATGAAACTAACTAATTTCGCTTGCTACAATTTCAGAACTGATTCATGCGAGGATTGGCTCCAAGTTCATTCAAAGTAAACTTACAGACGATAATATAGCGAGGTAGCAGAGAAATGATACAGCAATATGGTACAGTCGGATTTAGTTTAATCATATTTTATTGCATTCATTATATATATATATATACAATGTACAGAACAAAACAAATGAACACACTTGTATAATTATGCATAGTATATACGATTTATGTCAGTGTTGTGCACTAGAATTGTCAATAAATGTTGAAGCAAATGGGCTGGGTCACAAGTTTTAACAACATTAGTTACGGCGGCCCTCCCCAAGACAGTCTGATTTTGACCGAGGTGTGTGAAACGGCCACTTGTCAATACTCCACCATGTGGGCGAGTATACTAAGATGCTTAGTTAACACTCATATATTATAAACTAAGGTGATTACGTTGTGTGCGTTAATAATAGGATTTGAATGCTCAGCCCGGCCATAGATTAGGCTACAAGCACCAACATGTATAGGGTCAGTACAGGAGTCACTCTATACTGTCTCACATCTCATATTCGTAGATGTATGAATATTTTTGATGTATACTATTATTTGCATGCTCAACCCGGCCTTAGATTAGTCTATAAGCACCAAAATATATAGAGTCGGTACAGGAGTCATGCTGTACTAACACGCATCTATATACACGAGAGCCAGACAACAACTAGGCTATAACTAGGATGACGTTGATGAGTTATAGGTAATCCAGAGATCGCAGGTTCGATCCCCAGTCTGACCATAATAAAATTAACAGTCTTTCAGATGGGACGTTAAACCGAGGTCTCGTGTCGGTGCTTTACACCGTGCACGTAAAATAACCAGAGGAGACTCTGGAATGGGTCTATGTCTGTATCATTGCACTATCCTCCAACATCTAAAATGACTAATCTCTTCAGGAGACGTCGCTCATATGGGCAACCGGTAGCGACGATAAATAAACGTAAAACACACACACAGGTATAGGTACGAATTACGCAATTCAAATATCAGACAATGGTGGAAGAAACAATCCATTTAATATGTCAAGTTGACCTTTTTATGTGACACAGTTTGTGCTTTAATTTCACTGTATTAGTATAAATAGTGACAGTTCAGTATGAACATTGCCAATGAAGTATAGGCATTGTATTTCTACGTGCATTATGGTATTGCATCGGTGTGATGTTAGACAGTACCAGGAATTAAACACACACATCTCTTACAACATATGTGACTCGTAATTATTTTTAAGTTAATTTGTGAGTTGAAAGACTTCTCTAAGAGATATGACAGGCCTACGTATTAAAAAACATTATACAAATTTATTTTAGCTCGATTGCGAAACAAGTTCTTACAACTTATATTAATCACTCTCGAGACCCCATTCCCGATGGAATCTATCGCCACGAAGGATAGAGAAGAGTCAACATGGAATTTAAATGCCTTGCCTACGAGCACAATCGTAACAGCTCCAGCGGAGCTCGAACTCCGGGCCTTTAGCACATGAAAATACCGCGTTACCAATGCGCTATCACGATTTCCACCATTTTCTTTATTAAAAAGACAGTCTGTGGATATAAACTATGTTGATTTAAAATAGCCAAGGAAAGATTATGAATTACGTCCCTTACACCTTATATTTGTTTGGCAACGGAATCGATGTCGTTAGAGACGGAAGTGTCCATGGTGTCGCCTTATTGTTTTAGTTACATTTTTTCCCAAACATAACGAGCATTGTCTTTTCTACGTGAAATCGTTACATTCATTATTAATGTGACCTATAATACCTAGCAACAGAAAAATGTTTATGAACACAACCCAACCATGTCACTGTGTGTGTATCTGTATCAACACCGTAATCTCGCTAACCGGAAATGGTGTAGTAAACGGAACTGGTGTAGTAAACGGAAATGATGTAGAAACGGAAATTGTGTAGTAAACGGAAATGGTGTAGTAAACGGAAACGGTGTAGTAAACGGAAATGATGTAGTAAACGGAAATGGTGTAGTAAACGGAAATGGTGTAGTAAAACGAAATGGTGTAGTAAACGGAAATGGTGTAGTAAACGGAAATGATGTAGTAAACGGGAATGGTGTAGTAAACGGAAATGGTGTAGTAAACGGAAATGGTGTAGTAAACGGAAATGGTGTAGTAAACGGAAATGATGTAGTAAACGGAAATGGTGTAGTAAACGGAAATGATGTAGTAAACGGGAATGGTGTAGTAAACGGAAATGGTGTAGTAAACGGAAATGATGTAGTAAACGGAAATGGTGTAGTAAACGGAAATGGTGTAGTAAACGGAAATGATGTAGTAAACGGAAATGGTGTAGTAAACGGAAATGATGTAGTAAACGGAAATGGTGTAGTAAACGAAAATGGTGTAGTAAACGGAAATGATGTAGTAAACGGGAATGGTGTAGTAAACGGAAATGATGTAGTAAACGGAAATGGTGTAAATTAACTCAAAATATCCTTCCGCTAACATGGACATTTTTCCATGCTATTTATTATTTTATGTTTTCCTGTTATTGTTTTAATTTATACCTATGTTATATACGTGTTTACTTGCATCACTGCTTAGTTTTCTCGGTACAACAACGTGTGTATCGTGTCGTACTCCAGAAACGCAGGAACCAAATAATGGACACAGTACATGTGTTAATGGAGGACAGTGCTCAGTGGAGCTTATGGTAGCTTACATGACGCAAGAACCTTCATAAGAACCAGCGTGTATGTCATATATAATGGCGGTTGAGAATGAAATACATGCATTGTTTGAATGTCCGGCATAGCAAGGGCTCGGACATATATTAAATACAAACGCAATTGAGATAAATAATACCTATGTTAAATTTGATGTTCAGGAGAAATTAAAATGTGTGCTCTCTAACAAGGTTATTGTTATACATATTTATCTTAGCTCGATTGCGAAACAAGTTCTTACAACTTATATTAATCACTCTCAAGACCTCATTCTTGATGGAATGAGGAAACGTGGAATTTAAATGATATGCCTTAGGGCACAATCGTAACGGCTCCAGCGGGGCTCAAGCTCCGGACAATTCGCACCTGAAGCGCTCTATCACGGCGCTATCACGACTTCCAATGAGAAACATTAAACCAGTTACTGCCCCTGAATACTCCTAAAAGTAGATCGGTCCTCTATCTGTATCCTTTATTTTATTACTTTGCACCACTTGCTATCCATTTTCATATGTTTTCCTATCTTTATAAATTGTTATATCTCGACAGATATCCTACAGCAAATAATTAACCTGATTTTGATACAATTACATATATCATAGCGCAACATCTTGTTAGAAAATAATAATAAAATTAAAAATAAAGGATTCCAACTAAAAGGACCAATATACATTTTGTATGTTTCTATCTGCACACATATATCTATGTTCTATGTATTACTGCCGAACAATGACTGGCATGTCCCTTATTTAATTTTTGGGGTACACACTCAATCCCGATGTATCCCACCCAGAAAGAGAGAGACAATGTGGAATTAAGAGCCTTGCCTTAGGGCTCAATCGTGGTTACAGCTGGGCGCGAACTCCTGGCCTCTTACACCTGAAGCGAACGCGCTACCATGACTTCCAGATTACATACACAAAATGCTTTTATCGCTGGAGCACTATTAGAAACAATAGCAAATTACAAATGATTAAATACTTGTTCAAAATGTCAAATGACACAAGATATCATGAAGAATATGCACCATGTAATGCTAAGAGATCTAGATAATAGACCTAGTAAGATTTTTATTAATAACTGGGCAAAATCAATGTATACAAATTTATTTTAGCTCGATTGCGAAACAAGTTATTTCAACTTATATAAATCACTCTCGAGACCTCATTCCTGATGGAATCCATCGCCACGAGGGAGAGAGAAGAGGCAACGTGGAATTTAAATGCCTTGCCTAAGGGCACAATCGTAACTGCTCCAGTGGGGCTCGAACACGCAAAATCAATAACATGTATTTTGGAACATTTAGATTTCCATCATGTTTGGCTTAACCTAGGTGTAGAAAAATAAATAGTGGCTATGTTAGAATTATAATGACATTAGAAAGAAATATATAAAAACTCAATTTTGGAAGAATTCAAAACATTCCCACATTTATTGAACTTTTAACAACCGACAATGTTAGTGCTTTGGAAAAATGGTTACCTACGTTTGTGTTTAAAGCTTTTGAAATAAGAACTCAATTTTGGTATAAATCGTCACTAGCACCCTCGTTTAACTAGTGCATGGCGTATTTGGTAGTATTTGAAACATTCAAAGAAATAAAGGTAAGTTGACTCGGTTTGGCGGCATGTGCATAGTGGTGAATCAATTATATTTTTGTAAAAGAGATCACTGTTTAAGAAAATAGAACGTGGCTTGACTTGTAGAACGGACATACATTCACGTACTACCTTCTTGTACTATTGCTACGATATTTGACTTGACTTGCAGAACGGACATACATTCAAGTACTACCTTCTTGTACTATTACTACGATATTTGACTTGTAGAACGGACATACATTCACGTACTACCTTCTTGTACTATTGCTACGATATTTGACTTGACTTGTAGAACGGACATACATTCAAGTACTACCTTCTTGTACTATTACTACGATATTTGACTTGACTTGTAGAACGGACATACATTCACGTACTACCTTCTTGTACTATTACTACGATATTTGACTTGTAGAACGGACATACATTCACGTACTACCTTATTGTACTATTACTACGATATTTGACTTGTAGAACGGACATACATTCACGTACTACCTTCTTGTACTATTGCTACGATATTTGACTTGACTTGTAGAACGGACATACATTCACGTACTACCTTCTTGTACTATTGCTACGATATTTGACTTGACTTGTAGAACGGACATACATTCACGTACTACCTCCTTGTACTATTGCTACGATATTTGACTTGACTTGTAGAACGGACATACATTAACGTACTACCTTCTTGTACTATTGCTACGATATTTCACTTGACTTGTAGAACGGACATGCATTCACGGACTACCTTCTTGTACTATTGCTACGATATTTGACTTGACTTGTAGAATGGACATACATTCACGTACTACCTTCTTGTACTATTGCTACGATATTTGACTTGACTTGACTTGTAGAACGGACATACATTCACGTACTACCTTCTTGTACTATTGCTACAATATTTGACTTGACTTGTAGAATGGACATACATTCAAGTTCTACCTTCTTGTACTATTGCTACGATACTTGACTTGTAGAACGGACATACATTCACGTACTACCTTCTTGTACTATTGCTACGATATTTGACTTGACATGTAGAATGGTCATACATTCAAGTTCTACCTTCTTGTACTATTGCTACGATACTTGACTTGTAGAACGGACATACATTCACGTACTACCTTCTTGTACTATTGCTACGATACTTGACTTGTAGAACGGACATACATTCACGTACTACCTTCTTGTACTATTGCTACGATACTTGACTTGACTTGTAGAACGGACATACATTCACGTACTACCTTCTTGTACTATTGCTACGATATTTGACTTGACTTGTAGAACGGACATACATTCACGTACTACCTTCTTGTACTATTGCTACGATACTTGACTTGACTTGTAGAACGGACATACATTCACGTACTACCTTCTTGTACTATTACTACGATATTTGACTTGTAGAACGGACATACATTCACGTACTACCTTCTTGTACTATTACTACGATATTTGACTTGTAGAACGGACATACATTCACGTACTACCTTCTTGTACTATTGCTACGATATTTGACTTGACTTGTAGAACGGACATACATTCACGTACTACCTTCTTGTACTATTACTACGATATTTGACTTGTAGAACGGACATACATTCACGTACTACCTTCTTGTACTATTGCTACGATACTTGACTTGACTTGTAGAACGGACATACATTCACGTACTACCTTCTTGTACTATTACTACGATATTGACTTGACTTGACTTGTAGAACGGACATACATTCACGTACTACCTTCTTGTACTATTGCTACGATATTTGACTTGACTTGTAGAACGGACATACATTCACGTACTACCTTCTTGTACTATTGCTACGATACTTGACTTGACTTGTAGAATGGACATACATTCACGTACTACCTTCTTGTACTATTGCTACGATATGTGACTTGACTTGACTTGTAGAACGGACATACATTCACGTACTACCTTCTTGTACTATTGCTACGATATTTGACTTGACTTGTAGAATGGACATACATTCAAGTTCTACCTTCTTGTACTATTGCTACGATACTTGACTTGTAGAACGGACACACATTCACGTACTACCTTCTTGTACTATTGCTACGATATTTGACTTGACTTGTAGAACGGACATACATTCAAGTACTACCTTCTTGTACTATTACTACGATATTTGACTTGTAGAACGGACATACATTCACGTACTACCTTCTTGTACTATTGCTACGATATTTGACTTGTAGAACGGACATACATTCACGTACTACCTTCTTGTACTATTACTACGATATTTGACTTGTAGAACGGACATACATTCACGTACTACCTTCTTGTACTATTGCTACGATAGTTCACTTGACTTGTAGAACGGACATGCATTCACGGACTACCTTCTTGTACTATTGCTACGATATTTGACTTGACTTGTAGAATGGACATACATTCACGTACTACCTTCTTGTACTATTGCTACGATATGTGACTTGACTTGACTTGTAGAACGGACATACATTCACGTACTACCTTCTTGTACTATTGCTACGATATTTGACTTGACTTGTAGAATGGACATACATTCAAGTTCTACCTTCTTGTACTATTGCTACGATACTTGACTTGTAGAACGGACATACATTCACGTACTACCTTCTTGTACTATTGCTACGATATTTGACTTGACTTGTAGAATGGACATACATTCAAGTTCTACCTTCTTGTACTATTGCTACGATACTTGACTTGTAGAACGGACATACATTCACGTACTACCTTCTTGTACTATTGCTACGATACTTGACTTGTAGAACGGACATACATTCACGTACTACCTTCTTGTACTATTGCTACGATACTTGACTTGACTTGACTTGTAGAACGGACATACATTCAAGTACTATCTTCTTGTACTATTGCTATGATACTTGACTTGTAGAACGAACATACATTCACGTACTACCTTCTTGTACTATTACTACGATACTTGACTTGACTTGTAGAACGGACATACATTCACGTACTACCTTCTTGTACTATTGCTACGATACTTGACTTGACTTGTAGAACGGACATACATTCACGTACTACCTTCTTGTACTATTACTACGATATTTGACTTGACTTGACTTGTAGAACGGACATACATTCACGTACTACCTTCTTGTACTATTGCTACGATATTTGACTTGACTTGACTTGTAGAACGGACATACATTCACGTACTACCTTCTTGTACTATTGCTACGATACTTGACTTGACTTGTAGAACGGACATACATTCACGTACTACCTTCTTGTACTATTACTACGATATTTGACTTGACTTGACTTAGAACGGACATACATTCACGTACTACCTTCTTGTACTATTGCTACGATACTTGACTTGACTTGTAGAACGGACATACATTCACGTACTACCTTCTTGTACTATTGCTACGATATTTGACTTGACTTGTAGAACGGACATACATTCACGTACTACCTTCTTGTACTATTGCTACGATACTTGACTTGACTTGTAGAACGGACATACATTCACGTACTACCTTCTTGTACTATTACTACGATATTTGACTTGACTTGTAGAACGGACATACATTCACGTACTACCTTCTTGTACTATTACTACGATATTTGACTTGACTTGTAGAACGGACATACATTCACGTACTACCTTCTTGTACTATTGCTACGATATTTGACTTGACTTGTAGAACGGACATACATTCACGTACTACCTTCTTGTACTATTGCTACGATACTTGACTTGACTTGTAGAACGGACATACATTCACGTACTACCTTCTTGTACTATTGCTACGATACTTGACTTGTAGAACGGACATACATTCACGTACTACCTTCTTGTACTATTGCTACGATACTTGACTTGACTTGACTTGTAGAACGGACATACATTCACGTACTACCTTCTTGTACTATTGCTACGATACTTGACTTGACTTGTAGAACGGACATACATTCACGTACTACCTTCTTGTACTATTGCTACGATATTTGACTTGACTTGTAGAACGGACATACATTCACGTACTACCTTCTTGTACTATTGCTACGATACTTGACTTGACTTGTAGAACGGACATACATTCACGTACTACCTTCTTGTACTATTACTACGATATTTGACTTGTAGAACGGACATACATTCACGTACTACCTTCTTGTACTATTGCTACGATATTTGACTTGACTTGTAGAACGGACATACATTCAAGTACTACCTTCTTGTACTATTACTACGATATTTGACCTGTAGAACGGACATACATTCACGTACTACCTTCTTGTACTATTGCTACGATATTTGACTTGTAGAACGGACATACATTCACGTACTACCTTCTTGTACTATTACTACGATATTTGACTTGTAGAACGGACATACATTCACGTACTACCTTCTTGTACTATTGCTACGAGATTTGACTTGACTTGTAGAACGGACATACATTCACGTACTACCTTCTTGTACTATTGCTACGATAGTTCACTTGACTTGTAGAACGGACATGCATTCACGGACTACCGTCTTGTACTATTGCTACGATATTTGACTTGACTTGTAGAATGGACATACATTCACGTACTACCTTCTTGTACTATTGCTACGATATGTGACTTGACTTGACTTGTAGAACGGACATACATTCACGTACTACCTTCTTGTACTATTGCTACGATATTTGACTTGACTTGTAGAATGGACATACATTCAAGTTCTACCTTCTTGTACTATTGCTACGATACTTGACTTGTAGAACGGACATACATTCACGTACTACCTTCTTGTACTATTGCTACGATATTTGACTTGACTTGTAGAACGGACATACATTCAGTACTACCTTCTTGTACTATTACTACGATATTGACTTGTGGTTTGTTTTTGTTTTGCTACGATATTGACTTGTAGAACGGACATACATTCACGTACTACCTTCTTGTACTATTGCTACGATATTTGACTTGTAGAACGGACATACATTCACGTACTACCTTCTTGTACTATTGCTACGATATTGCTTGACTTGACTTGTAGAACGGACATACATTCACGTACTACCTTCTTGTACTATTGCTACGATATTTGACTTGACTTGTAGAACGGACATACATTCACGTACTACCTTCTTGTACTATTGCTACGATACTTGACTTGTAGAACGGACATACATTCACGTACTACCTTCTTGTACTATTGCTACGATATTTGACTTGACTTGTAGAATGGACATACATTCAAGTACTACCTTCTTGTACTATTGCTACGATACTTGACTTGTAGAACGGACATACATTCACGTACTACCTTCTTGTACTATTGCTACGATATGACTTGTAGAACGGACATACATTCACGTACTACCTTCTTGTACTATTGCTACGATATTACTTGACTTGTAGAACGGACATACATTCACGTACTACCTTCTTGTACTATTGCTACGATACTTGACTTGACTTGTAGAACGGACATACATTCACGTACTACCTTCTTGTACTATTGCTACGATATTGACTTGACTTGTAGAACGGACATACATTCACGTACTACCTTCTTGTACTATTGCTACGATATGACTTGACTTGTAGAACGGACATACATTCACGTACTACCTTCTTGTACTATTACTACGATATTTGACTTGACTTGTAGAACGGACATACATTCACGTACTACCTTCTTGTACTATTGCTACGATACTTGACTTGACTTGTAGAATGGACATACATTCAAGTACTACCTTCTTGTACTATTGCTACGATACTTGACTTGTAGAACGGACATACATTCACGTACTACCTTCTTGTACTATTGCTACGATACTTGACTTGTAGAACGGACATACATTCACGTACTACCTTCTTGTACTATTGCTACGATACTTGACTTGTAGAACGGACATACATTCACGTACTACCTTCTTGTACTATTGCTACGATATTTGACTTGACTTGTAGAATGGACATACATTCAAGTTCTACCTTCTTGTACTATTGCTACGATACTTGACTTGTAGAACGGACATACATTCACGTACTACCTTCTTGTACTATTGCTACGATACTTGACTTGTAGAACGGACATACATTCACGTACTACCTTCTTGTACTATTGCTACGATATTTGACTTGACTTGTAGAACGGACATACATTCACGTACTACCTTCTTGTACTATTGCTACGATACTTGACTTGACTTGTAGAACGGACATACATTCACGTACTACCTTCTTGTACTATTGCTACGATACTTGACTTGTAGAACGGACATACATTCACGTACTACCTTCTTGTACTATTGCTACGATATTTGACTTGACTTGTAGAACGGACATACATTCACGTACTACCTTCTTGTACTATTGCTACGATACTTGACTTGACTTGTAGAACGGACATACATTCACGTACTACCTTCTTGTACTATTACTACGATATTTGACTTGACTTGACTTGTAGAACGGACATACATTCACGTACTACCTTCTTGTACTATTGCTACGATATTTGACTTGACTTGACTTGTAGAACGGACATACATTCACGTACTACCTTCTTGTACTATTACTACGATATTTGACTGTAGAACGGACATACATTCACGTACTACCTTCTTGTACTATTGCTACGATATTGACTTGTAGAACGGACATACATTCACGTACTACCTTCTTGTACTATTGCTACGATATTTGACTTGTAGAACGGACATACATTCACGTACTACCTTCTTGTACTATTGCTACGATACTTGACTTGTAGAACGGACATACATTCACGTACTACCTTCTTGTACTATTGCTACGATATTCTTGACTTGTAGAACGGACATACATTCACGTACTACCTTCTTGTACTATTGCTACGATATTGACTGACTTGTAGAACGGACATACATTCACGTACTACCTTCTTGTACTATTGCTACGATATTTGACTTGACTTGTAGAACGGACATACATTCACGTACTACCTTCTTGTACTATTGCTACGATATTTGACTTGACTTGTAGAACGGACATACATTCAAGTACTACCTTCTTGTACTATTGCTACGATACTTGACTTGTAGAACGGACATACATTCACGTACTACCTTCTTGTACTATTGCTACGATATTTGACTTGACTTGTAGAACGGACATACATTCAAGTACTACCTTCTTGTACTATTACTACGATACTTGACTTGTAGAACGGACATACATTCACGTACTACCTTCTTGTACTATTACTACGATATTTGACTTGTAGAACGGACATACATTCACGTACTACCTTCTTGTACTATTGCTACGATATTTGACTTGACTTGTAGAACGGACATACATTCACGTACTACCTTCTTGTACTATTGCTACGATAGTTCACTTGACTTGTAGAACGGACATGCATTCACGGACTACCGTCTTGTACTATTGCTACGATATTTGACTTGACTTGTAGAATGGACATACATTCACGTACTACCTTCTTGTACTATTGCTACGATATGTGACTTGACTTGACTTGTAGAACGGACATACATTCACGTACTACCTTCTTGTACTATTGCTACGATATTTGACTTGACTTGTAGAATGGACATACATTCAAGTTCTACCTTCTTGTACTATTGCTAAGATACTTGACTTGTAGAACGGACACACATTCACGTACTACCTTCTTGTACTATTGCTACGATATTTGACTTGACTTGTAGAATGGACATACATTCAAGTTCTACCTTCTTGTACTATTGCTACGATACTTGACTTGTAGAACGGACATACATTCACGTACTACCTTCTTGTTCTATTGCTACGATACTTGACTTGTAGAACGGACATACATTCACGTACTACCTTCTTGTACTATTGCTACGATACTTGACTTGACTTGACTTGTAGAACGGACATACATTCAAGTACTATCTTCTTGTACTATTGCTATGATACTTGACTTGTAGAACGAACATACATTCACGTACTACCTTCTTGTACTATTACTACGATATTTGACTTGTAGAACGGACATACATTCACGTACTACCTTCTTGTACTATTACTACGATATTTGACTTGTAGAACGGACATACATTCACGTACTACCTTCTTGTACTATTGCTACGATACTTGACTTGACTTGTAGAACGGACATACATTCACGTACTACCTTCTTGTACTATTGCTACGATATTTGACTTGACTTGTAGAACGGACATACATTCACGTACTACCTTCTTGTACTATTGCTACGATACTTGACTTGACTTGTAGAACGGACATACATTCACGTACTACCTTCTTGTACTATTACTACGATATTTGACTTGACTTG
>CM026398.1:52778670-52979190 GCA_014843695.1 Archivesica marissinica | reverse complement strand
TTACACTCGCAGGCACACTCATTCTATCAGGTTATAAAACTTACACTCGCAGGCACAATCATTCTATCAGGTTATAAAACTTACACTCGCAGGCACAATCATTCTATCAGGTTATAAAGCTTACACTCGCAGGCACAATCATTCTATCAGGTTATAAAGCTTACACTCGCAGGCACAATCATTCTATCAGGTTATAAAGCTTACACTCGCAGGCACAATCATTCTATCAGGTTATAAAGCTTACACTCGCAGGCACAATCATTCTATCAGGTTATAAAGCTTACACTCGCAGGCACAATCATTCTATCAGGTTATAAAGCTTACACTCGCAGGCACAATCATTCTATCAGGTTATAAAGCTTACACTCGCAGGCACAATCATTCTATCAGGTTATAAAACTTACACTCGCAGGCACAATCATTCTATCAGGTTATAAAGCTTACACTCGCAGGCACAATCATTCTATCAGGTTATAAAACTTTTCTCAAATCTCAAGCTTAAGTGATACGATTGGTTGAATCCATGGTTTACTCTGGACTCAACCAATCAGAGAGCTTGAGATTGTAGAATAGCGTTATAACCTCAAAGTCATGAGAGTTCAGCCATGCCCTAATATTCTATTGAACGTTGCTCTCACAGTAGCAAACAATATAATTACAACATACACTAACAATGAACAGCAAGTACTAACTGATATGAAATATTATGTTTGAAAAAACCTCACTTATGCTGTTGTATGCAAATGAGCGGAATACTATAGCTCATGATGCATCAGCGAGAATTGTCTGTCTCTGTTTTTCGTGATTTCAATTGGAAAATATTACAATGGAAAGGGACACATCATAAATATGCGTAGACAGAATGTGGCAGCAAAAGTCTTGATCGCAAGTCACTGTGTCTAGTCACTAGTGTTTACTGTGCAATTTGCAAATAAGATAGTTTCTCCGGCATACAATATTTAACGGATATCAGTTGCTGTAGATTGGCAATTTGCTGAGCATGTTCCCATAACTCGCACAATGAGCATCCAGGGTTCCCTCTGTCTGAAGTTTTGTCTGAGCCACTTCTGTCTCCAAGAGAGCGATATATTTCACAGATAAATACTTGAAGCCATGTATTTGACAAAACATGTGCCAGTATTTGTTTTTTGTCGCAATTGGCGACCAACAGCGGGAACCCTGGCATCTATTCAGGAGTCGATGGACTTGTACATATGCCACCATCGAAATGTGAGATATGGATTCATGATCATGCGTAGTCACGAAAAAACAACTGTGCGATCGCGACTCTTCCAAATATACATTTCAATCCATAGTTGGAATGGTACTCTTGGTATAGTTGGAATGGTACTCTTGGTATAGTTGGAATGGTACTCTTGGTATAGTTGGAATGGTACTCTTGGTATAGTTGGAATGGTACTCTTGGTATAGTTGGAATGGTACTCTTGGTATAGTTGGAATGGTACTCTTGGTATAGTTGGAATGGTACTCTTGGTATAGTTGGAATGGTACTCTTGGTATAGTTGGAATGGTACTCTTGGTATAGTTGGAATGGTACTCTTGGTATAGTTGGAATGGTATTCTTGGTATAATTAATTGGTTCAAAATTTTATGTCCATGATTGTGTGACTGATAAACTGTAAAAACCGATCTGTTCAAATACAAAAGTGGACTCATTCAGAGTCACTAATAATGTCTACATCACCATTCATTCAGTAACTATGTCTACATCACCATTCATTCACTAACTAGCACTAATTCAGCTGTATTTCTACTCCATGAACACCTTAAATCCTTTGGTTTCCGCCCATCTCTGCCGGAATGTTTGGTGGCATTGTTTCCCGCACCTTGTGCCAGGGGGTCTCCTTGTACAGGAACCATATGTTGCCGGCCCAGACTAACATATTCAGAAACCCAAAGATCTGGAATAAAAATAATCTGGTGAACATTTTTTAGATGTTAAGACTTTATGTTTTCAGAGTTTGCCATGGTTAGGGTTTGTTACTGCTAGGCAATTTCAGGTAATGGTGCGGGTTCGAAACCTTAGTTTATACAAATTTATTTTAGCTCGATTGCGAAACAAGTTATTTCAACTTATATAAATCACTCTCGAGACCTCATTCCTGATGGAATCCATCGCCACGAGGGAGAGAGAAGAGGCAACGTGGAATTTAAATGCCTTGCCTAAGGGCACAATCGTAACGGCTCCAGTGGGGCTCGAACCCCGTACCTTTCGCACCTGAAGCGAACGTGCACCCACTGCGCTATCACGACTTCCACTTGAAACCGTGTTTATGCATATATACTGACACCTTGTCTTAGAGGTAAAATTGATATCCTTTTAGAAAAAAATATAGGCAAATTTGGTATCAAAATGTACGAAATATTGGGTAAATTAGTGCAATGTGCGAAGGATTATTTTCTTCACTCATAATTCTAAAATTTGTAACGAAAAAGTAATGCTCAATATAAACGTGCACAGTTTATTTATGGTGTCAGTAAAAAATTAATTTCAGTATGCACGAGGATTGAGTAAGATCTGTTTTGTCGTGCAAAACTACCTAATTCATTAAACTTAGAGGAGAACTAATAGGCTCACTTGATTTATAAATATTATTTTAACAAACTGCCCTCTTATGACGTAACTTTTGGTTCCAAGGTTATGTCCTGGTTATATCATCTAATACATGTGGTACCGATTAACCGTTTGCACGCTAGTGGCAGATAAAATCACTTTTGCAAATGGCTTAGAGCCAGATCAGGCTCTATGCTATGTGCTATTTGGATAGTGGAACTAAAACACTTAAGTGAATAGCAAACAACATAGATCACAATGCCGTGGCTGATCTGGATCTATGTTGTTTGTAAATGTGATTTTATTTACTCAGCAGGCAAAGGGTTAAAGTTGTATCATTATTCTTGCAAAATGAAACAATCGAATAAAATTTTAATTTACTTTTTATTTTTAATTAAGAACCTTTATCCGTGTATTTATTTTATTATATTTGAGAAAAAGAATTGCCTCAAACAACTATCGACACAGGTTCTTTAACACTGCCATTAAAGCTCTCCATCAACTAACCTTGGGGGCATTGCATTTTATCCTAACAGAATGCTCCATGCAGTACTACTACCCCCGTATTAATGCCGGCCAATGGAATTAGTCGTAAGATAACTGACAATACATGCTGTCCATTCTCCCAATGACATTACAGCTTACAATTACACATCACATGATTATTGTTATTCCATGTAAAACTGATTTGCTTACAACTGGCAAACACTTACAACTTAACATCAACTTTCGATAAATTTCTATTTCAATTTATAGATATCAGGTAGAGTAATTGACTAATGCCATTTTCAATATTGAATGATTTTGTAACAAAGGCCAGCTGTACCAAGTACACCCTGCGATTCAGATCTCAAGCTCTTGTATATAATTAATTATCAACTCGGCACAATTGATAACAAAGGTCATTGTAAATCGAGAATATACGTGTGACTGATTGCAGAAACATAACACTATGCTATACTCTGCTTGTAATGGGGAAGGGCCGTAACTTATGTTGCACAACCCGTTTGCATTTCTTTAATTTGTCATGTTTTGTATTCACGTGTATATGTAAAACGAATCGAGCAATAAAATAGGATTATACTAATAAATTCCAATTCCTTATTTAAATTGTTGTAATTAACGATGTACATGACAGAAAATAAATATGTTTAAACCAATCTAATAAATGTGGTTGCTACGGTTATTCACATCTATATCTGCTACCACAGGAAGCCACAAAATTGTGAAATGTTGAAATGTGTGTGTGTTTTACGTTTATTTATCGTCGCTACCGGTTGCCCATATGAGCGACGCCTCCTGAAGAGATTAGTCATTTTAGATTTTTGGAGGATAGTGCAATGATACAGACAGAGACCCATTCCAGAGTCTCCTCTGGTTCTTTTACGTGCACAGTGTAAAGCACCGACACGAGACCTCGGTTTAACGTCCCATCTAAAAGACTGTTAATTTTAATATGGTCAGACGGGGGATCGAACCTGCGATCCCTGGATTACCAGTCCAGTGTGTTACCACTGTTGAAATGTTCCATGATCCTATGAAACCGGTGTATGAGTAAGAAGTGCCAAAATCAGTCCCCTGGAGGTCGAGTATACAATCTTCTAACAACAGGATGGCGACAAAGAGAGCTAGAAACGTCGACTTACAATAGAAACATTGAGGCTGGCGAAGCTTGGGCTGACTGATTGATGGCACGAGTTTCCTTTCTTAATGCAGTCCGTCAGTAGGCCAAAATATCCACATTCTTCCAGGTCGGTGTAGTACTTGAGGTCCGCGACGCCCTGAGCCCAGGCAGATGATCCAATCAACCACAGAAGAACAATCACACTAGATATGACGAAATCCTGAAATGAACTCTCTTCTGATAAACATTTCAATATGCAGTCAAAACTGTGCTACACCCACCTCAGAATAATGACCACAACTTTCTAAAGCAGGATTCCTACTGTCGGTCGCCAATGTCGCCAATTGCAACAAAAAACAAATATTGGCTCTTTTTTTGGCACATGGCTTCAAATATTTATCCGTGAACTATATGGCTCTTAGTTGACTCCAAGTTTTTCAAATTGGCTCCCAAGTTTTTCAAATTGGCTCCAGTTATTTTCAATTGGCAACAGAAGAGGCAACCCTGTCAAGATGTTTTAATCTCCCATTAACCGCTATCAACCTCCAAATAATCACCACCTTTACATTCCTATGGGTGGTCGCAATGTACAGGTGGAAAGCAGGATATTGATGTCTATGCAGACCTAGTGGAACATTCATTCAATAGATAGACTGTATACGTTAATGTTCTCCTCATGTTTCCTGCAATCCATGTATAATATATACAGCTCATAATTAACCGTAACCTGCCGAGTAAAACGGAATATGCAAACAACATAGATCCAGATCAGTAGCGGCATAGTGCTGAGTCTGATCAGGATCTATGTTGTTTGCTATTCAGACAAGTGTGTTACCTCCACTTCTGTGACGTCCGATCTGGCTCTATGCTGTTTGCAAAAGCGACTTTAGTTGTGATTGGCGTGAGTTAACAAACATTGTGTGCTCATGGCTCATCCTAGATCAGAATTGTTGGGAGAAGTAAGAAATCGCGTGATTGAGCCCAGAAATGGTATTATTGAATCAATTTCAACAAAACAGGGTTAAAATATGCATTATATATCATATACACCATTAAATACAACATTTGAAGAAAATGGGTGCTTTACAATAGCAAGTATAGAATAGTGGACAAGAAATTGTAAAAAACATGAGAGGAAATTGGTGGAATCGATGGATGCTCCACAAACTGGGTGCTTGACGGAAACTTACTTTCGATAAGAAACTAGAGCTATCACTGAACGTGATTTGCTTGAATACTTTTCGAGTTATGCTCCGTCGAAGCATTAAATAAAATGCAAAAGGGAAGATAATGGTTCTTGCGCTCTGCACTGCTCCTCATTGTCCATGAAAAATGTTTAACGTTTAATTTGATTTCCTCCAATACTGAACGAGACAGCCGGGTTTGCGAGTTTGATTCTTTTTTAGGTGTTAAGCTTATAACACTAGGAACCATTAAGCTTAGTACCCAATCAAAAATGTACATGGTGGAAATGGGTGAGATTATTGATCTACCAAAACAGTGAAATAACATTTTCAAAATAGCGGCCATCTTGGATTGTAATGATGTCAGACAAATCTCTTCAACTTGTCCCATATCGAGAATCATCGGTATAGACCTTATAGTTCAAGGGGAGAATCGAAAATATGTTTCAGATAAAAAAAATTTGAGCTATTTCTGATCTGCTGCACACTAAACTTCATCAAAAGTGATTTGCACGGTACTGAAGGGGAATACTTACACCGATTGTACATGCATTATGTTTCCGATAGAACTCATCACAGAAAATGTAGAGAACTAGAGCAGCGAGGCAATATAGAAACACAATGACACCGACAAACACATAGAACTGTGCGGGTGACTGGCTGCCTTGTAGTAGATTCAGGCCCTCGGATTTATTACACACTAGGCCCGAGAAACCCACGTCTTTCAACCTGAAAAAAACATGAGGACATAGGTTGTTAAATAAACAACATGGAACATACAGTCAAACCTGTCTTAAGCAGCCAACTAAGGGAATTATAGAAAGTGGGTGCTTAGCACAGGTGGCTGCTTAATAGCGGTCAAATGTTTAATAGCATAGCATGAAAATACAAATGGTTTGGGTCACAAGTTTTAACAAAATTAGACAACAGAAAAAACAGATTACCTAACACAACCTTTCCTGGTCAGGCTCCAGCGGTTAACCAGTACTTGGTACATCAACTTCCGTAAGAAACTGCCAACTTTTTCATATAAATGAGACACGGGCTGAACGGGGCTCGAACCCGTGACCATCAGTGATGATAGGTTACAGTGTTATACAAGTCAGCGACCTTTACCATGGAGGTGGACTAAACAGTAAGATAGTCTCTCATATTTCATACTTGTACAAGGTGTACACAATTTGAAGAGTGGAAAACACTGACACAATGTAAAGCCGCTTTACCACGCCTTAAAAAAATATAGTACAATTCAATTTTATTTAACCATATTTTATTGCAGATCAATAGTACATATGTCATAAACATAAATATACAATGCATAGCATGAAAATACAAATGGTTTTAACAATATTAGACAACAGCCCGCACCAGAGACAACGGCCCACACCAGTACAATTCAATAGCTTCGTGATAAGCCATCGGTATTGTATCGTATTATTAGTGAATTATTCCGTGATTTTTATATTTGGTGATGTGAATGTTACTATTCGTATGTGTCTATGTTAAAAACCACTCAATTGTAGCTTTTAATTGAGCTTAACAATGGTTAGAGGAACTGGTAGTCAGATGCTAAATTGAACTAGCAACTTTAGAGGAGAAGAAGTATATAAGACTTTGTCTTTCATTCTAATCCTTTTTCTGTATTTTGATTATGTGTGATGTATGCATTGTTCAATACCGGTATGTATTATATTGGGAAATAAAATATGTTTAAACTAAATATTGGGAATATGTAAACTGGCTGCTTAATACAGGTTGGCTGCTTAATAGAGGTAACAACTAACACAGGTTTGACTGTATAGATAGAGGTGACCATTAACACAGGTTTGACTGTAGAGGTGACCACTAACACAGGTTTGACTGTATAGATAGGTGACCACTAACACAGGTTTGACTGGATAGATAAGTGACCACTAACACAGGTTTGACTGGATATATAAGTGACCACTAACACAGGTTTGACTGTATAGATAAGTGACCACTAACACAGGTTTGACTGTATAGATAGAGGTGACCAATAACACAGGTTTGACTGTAGAGGTGACCACTAACACAGGTTTGACTGTATAGATAGAGGTGACCACTAACAGAGGTTTGACTGTATATATAGAGGTGACCACTACCACAGGTTTGACTGTATAGATAGAGGTGACCACTAATACAGGTTTGACTGTATAGATAGAGGTGACCACTAACACAGGTTTGACTGAATAGATAGAGGTGACCAATAACACAGGTTTGACTGCATATATAGAGGTGACCACTAACACAGGTTTGACTGCATATATAGAGGTGACCACTAACACAGGTTTGACTGGATAGATAGGTGACCACTAATACAGGTTTCACTGTACATTTGTATAATAGAGGTGATCACTAACACAGTTGTAGAATAAGAAATAATTTAGCATCCAAACATATACATAATATATTAACCCTTCAAACACTGAATAAATTGGAAGGAATGTGCAAACAACATAGATCCAGATCAACTGCTGCACAACACTGTGTCTGATCAGGATCTATGATGTTTGTCTTAGCTCCACTATCCGAATAGCAAACAGCAAGCCTGATCAGACGGCACGTTCTGTGCACATTCTGTGCCATCTGATCTGGCTATTTACTGTTTTGCAACAATGAATATACTTGTTTCCAGCACAGTAAGGGGTTAACATGTGCTATGGCATATGAATGCATATTGAGGTTACTGGGGTACATGTACATAGAGGGGAATATGAAATCATAATAATTATGCTACATGAACATTGTGATTTTGACAGGTAATGCATGATCCAAGCATGATATATGAACACATAACAGTACACCCGCCAACCCTACCGATTAATGCAGCAGACTGCCGATTAACGCAGCAGGCTATCGATTAATGCAGCAGGCTACCAATTAACGCAGCAGGCTACCGATTAATGCAGCAGGCTACCGATTAACGCAGCATGCTACCGATTAACGCAGCAGGCTATCGATTAACGCAGCAGGCTACCGATTAACGCAGCAGACTGCCAATTAACGCAGCAGGCTATCGATTAATGCAGCAGACTGCCGATTAACGCAGCAGACTATCGATTAACGCAGCAGGCTACCATTTCACGCAGAAGGCTACCGATTTACGCAGCAGGCTACCATTTCACGCAGAAGGCTACCGATTCACCCAGCAGGCTACCATTTCACGCAGCAGGCTACCGATTCACCCAGCAGGCTACCATGTCACGCAGCAGGCTACCGATTCACCCAGCAGGCTACCATTTCACGCAGCAGGCTACCAATTCACGCAGCAGGCTACCAATTCATGCAGAAGGCTACCGATTCATGCAGCAGGCTACCAATTCATGCAGCAGGCTACCAATTCACGCAGAAGGCTACCGATTCACCCAGCAGGCTACCAATTCACGCAGCAGGCTACCAATTCATGCAGAAGGCTACCGATTCATGCAATAGGCCGCATGAAACCGTTATGTACCAGAAACTTCCATGTACCAGAAACCTCCATGTACCAGAAACCTCCATGTACTAGAAACCTCCATGTACCAGAAACCTCCATGTACCATGTACCAGAAACCTCCATGTACCATGTACCAGAAACCTCCACATACCAGAAAACTCCATGTACCAGAAACCTCCATGTACAAGAAACCCACTTGTACAAGAAAGTTTTGCATGTAATCATGGACAGTTGACAACTACAACCTTGAACTCTACAGACAGACCCAGCAGTTGTGTGTAATGCATATCTTTCTGAAATGTCATTTTTCTGTCAAACAATTTGTTACATTTTTTCATGTATGCATGCAAGAACAATGGCAACAACAACCCTATCTGATGTCCAACTATCCAGGGAATTAGCTAGGGGTGATTTGTGAGATCTCAATCACATCTATCTATTTTAAGCTCAGAGAGAATTAGTTTCATATATATATAGGATATAAGCCGAAAACGATCCAATATGTAAAATATTGGACTGTATAGGCACGTAGACCGTACCAATATTTTACATATTGGATCCGTTTGAGGTTTATATCTTACTTAAAACACACACTTATAAAACAAGATCCTACTAATTAAAATTGTTAATTTCGTACATGTACATGTAGGATTTAATATAATACCCTGGTCTTTTGACAGCAGTCCAATAATAATGGACCGCAAGTACAAAGGTGTGACGTCACGACATTACAAAGGTATGACGTCACGACAGTACAAAGGTATGACGTCACGACAGTGTTTTAAAATATAATATAGAAGCCACACAAAGGAGATTCTCCCTTAAACTTGTCTTAAAGCGACACTACATTGGTGAAAACGCAAATTTCTACAGATGTAATTTGCTATTATATGGTATAATTTATTTCCAAATATTTGCCTCAAAAACTGAGTATTTCAACAAATAAACAAACGTCGTATACGCAGTTTGTCGACACAACAAAATTATGTAAATAGGGTCGACATCCATGCAATAACACGAGATATGGTACATATTTACCGTGATATCTCACATTTGTGACTATTCATATTTATTTATAGACTAAGCATATTTATTTGCAGACTAATCTTAGTTAAATTATCTGTAAACAAAAGTATCGTGTGCTTAGTATTGATTCCAATGACAAACAAACATCAATTCAGGAACGTGGATGTCAATTCAGGAGCATGGATGTCAATTCAGGAGCATGGATGCCAATTCAGGAGGCATGGATGTCAATTCAGGAGCGTGGATGTCAATTCAGGAGCGTGGATGTCAATTCAGGAGCATGGATGTCAATTCAGGAGCATGGATGTCAATTCAGGAGCATGGATGTCAATTCAGGAGCATGGATGTCAATTCAGGAGCGTGGATGTCAATTCAGGAGCGTGGATGTCAATTCAGGAGCGTGGATGTCAATTCAGGAGCATGGATGTCAATTCAGGAGCATGGATGTCAATTCAGGAGGCATGGATGTCAATTCAGGAGCATGGATGTCAATTCAGGAGCATGGATGTCAATCAGGAGGCATGGATGTCAATTCAGGAGGCATGGATGTCAATTCAGGAGCATGGATGTCAATTCAGGAGGCATGGATGTCAATTCAGGAGGCATGGATGTCAATTCAGGAGCGTGGATGCCAATTCAGGAGGCATGGATGTCAATTCAGGAGCATGGATGTCAATTCAGGAGGCATGGATGTCAATTCAGGAGCGTGGATGTCAATTCAGGAGCGTGGATGCCAATTCAGGAGCGTGGATGTCAATTCAGGAGCGTGGATGTCAATTCAGGAGCGTGGATGCCAATTCAGGAGCGTGGATGCCAATTCAGGAGCATGGATGTCAATTCAGGAGGCATGGATGCCAATTCAGGAGGCATGGATGTCAATTCAGGAGCATGGATGTCAATTCAGGAGCATGGATGCCAATTCAGGAGGCATGGATGTCAATTCAGGAGCATGGATGCCAATTCAGGAGCGTGGATGTCAATTCAGGAGCATGGATGTCAATTCAGGAGGCATGGATGCCAATTCAGGAGGCATGGATGTCAATTCAGGAGCGTGGATGTCAATTCAGGAGCATGGATGTCAATTCAGGAGCATGGATGTCAATTCAGGAGGCATGGATGTCAATTCAGGAGGCATGGATGTCAATTCAGGAGCGTGGATGTCAATTCAGGAGCATGGATGCCAATTCAGGAGCATGGATGTCAATTCAGGAGACATGGATGTCAATTCAGGAGCGTGGATGTCAATTCAGGAGCGTGGATGCCAATTCAGGAGCATGGATGTCAATTCAGGAGCGTGGATGTCAATTCAGGAGCGTGGATGCCAATTCAGGAGCATGGATGTCAATTCAGGAGCATGGATGTCAATTCAGGAGCGTGGATGCCAATTCAGGAGCGTGGATGTCAATTCAGGAGCGTGGATGTCAATTCAGGAGCGTGGATGCCAATTCAGGAGCATGGATGTCAATTCAGGAGCATGGATGCCAATTCAGGAGCGTGGATGACCGTTATATGAAATCCTACTTTCCCTTTTGAAAGTTTGTATACCACAAAAACACTGTTTATTGATTCAATGTTATGTATTCAGAAGAATTTGTAGTAGCAATGCATTTATATGTGAAAATATGCATTTTATTTGCTTTTTGCGATGTAATGTCGCTTTATGGAAAGGGATTCAAATAGGTTACTATGAACCTTCTTCCCCAATCCAAACTGTTCCTGTCTCATGTCATAAATAAAATATTGCTTAACCCTTTCAACACCACAGACCTCTAAATAGGCTTACAAAAAGTGTAGATCCAGATGAGCCGGCTCGTGACGAGCCGTCTCATCAGGATCTGTACTTTTTGCCAGTGATATGACTATTTTTAGACATAATTACCCATTTTGATAAATGAACTTGTCCAAATGTGATTTTCTGATTCATTTATTGGTTTATGAATATCATGGACCAGTCCATGTGAGTTACTTGGTGTTGAAAGGGTTAAACTAAACTTGTCCCTTGCATATCAAAAACTTCTCCCTTGCATACCTTAAACCTAACGCTTTTATATCGCAAACTTCTCCCTTGCACATCTTAAATCTAATGCTTGTATATTACTGTAAACCTATCTCTTGTACAATGTATATCGTAAAGTTTGTGTGTTTTACGTTTATTTATCGTCGCTACCGGTTGCCCATTTAGGATTAGTGCAATGATACAGACAGAGACCCATTCCAGAGTATCCTCTGGGTCTTTTACGTGAACGGTGTACAGCACCGACACAAGACCTCGGTTTAACGTCACATCTGAAAGACTGTTCATTTTATTAGGGCCAGTCGGTGGATCGAACCTGCGATTACCAGTCCAGCGTGTTGCCATTGGACTACAGATCCGTCTGTATCGTAAATATTCTCCCTTGCATATCTTAAACTTCTCCCTCTTTTTGAACATTTCGTTTCAGCCCTAATCATGCAGACAATAGACAACACATGTTTCATGACTGTTTTTGCTGCTTCAATTTGCCACTAACAATACATTTCAATTAACCTTTATAATCATTTTCAACCTTATCTCCAGATAGCATCAGTCATAAAAATGGAAATCGATAGTCCAAAGTTTTAATACCTTTACAGGGGAAACGGATTTGACATTGTTTAACTGACTCAACTGGTACATTTCAAGGAACATTTTGTCTACGGTATGTAGTCATACAATCAGTGACACCGATTATATACCGTATTCATTGTAATAAACACCCGGGAATTATCACTTCTTTTGATGTAGGGGCGGGCGGGGAGGGGCGTTTATTAGAGACAATTGTTTTTACCGGGAAAAAATTAGGAAAGAGAGGATTATTATTATAATTCGGGTTTTACGCCTGCATCAGCACCTTTCCTGGGCAGGCTCCAGCGGTTAACCAGTACTTGGGTGCACCAACCTCCGTAAGAAACTGCCAACTTTTTCATATAAATGAGACACGGCCAGAGCGGGGCTCGAACCCGTGACCATCAGTGATGATAGGTTACAGTGGTATATAGTCAGCGACCGTAACCACTCAACCACGGAGGCGGACTTGTAAGAGAGGAATAATCCTGATTAACTTTGCATATATAATTATAGATACACCTACTGTAAATCCACATAAAATTAACATTTGTCTATAATTATACACAGCGTTAGTATGTGCTCAACGAGATCTAGGCATACATATATGTAGCTAAGGCTACTACTATGCAGCAGTATTTAGTGGCAGATTAAGATATAGTCGGCATCAATTAATTGTTTTGAACGTAATCGTGCTGCGAACTACTTGTGAAATTAACACTTTGGATGAGCACATGCTACTTCACGTTCAATTTTTCGGGCAAGCTGTCAAAGAAATTATGCTTCAAACTCGAGATTGTTTTTTAAAAAACATATATCTCCCCACTCAGTTGGTTCAGTGGAGTAATGAAAGCATGGATGTAAACCATTATCCCTCATGGAAGCACCTCTTGACACCATTACCAATACGACATACATTGACAATGTAGTAGCCAAACCAATGTTCATAAACCCTTTCCCTCATGGAAGCACCTCTTGACACCATTACCAATACGACATACATTGACAATGTAGTAGCCAAACCAATGTTCATAAACCCTTTCCCTCATGGAGTACCTCTTGACACCATTACCAATACGACATACATTGACAATGTAGTAGCCAAACCAATGTTCATAAACCCTTTCCCTCATAGAAGCACCTCTTAACACTATTACCAATATGACATACATTGACAATGTAGTAGCCAAACCAATGTTCATAATGAAAGCCAGAATCTCATGTGTATAGTAATATCTAAGGAGGTGGGATAGATGTGGTGACAACTTATCCACTGCATGATAGCTAAATGCCTGTCGTTTGTATGGCGATATAATAGTATATTAACCTAAATCTCTATTAAGGAAAGGGTTAAATATATAAAGTCATAGAAATAAAGTCATATGTAGTATAATGAAGTTTTGGAAATGAAACTTTCTGCCAAGTTAAGCTTGGTAAAAATCCAACTTGAGGTTTTGGAGATAAAGCATGGACAAGCGTTCTGTTTAAACATGGCTGTAAATCTGAAAGAAATCAACCAACCAGAACGGGGTTACAATATGCACAACTAGACACATTACCGATGCTTCCTGCCAAGATTTGGATATGAAGCGTGGACAAGCTTTGGTTTCATAAACTGCTTTAATTTGCCACTAAAAATACATTTCAATTAACCTCTATAATCTTTTATAGCCAGATAACCACTAACTCTAGACCACTAGACAGTAAACCTGTTGTTTTATTAGCCACGTAAGTACCATTTTATGGGTGCGGACAGACGGCAATGGCAAAAACAATAGGTCTCCTCCCCATTAGAGGGTAAATAATTCTGCATAAGCCATAGAAAACGAAAAGTAACACTTACGCGAATGGATAATCAACTGACATACGATAGGTGTGCGGATCAACAGTGCCATTCTTGTAGTCCGGGGAGTTGCATGACGATGTGAACTGCAATGTCAACGTCACACCCGTCGTTGTAGCAAACGCAAAGATTGATAAAATCTGAAAAATAAATGCAACACTACATAATATTATCTGACACAGAATCTGAAACTAGGACAGAAATCCCCAATATAAAACCATTGTACAACCATGGAGGGTCCGCCTCCGTGGTCGAGTGGTTAAGGTCGCTGACTTGTATACCACTGTAACCTATCATCACTGATGGTCACGGGTTCGAGCCCCGCTCAGACCGTGTCTCATTTATATGAAAAAGTTGGCAGTTTCTTACGGAGGTTGGTGCACCCAAGTACTGGTTAACCGCTGGAGCCTGCCCAGGAAAGGTGTTGTTAGGTAAACTGCCCGCCGGCGATATAGCCCAAAATGGTGCTGATGCAGGCGTAAAACCCGAAATATAACATAACATAACAACCATGGAGGGGTCACAATATGTTGTAGGGGTCACAGTCTCTGTAGCCCAACAACTCACAATGTTGTAGGGGTCACAATCCATGTAGCCCAACATCTCACAATATGTTGTAGGGGTCACAATCTCTGTAGCCCAACATCTCACAATGTTGTAGGGGTCACAATCTCTGTAGCCCAACATCTCACAATATGTTGTAGGGGTCACAATCTATGTAGCCCAACATCTCACAATATGTTGTAGGGGTCACAATCTCTGTAGCCCAACATCTCACAATATGTTGTAGGGGTCACAATCTATGTAGCCCAACATCTCACAATGTTGTAGGGTCACAATCTCTGTAGCCCAACATCTCACAATATGTTCTAGGGGTCACAATCTCTGTAGCCCAACATCTCACAATATGTTGTAGGGGTCACAATCTCTGTAGCCCAACATCTCACAATATGTTGTAGGGGTCACACTCTCTGTAGCCCAACATCTCACAATGTTGTAGGGGTCACAATCTCTGTAGCCCAACATCTCACAATATGTTGTAGGGGTCACAATCTCTGTAGCCCAACATCTCACAATGTTGTAGGGGTCACAATCCATGTAGCCCAACATCTCACAATGGTGTAGGGGGTCACAAAACATCTCACAATGTTGTAGGGGTCACAATCGCTGTAGCCCAACATCTCACAATACTGTAGGGGTCACAATCCATGTAACATACAGTTATGGCTATCATAATGTACAATGAGTCATACAGTTCTGGCTATCATACTGTACACTGGGTTATACAGTTATGGCTGTCATACTGTACACTGGGATATACAGTTCTGGCTGTCATACTGTACAATGGGTCATACAGTTCTGGCTGTCATACTGTACAATGGGTCATACAGTTCTGGCTGTCATACTGTACACTGGGTCATACAGTTCTGGCTATCATACTGTACAATGGGTTATACAGTTCTGGCTGTCATACTGTACACTGGGTCATACAGTTCTGGCTGTCATACTGTACAATGGGTCATACAGTTCTGGCTGTCATACTGTACACTGGGTCATACAGTTCTGGCTATCATACTGTACAATGGGTCATACAGTTCTGGCTGTCATACTGTGCAATGGGTCATACAGTTCTGGCTATCATCTGTACAATGGGTCATACAGTTCTGGCTGTCATACTGTACAATGGGTCATACAGTTCTGGCTGTCATACTGTACAATGGGTCATACAGTTCTGGCTGTCATACTGTGCAATGGGTCATACAGTTCTGGCTATCATCTGTACAATGGGTCATACAGTTCTGGCTGTCATACTGTACAATGGGTCATACAGTTCTGGCTGTCATACTGTACAATGGGTCATACAGTTCTGGCTGTCATACTGTGCAATGGGTCATACAGTTCTGGCTATCATCTGTACAATGGGTCATACAGTTCTGGCTGTCATACTGTACAATGGGTCATACAGTTCTGGCTGTCATACTGTACAATGGGTCATACAGTTCTGGCTGTCATACTGTGCAATGGGTCATACAGTTCTGGCTATCATCTGTACAATGGGTCATACAGTTCTGGCTGTCATACTGTACAATGGGTCATACAGTTCTGCTGTCATACTGTGCAATGGGTCATACAGTTCTGGCTGTCATACTGTACAATGGGTCATACAGTTCTGGCTGTCATACTGTGCAATGGGTCATACAGTTCTGGCTATCATCTGTACAATGGGTCATACAGTTCTGGCTGTCATACTGTACAATGGGTCATACAGTTCTGGCTGTCATACTGTACAATGGGTCATACCGTTCTGGCTATCATCTGTACAATGGGTCATACAGTTCTGGCTGTCATACTGTACAATGGGTCATACAGTTCTGGCTGTCATACTGTACACTGGGTCATACAGTTCTGGCTATCATATGTACAATGGGTCATACAGTTCTGGCTGTCATACTGTACAATGGGTCATACAGTTCTGGCTGTCATACTGTACAATGGGTCATACAGTTCTGGCTGTCATACTGTACACTGGGTCATACAGTTCTGGCTATCATCTGTACAATGGGTCATACAGTTCTGGCTGTCATACTGTACAATGGGTCATACAGTTCTGGCTGTCATACTGTACACTGGGTCATACAGTTCTGGCTATCATCTGTGCAATGGGTTATACAGTTATGGCTGTCATACTGTACAATGGGTTATACAGTTCTAGCTGTCATACTGTACAATGGGTTATACAGTTCTGGCTGTCATACTGTACAATGGGTTATACAGTTCTGGCTGTCATACTGTACAATGGGTTATACAGTTCTGGCTGTCATACTGTACAATGGGTCATACAGTTCTGGCTGTCATTCTGTACAATGGGTTATACAGTTCTAGCTGTCATACTGTACAATGGGTTATACAGTTCTAGCTGTCATACTGTATAATGGGTTATACAGTTCTAGCTGTCATACTGTACAATGGGTTATACAGTTCTAGCTGTCATACTGTACAATGGGTCATACAGTTCTGGCTATCATACTGTACACTGGGTCATACAGTTCTGGCTGTCATACAGTTCTGGCTATCATACTGTACACTGGGTCATACAGTTCTGGCTGTCATACAGTTCTAGCTGTCATACTGTACAATGGGTCATACAGTTCTGGCTATCATACTATACAATGGGTTATACAGTTCTGGCTGTCATACTGTACAATGGGTTATACAGTTCTGGCTGTCATACTGTACACTGGGTCATACAGTTCTGGCTGTCATACTGTACAATGGGTCATACAGTTCTGGATGTCATACTGTACAATGGGTTATACAGTTCTGGATGTCATACTAAACCTATGACATATTCCATTCTCCTTATAGCCTGACAATTTCCTACAATATCTCTGAAACAAATACATCAGACCAGGAATAATGACAGCAATTACGTTGGGGACAAGCACTGATAGGACTTCCACAAATTGATGTAACATAATTAACTGGCTCAATACTGATACAGACTACTAAATGTACCCCCCCCCTCAACAAATGCATTGTAATAGTGCACAAGACATTATGATTACAAGTACCCAACATGTACATGTACACTATGTGTAATCTAGTTGTAAATCAGGTTACATTTAAACCGATTTAGCGGCATGGGAGGGTGAGGGAGGGGAAGGAAATGAGGGTAATGTCAGGGAGGTAAGCTGAGAAAGAGAAATAACCTGGACTTATACTATGTGACTAACAAGATCATTCAATGATACATACACTCCTGTACATATCCACGACTGGTAAAGCCTTACACATTCCAAAACATACATATGTTACACGTGATGTGTACACATCCATGACTGGTAAAGGCTTACATATTCCAAAACATACATATGTTACACGTGATGTGTACATATCCATGACTGGTAAGGCCTTACACATTCCAAAACATACATATGTTACACGTGATGTGTACATATCCACGACTAGTAAAGTCTTACACATTCCAAAACATACATATGTTACACATGATGTGTACATATCCATGACTGGTAAAGCCTTACACATTCCAAAACATACATATGTTACACGTGATGTGTACACAACCACGACTGGTAAAGCATTACACATTCCAAAACATACATATGTTACACGTGATGTGTACACATCCATGACTGGTAAAGCCTTACACATTCCAAAACATACATATGTTACACGTGATGTGTACACATCCATGACTAGTAAAGGCTTACACATTCCAAAACATACATATAACATCAAAGTCATTCACCGCCGGCCAATGTAATTTCAGTGATAAATATCACGTGATCGTTCCCTGTCTGCAGCTTTCACACAAATTAGTCACTGCGTCACTTTCACTAAAACAATGGATTCAACAACACGTGGGCATCAATCGTATTCGGCCGGATATAAATTGAAAGTTATTAAATTAGCCGAAGAAAACGCTCCCGTGGACATAATTGTCGGAATCGGACATGGATGAGTGTGATTCCAGTACTACTAGTAGCACGGACATCGATAGCAGCGGACACTGAGGTGAACTTTTTTGTTCAAAATGGGGTGGGGGATGTTTATTAGGGAGGGGGCGTTTAAACGGGGGTATACGGTATGTACACATTCTAAATCCAAGCAATGAATTATTAAAAACAAAACATTGGATGATTCAGCTAAAAAAACTGGAATATACTGATCTATCCCCCCCCCCCCCCCCCCTCCGGAACATCTCCGAAATACATTCACTCTGCGGTAATTTAATACCCAACATCTGGGATGAGCCACCAACAAATCATAGACAATTTCCATTAGTGTGTCTAATGCATCATAATTATGTGAATACCGCACCTTTAATACACAGTTCAAGAGTGATGTGCCGGCATCGAGATTGTGTAGAGATATATTCAATCATATCATTTTATTTGTGTTTTACATGTTACATTTTCCATGTTTATATTGCGAGACGGGCTAGCACGATTGGTTTACCGTATGCCAAGTGTCCTGCTTGTGAAATGTTTTTTTTTGTTTTTTGTGTGATTATTGTCTTATATTTCCATGTTTTCAATAATAAATTATTCAAGTAAAAACTAAAAGTAAACTTTGGAAAATATGGCCACAAACGAAACTGCTTTTGTGAAATAAAATTTGCATATTACCTCCCTTTATGGGTGCTTTATTACAAAATCACCAATAACTCTGTAAATGATGGTTTACGAAAGTTAACACTAGGATAAATTTCCAACTGATGAAATAAACCGTTAACTGTTTCAACGTTTATTTATCATCGCTAAAGTTCTTATTTAATTACTGTAGCCATTAATATCTTGGTTCATCGCACAACTTTGCTTATATTCAGTTTCATACAGCCATCACATATCTTCTTATATCAACACACATGTAATAACACCTGGATTTATTCTGATTGGTCACGGTATGACAGCTTGCAATACACATACAACATATACATGTAGTTTGTGTTAGTTTATACAAATTTATTTTAGCTCGATTGCGAAACAAGTTCTTATAACTTATATTAATCACTCTCGAGAGCTCATTCCTGATGGAATCCATCGCCACGAGGGAGAAAGAAGAGGCAACGTGGAATTTAAATGCCTTGCCTAAGGGCACAATCGTAACGGCTCCAGCGGGGCTCGAACTCCAGACCTTTCGCACCTGAAGCGAACGCGCATCCACTGCGCTATCACGACTTCCGTTAGTTTGTGTTCATGATTTATCTGTTGAAAATCAACTGCTTGCATCAATAAAATGCTAAGTATGCACGATATAGTAGCGGACATAGTGATTAAAAACATTGTGTTGATTATTTGCGTGAAGCTCTTTGATTTTCAGTGACTATTTACTACGGCGTACGGATTCACCATAATGAAATAAGGTTAAACAATATACTGGCAAACAGAAACGTTTCTTTCTTCAAATTTATGATTATTTGCGTGAAGCTCTTTGATTATCAAGGACTATTTACTACGGGGTACGGATTCACCATAATGAAATATGGTTCAACAATATACTGGCAAACAGAAACGTTTCTTCAAATTTATGATTATTTGCGTGAAGCTCTTTGATTTTCAGGGACTATTTTGTATGGCGTACGGATTCACCATAATGAAATAAGGTTAAACAATGTACTGGCAAACAGAAACGTTTCTTTCTTCATATTTATGATTATTGTTACTGTGGTAATGTGATAAAAAGGATTTTACACTCGCGGTGAATTGATACGATGTTTTATGAACTTGTTTTGGAATTTTGCTATTAAGCTTGCCAAAAGGCTTGCTTGCTTAACCCATTTCATTCTGGATACCATTCAAACAGTATTTGCAAAGAACATAGAGCCAGATCAGTTGCCACAGAATGTGCCGTCTGATCAGGCTCTATGCTGTTTACTATTCAGATGATCTTGCTAAGATACTTGGCTATGTAGCAAACAACATAGAACCTGATCAGCACACAGCATTACGCTGCGGCTGATCTGGATCTATGTTGTTTGCAAAAGCCTTTAAATGTATCCAGAATGAAATGGGTTAATTGCATAAAATATGATATGAAATCACCAGGAGTGTAACATCCTATATTTATAACATAATTTGAGCTGCAAATAACGCCAATGGTAATAACAATATATTTTTCGTATTTCACTAGTGTAAATTACACTGTAATAACTATGCAAATGAGCGCTGTATGTATTCATACGCTTTGTCAAAACAAATAAACAACATGGTGTCAAAAAATGTGCAAACACTCAACTCGAGAGGGCATATTGTTTTGTAATTGAAGCCTCGTGTATGGTTGACGACGTAATCAACTTGGGTTTGTGTTCCCATTTATTATCAGAACTGTATCGGTAATATAACGGGAAAATCTGTGAAGGAGTCAATTTACAAGCAGCTTACCACGTGAAATATTTTGAGGAAGATGATGATAACTATCATCGTGTGTAATTCCGACGTGTCGTCACATTACACGCTCACTATACATGTAATTCCGATGTGTCGTCACATTACACGCTCACTATACATGTAATTCCGATGTGTCGTCACATTACACGCTCACTATACATGTAATTCCGATGTGTCGTCACATTACACGCTCACTATACATGTAATTCCGACGTCACATTACACGCTCACTTGTCTTGCACACTATACACATAATTCATTACACTCATTCATAATTCTCTAGTTCAGCCATAGTAGGCATCCAATAGGCGACAAGTTTTAAATGTTGTCAACTGTAACATCCCAAGAAAAGTCCTGGTTTTTATCACTTAATAAAGTGTTGGGTCATGGGTTTTACACATTCATCACCACCATTTTGGGCTATATCGCCGGCGGGCAGTTTACACCTTTCCGGTGCAGGTTCCAGCGGTTAACCAGTACTTGATGCACAAACAACCTCCATAAGAAACTCCCAACTTTTTTTCATATGGCTTTAATATTAATTTTACATATAATCCTACATATGACCAATAACGTATACTTGTTTATCAATGTATCCACAGCCTTGTCATATTTAAATATTACTTTACAATTAAATTTAAACAAATAAATTTACACAACTTAAAGCAAATATAGCAGTTTTGCAAATATTATAAAGTAATAACTCATAATTGTATCATCACAGTTAGAAATCCACAGCTTACGGTAATCTACACAAATCAGTCCCTTTAATGAACATAAAACAAACACGTTTTTGCAATGTTTGTAATAATAGAAAGTAATAGACCACGAGTAACACTGTCATAAATCCACAGCTTCATTTTGTCACAGAATTTAAAGCATGACACACATGTTTGAGATGAATCCATGGCACAGAGTTTTTTCCAATACATTTTTTCTCAGTTCGAACTTCAATTTTTCATACGCTCTCCAAACAGCGAGAAGAAAATATATGTGCTGAGTGTGCTAATAACGGTGTCACATATCTGATTTGTTTTGGTATCAGCTGTAACTAGGTATAATCAAACAAGTGTCATTTATGTCCGTGCCTAATTTTATTCCTCGTTTCCCATGGCTTCACAACATTATACGGAATCTTATTGAATTTGATACAGAACTACTATAGATTCATAAATGCTGTGCAGACCAGTGTTGAATATGATATATACATGCTCAGGACACAAGCTAGAGGGAGGGTTGGGAGAAATACTCTGCTGTATCACTTCAACCTGGTGAATTCTAGGAGAAGTTTTCCAAGATAACAAGAGAACATATAGAGGAATACTTGGATACATATTTCTTCCACATATACACTATTCTTCTCCCTTATATACACTGATCTTCTCCCTCATATACACTGAATGTCTCACTCATATACACTGAAAATCTTCCTCACATATACACTGAACTAATCTCTTATATACACTATTCTTCTCCCTCAGATACACGGAACTTCTCCCTCAGATACACTGAATTTCTTCCTCATATACACTGAACTTCTCCCTGATATACACCGAACATCTCCCTCATATACACTGAATGTCTCACTCATATACACTGAACATCTCCCTCATATACACTGAACATCTCCCTCATATATATATATACTGAATGTCTCACTCATATACACTGAACTTCTCCCTCATATACAATGAACATCTCCCTCATATACACTGAACATCTCCCTCATATACACTGAAAATCTCACTCATACACACTTAACTTCTCCCTCATATACACACAACATCTTCCTCAAATACATTAAATGTCTCCCTCATACACACTAAGCTTATCCCTCATATAAACTATTCTTCTCCCTCATACACACTTAAATTCTCTGTCATTTACACTAAACTTCTCCTTCGTATACATAGAACTTTTCCCTCATTTACACTAAACTTCTCCTTCGTATACATAGAACTTTTCCCTCATTTACACTAAACTTCTCCCTCATACACATAGAACTTTTCCTCATTTACACTAAACTTCTCCTTATTATACATAGAACTTTTCCCTCATTTACACTAAACTTCTCCTTCATATACATAGAACTTTTCCTCATTTACACTAAACTTCTCCCTCATATACATAGAACTTTTCCTCATTTACATTAAACTTCTCCCTCATATACATAGAACTTTTCCTCATTTACACTAAACTTCTCCTTCATATACATAGAACTTTTCCCTCATTTACACTAAACTTCTCCTTCATATACATAGAACTTTTCCTCATTTACACTAAACTTCTCCTTCATATACATAGAACTTTTCCCTCATTTACACTAAACTTTCCTTCGTACACATATAACTTTTCCCTCATTTACACTAAACTTCTCCTTCATACACATAGAACTTTTCCCTCATTTACACTAAACTTTTCCCTCATTTACACTAAACTTCTCCCTCATACACATAGAACTTTTCCCTCATTTACACTAAACCTCTCCCTCATACACATAGAACTTTTCCTCATTTACACTAAACTTCTCCCTCATACACATAGAACTTTTCCTCATTTACACTAAACTTCTCCCTCATACACATAGAACTTTCCCCTCATTTACATTAAACTTCTCCCTCATACACATAGAACTTTTCCTTCATTTACACTAAACTTCTCCTTCATATACATAGAACTTTTCCTCATTTACACTAAACTTCTCCTTCATATACATAGAACTTTTCCTCATTTACACTAAACTTCTCCTTCGTACACATATAACTTTTCCTCATTTACACTAAACTTCTCCTTCATATACATATAACTTTTCCTCATTTACACTAAACTTCTCCTTCATATACATAGAACTTTTCCTCATTTACACTAAACTTCTCCTTCATATACATAGAACTTTTCCCCTCATTTACACTAAACTTCTCCTTCATATACATAAACTTTCCTCATTTACACTAAACTTCTCCTTCATATACATATAACGTTTCCCCTCATTTACACTAAACTTCTCCTTCATATACATAATAACTTTTCCTCATTTACACTAAACTTCTCCTTCATATACATATAACTTTTCCCTCAGTTACACTAAACTTCTCCTTCATATACATAGAACTTTTCCTCATTTACACTAAACTTCTCCTTCATATACATAGAACTTTTCCTCATTTACACTAAACTTCTCCTTCATATACATAGAACTTTCCCCTCATTTACACTAAACTTAACAGTGTACAAAAACATGTTCTCCAGCAACTTGATGCTCTGCATCAACCTTTTACTTGTTAAACTGTTTGACTGACATTGTGTGAGATCAAGGACACTAATCCTAAATGACGAGATGCTGTATGTCAGGTTTTATACGACATATCGGAAAAGAGTCAGGGCTGGAGCTACATGTAGAGAGGGCTACTTGTGGGGACTATTCCTCTGAGCTACCTCATTTCTCACTGTTTCCGGGTGATGAAGAATTATTTGCATAGCGACTATAATAGAGGGCACTAAAAAAGAGACAAATTCATTTGTTTGTTGATTTGACGCTACCGTTAACACATCTTGGTTGCTGAATCTTCCAAAATGTTTATTCTTCGAGCGCATCCTCTTAATGCGATTGTTAACAGCTACCCATCTGCGTCGCTTCCGTTGGTGTACTCAGTTCCAAAAGAAGTCCAGGTCTCTGTTGGGCTCGGCTAAGAGGAAGTCGAGTAAAAGTAACTTGACTGAATTGTCTCAATAATACATCATACAACATCAATAATGCACCAAATATCATGTCAATGGAGGGAAGTGACTTCATCCCAGTCTCAATAATACATCATACAACATCAATAATACATCATACATCATGTCAATGGAGAAAAGTGACTTCATCCCAGTCTCAATAATACATCATACAATAATACACCAAACACCATGTCAATGCAGAGAAGTGACTTCATCCCAGTCTCAATAATACATCATACAACATCAATAATACAGTAATAAAACAGGCCTCTACATTCCAGGGTTCCCTTCGTCGCCATTTGAAAAACTTGGAGCCAAATAAGAGAATAAGAGTCATATAGTTCACAGATTTATTTGAACCCATGTATGTGCCAAATTATTATTTTTAAAAACAATTTTTTAAAAAGTTACACCAAATATTTTCGCTGTTTCACAAAATTTATCGCCAGTATTTGTTTTTTGTCGCAAGTGGCGCCATTGGCGATCGACAACGAGAACCCTGCATTCGGGATAGTAAATTGTGTAATTCTACAGAATTTTCTAAATGTTCATGGGTGAAATATAAATCAAGCATACACTAAAACAAATAATATTCCTGAATGAATGACATATAAATGAAGGATCTACTAGAACAGATACATTTTCTTTTCAGCAGGCTATGTTTTTATTAAGATAGAAATGATGCGATTCGACAATACTTTAAACGACAGTAGCTGACAACCCAAAGCGTAAAACAGTGAACACATGTACAGGATCATACATGGATGGCTATGCAGGACACAAGGGATGGCGGGGAAATTAGCACATTATGTTCCGTCTTATCTCATCTTGTTCTATGCTGTTTTCAAAAGGGACGTTAGTCGTGATTGGCAGCTTAAGGGTTGAACAAGCAACATGGAACTGATCATACAAAACTTAGAGCTGATTGAATCTACAGGTAACTTACTGATCATACAAAACTTAGAGCTAATTGAATCTACAGGTAACTTACTGTTTATGACATCAAGATCTATGTTGTTTTGCTATTCAGTGTCCACTATCCGAATACCAAACAGCATAGAGCCTGTGATCAGATGGCACATTATCACCAAATCTTTATAATTGCTAATTATCTTTTGGTATGTCAAAATATGATGCAACAATCTGCAGGATCAAATGTTGATACATGGTGTACCTACTACCCTCCCCCTACCGTACATGCATACACGATTTGCTCCAAACTAAACCTTGCATCCATGATTCAATGGCAATATTTCCGATAAAACTTTTTATTTGTTTTAAACTTTATTTATTTTACAACGATTACGAAGCAAGTTTTAACAACTTATATTAATCACTCTCGTTGGCGCGGATGAAAGCGTAAATGTGGTCATTCGTGTGGGAGGAAACCGGAGTACCCGGAGAAACCCACCTGCCTGATCTGGCGACCACAGTACAATCTCACATACTTCCCGAGCAGAGGATCGAACTGGTTGCATTGGTGAGAAGCGAGCGCGCTAACCACTGTGCTAATCGGACAGCCAGGTTTTTATTTTATTTATATTCTATTTTATTACAGAACTAAAGACAACGTTGTGCTTAGTTTTCTAAAAATACTATAAACTGATCTCTGACTATTCTTTGGTTGCACTACATGCTCTAATTCTACTGATCAAAATTCTTACCCATTCTATTGGTTTGATAAATCCCCTAGGTTCCTTCAGAGCATCTACATTAAAGCCACTGAAAATCTGAAACAACAATATTGAGATTGGCATCAACTGTGAAATACGCAGATAAATCAGTTTTAACACAGTTGTTTCCGCTCTACTTAGTTAGATGTAACATGGGTTATGAAATAGTTGATGTTTGTTTTTGGGGTTTAAAGGTGCACCAACAGCTTAGGTGATACGGCGCCTCTCCAGCTATTACAGCTATACTGGTGATATAGATGTTACATAAAATATTAATACAACAGCACATCAGTTAAAAGGTCACGCTATAATGGTGATACAGATATTACATAAAATACTAATACAACAGCGCGTCAGTTAAAGTCACGCTATAATGGTGATATAGATGTTACATAAAATACTAATACAACACGCGTCAGTTAAAGTCACGCTATAATGGTGATATAGATGTTACATAAAATACTAATACAACACGCGTCAGTTAAAGTCACGCTATAATGGTGATATAGATGTTACATAAAATACTAATACAACAGCGCGTCAGTTAAAGTCATGCTATAATGGTGATATAGATATTACATAAAATACTAATACAACACGCGTCAGTTAAAGTCACGCTATAATGGTGATATAGATGTTACATAAAATACTAATACAACACGCGTCAGTTAAAGTCACGCTATAATGGTGATATAGATGTTACATAAAATACTAATACAACAGCGCGTCAGTTAAAGTCACGCTATAATGGTGTTATAGATTATATGTTACATAAAATACTAATACAACAGCGCGTCAGTTAAAAGGTCATGCTATAATGGTGATATAGATGTTACATACAATACTAATACAACAGCGCGTCAGTTAAAAGGTCATGCTATAAAGGTGATATAGATGTTACATACAATACTAATACAACAGCGCGTCAGTTAAAAGGTCATGCTATAAAGGTGATATAGATGTTACATACAATACTAATACAACAGCGCGTCAGTTAAAGTCACGCTATAATGGTGATATAGATGTTACATAAAATACTAATACAACAGCGCATCAGTTAAAGTCACGCTATAATGGTGTTATAGATGTTACATAAAATACTAATACAACAGCGCGTCAGTTAAAGTCACGCTATAATGGTGATATAGATGTTACATAAAATACTAATACAACAGCGCATCAGTTAAAGTCACGCTATAATGGTGTTATAGATGTTACATAAAATACTAATACAACAGCGCGTCAGTTAAAGTCACGCTATAATGGTGATATAGATGTTACATAAAATACTAATACAACAGCGCATCAGTTAAAGTCACGCTATAATGGTGTTATAGATGTTACATAAAATACTAATACAACAGCGCGTCAGTTAAAGTCACGCTATAATGGTGATATAGATGTTACATAAAATACTAATACAACAGCGCATCAGTTAAAGTCACGCTATAATGGTGTTATAGATTATATGTTACATAAAATACTAATACAACAGCGCATCAGTTAAAGTCACGCTATAATGGTGTTATAGATTATATGTTACATAAAATACTAATACAACAGCGCGTCAGTTAAAGTCACACTATAATGGTGATATAGATGTTACATAAAATACTAATACAACACGCGTCAGTTAAAGTCACGCTATAATGGTGATATAGATGTTACATAAAATACTAATACAACAGCGCGTCAGTTAAAAGGTCATGCTATAATGGTGATATAGATGTTACATAAAATACTAATACAACAGCGCATCAGTTAAAGTCACGCTATAATGGTGTTATAGATTATATGTTACATAAAATACTAATACAACAGCGCGTCAGTTAAAAGGTCATGCTATAATGGTGATATAGATATTACATAAAATACTAATACAACAGCACGTCAGTTAAAAGGTCATGCTATAATGGTGATATAGATGTTACATAAAATACTAATACAACACGCGTCAGTTAAAGTCACGCTATAATGGTGATATAGATGTTACATAAAATACTAATACAACACGCGTCAGTTAAAGTCACGCTATAATGGTGATATAGATATTACATAAAATACTAATACAACACGCGTCAGTTAAAGTCACGCTATAATGGTGATATAGATGTTACATAAAATACTAATACAACAGCGCATCAGTTAAAGTCACGCTATAATGGTGATATAGATATTACATAAAATACTAATACAACAGCGCATCAGTTAAAGTCACGCTATAATGGTGTTATAGATTATATGTTACATAAAATACTAATACAACAGCGCGTCAGTTAAAAGGTCATGCTATAATGGTGATATAGATGTTACATACAATACTAATACAACAGCACGTCAGTTAAAAGGTCATGCTATAAAGGTGATATAGATGTTACATACAATACTAATACAACAGCGCGTCAGTTAAAAGGTCATGCTATAAAGGTGATATAGATGTTACATACAATACTAATACAACAGCGCGTCAGTTAAAAGGTCATGCTATAAAGGTGATATAGATGTTACATAAAATACTAATACAACAGCGCGTCAGTTAAAGTCACGCTATAATGGTGATATAGATGTTACATAAAATACTAATACAACAGCGCGTCAGTTAAAGTCACGCTATAATGGTGATATAGATGTTACATAAAATACTAATACAACACGCGTCAGTTAAAGTCACGCTATAATGGTGATATAGATGTTACATAAAATACTAATACAACACGCGTCAGTTAAAGTCACGCTATAATGGTGATATAGATGTTACATAAAATACTAATACAACAGCGCGTCAGTTAAAGTCACGCTATAATGGTGATATAGATGTTACATAAAATACTAATACAACAGCGCATCAGTTAAAGTCACGCTATAATGGTGTTATAGATTATATGTTACATAAAATACTAATACAACAGCGCATCAGTTAAAGTCACGCTATAATGGTGTTATAGATTATATGTTACATAAAATACTAATACAACAGCGCGTCAGTTAAAGTCACGCTATAATGGTGATATAGATGTTACATAAAATACTAATACAACACGCGTCAGTTAAAGTCACGCTATAATGGTGATATAGATGTTACATAAAATACTAATACAACAGCGCGTCAGTTAAAGTCACGCTATAATGGTGATATAGATGTTACATAAAATACTAATACAACAGCGCATCAGTTAAAGTCACGCTATAATGGTGATATAGATGTTACATAAAATACTAATACAACAGCGCGTCAGTTAAAAGGTCATGCTATAATGGTGATATAGATATTACATAAAATACTAATACAACAGCACGTCAGTTAAAGTCATGCTATAATGGTGATATAGATGTTACATAATACTAATACAACACGCGTCAGTTAAAGTCACGCTATAATGGTGATATAGATGTTACATAAAATACTAATACAACACGCGTCAGTTAAAGTCACGCTATAATGGTGATATAGATGTTACATAAAATACTAATACAACAGCGCATCAGTTAAAGTCACGCTATAATGGTGATATAGATATTACATAAAATACTAATACAACAGCGCATCAGTTAAAGTCACGCTATAATGGTGTTATAGATTATATGTTACATAAAATACTAATACAACAGCGCGTCAGTTAAAGTCACGCTATAATGGTGTTATAGATTATATGTTACATAAAATACTAATACAACAGCGCGTCAGTTAAAGTCACGCTATAATGGTGATATAGATATTACATAAAATACTAATACAACAGCGCGTCAGTTAAAGTCACGCTATAATGGTGATATAGATGTTACATAAAATACTAATACAACAGCGCGTCAGTTAAAGTCACGCTATAATGGTGATATAGATGTTACATAAAATACTAATACAACAGCGCGTCAGTTAAAAGGTCAATTCTAAGCCATTCATATTTATGAACGACATGTGTCTGTTTCTATTCGCGCGTTTCACACTCCTCAAGACAATTTAAGAAACCTGGCTACCAGTCAAAAACTATGATGAACAATTTATTTACTTTCATTTTGGGTGGATTTCTGTATTTTTGCAGATTGGAATTTTCTTGAGCTATTTTTCTTTTTTTTATATCGCAAATGGCTCCAATTACAAATACTAGTGGGCCCTGTGTCACAGTGGTATGCTTTGTCCGTCATTGTTTAGAACTGTTATATATCAATGATTACAACTACATGTACATACCGTAATAGTAGTATATCACAAATGGTATCCACCCTCACTTGAAAACCTTAGAACATAGACGAAATCAAGTCTTCCTAATTATGTTTTACAAAATAGTTGCTGTAGATCACCATCACTTAACACCCACAAGAAACCTTAACTATCTAATCCCACCGTCAATAACCCAATATCATGCCAACTCATTTCCCAAGAACAATCAAACATCTACCGAAATATATATTGTCGAGTCCCAGTCCCACTTTTGTTGGCAGTACTCATACTCCCTTTAATCATTATATTGTCTGCTTTTAACTAATATCGAGATTCGGGTTCCTACCAAATATACTGATAGTACCAATCTGAAGGTATCTGAATCTGTCGGGTCTGTTCAGCCCATAGGCAGCCGATTATATAGATATGCAGCATGCAGCTCTGACATATATATACATGTACGCGATCAACCCGTACACTAGTCTACCCTCGGCCTTGTTTACACCGTAGTACCACTTTTGTTGGCATTACTCATAACACTTTAATTAACCACTTGTTATACGCGGACGACCTTGCTCTGATCACAAGCTCAGAAGATGATCTACAACTCCTACTAGACTTATCATCTGGCTGGTGTTACGAAATAAAATGTCCATTAATTTAAGTAAAACTAAAGTGATGCACTTCCGAAACGCGTCAGTACCGCGGACCGATTATAACTTCATGTGTGGTTCAACTGAAATAGAGTGTGTTAACCAATATCGCTACCTAGGACTGGTAGTTAGTGAAACGCTAGACTATTCCATCACAGCCAAGTACGTGGCGCAGTCGGCGACAAGAGCATTGGGGATCCTCATATCGAAATTTAAGTATATGGACGAACTACCATACCAAGTATATACGACGCTCTATGACACACTGGTCTGGCCTGTCATTCATTACGGAGCAGCCATATGGGGGCAAAAACAATACTCGTGTATCGATGCAGTACATCATAGGGCTTGTCGCTTCTACCTTGGACTCGGTAAATACTCTCCCAACGACGCGGTGAACGGGGATATGGGATGGACACAACCGATCGTGCGACAGTGGACGGCTAATATAAGAAATTGGTTTCGTCTTAATAATATAGATCAAAGCAGGTTAAATAACCGTGTATTTAAATGGGCAAATGATAATAAGAGCCGTACTAGAAACTGGTTATATAAACTTGACTGTAAGCTAAAGAGTATAGACTGTGTGCCGTTAATCATAGATCACTATTATAGTACCAGTGAGCGACAAACTATCATTGAAACTGTTAACACAAACTTATCAAACAGTTTAGAGGCAACGTGGTTTACTAATATTAAAGCAGTAGTTGGAACTAGTGGCAAAGGACAAAATAAATTAAGACAATATAGCCAGTTTAAGAGTGAATACAAGACAGAATCATATGTGCAAAATATAGCAATACCTAGAAACCACAGAAGCGCCTTAGCCAAATTCTGTTGTGGCGTCGCACCAATTAAGATTGAAACTGGTAGATATCAAGGATTACCACTGTGTGAACGAACCTGTTTTCAATGTTCAAATACAATCGAGAGCGAAATACATGTATTGTTGAAATGTCCATTGTATGAGCATTTACGCACTGAACTTAAATTGTATGCGCAGTCTATTAATACATCATTCAACACGCTTAGTTTCTCTGAACAGTTTGCTTATTTAATGTCTGATAAAGATATTGCTAAATTATGTGCCAAAACCTGCAATAGAATTTTAATGGAAAGACGTAATATTTTATATAAAACCTGAATCATGTATATAGAAATCAAACAGCTTTAAAACATACGATTTAACTTTTGTATACATATATGTAAATGCAACATTTTAACCTGGGATGTATAGTTTTACTGTTTTATAAATCTGTATTTATAAATTGAATTTAAAGTAAGTTTTAAGATGCTGTTATATTATATCTTAGTTTGTCTCTTATAACTCAAACATGAGTGGTTTTGTACATTGTTTTAATATTACTGTTTAAATATGTTGTGTATGCTTGTACAAAAATGAGACGTAAATAAACATTTATCTATCTATCTACTCCCTTTAATCATTATATTGTCTGCTTTTAACTATAGCTTTGTAGATCCTTTTATCTTTTTAACATGCACATAACATTTTAGATTAACTCACTGTTCTAGACTGCGTCTGCCAATCATAATCGTTACAGTGTCCATTCTAGGACGCGTGATTCACGCTAACTTTCTAAAGATCCTGCTTGTTTTTAAATTGAATGCAGGATAATCGTGCATAAATTAAACTGCGGAGAAATAAATAATATCAAGTTTATCGATGTCCAGGCTGCCAATCGGTTTTGACAGCGGTTTGTTTACACTACATTCTGACATACTTATCTCATATGCTGTGAAGAGCTAATGATGTAATACGAATCTTGCCACGGGTAGACAAAAATATTGTTTGCCAATATTAAAAATTCGAGAAATACTTCCTATTTTCAAGTTATAAGTTAATATTTAAACAGAAAATATTATTGAGTGATAATAAATTATTAGGAAATGCACAAAAGATAATTATTGCTGATAATTTTGACTTATTTTAATTTGTTAACAAATAATGTTATTTCTGTCCAATCTGCTATTCCAACAAGTGCAGAGGACGTTTTCTCCATCATAGTGGTCAAAATGCTTCACAAAAAGCGAAGGATAACGGACTACTTTTCCATGCTATTCCCTAATATCGAGATTCGGGTTCCTACACAATATACTGATAGTGACACTAGTACCAATCTGAAGGTATCTGAATCTGTCGGGTCTGTTCAGCCCATAGGCAGCCGATTGCATAGATATGCTGCATGCAGGTCTGCCATATATATACATGTACGCGATCAACCCGTACACTAGTCTACCCTCGGCCTCGTTTACACCGTAGTACCATTCAGCAAGATGGCAATGTAAGGTATGGAATATAATTATTAATCCCCCATATTTTTTTTCAATTCCACCCTGTTTTGGGAATGGAGGGGTAAATTCCGCCCTACTTCTTCAATCCTAGAATGGACATGTACAATCTTCTTTTAACAAATCATGTAAAGCATGTTTTTGACTGCGAGATATAATACATATCGATGAGTGGCGTCCGTGGTCCAATGGTAGAGCGTCGGATTTGGAATCGAACGGTCCGGGTTCGATACTCAGTCAGGCCACGTATGTAGTGTTATTGAGCAAGGCACCTCACACACATTGCTTAGTACTGGTTAACCGCTATGGTCGGCTAAGCATGCCCAGGAAAACATGTCTAGGTCCCGCAAGTGTTTGACATTAATGGTACATACATACACACACGCACGCACGCACGCACACACACACATACATATATACATACATAACCCAAACATGTGCAGAATCTGCAGCTAAATCAATACAGATATGTCAGACATTGAGGCAAGCATCCTAAACAATATAATTTAGTCAATGAGTCACTATCATTTGATAGTGTAGGACAACTTCTGCTCTTATTTTGACGGAGGGTATTTGTATTTATGGTTCTGTTACATATTATGATGATTCGAATATTCAATGATGTTATAAATGACATAAAAACACACACAAATCGCAACGAAAGTGTTATTTTCTGTTTACCTGTAAGATTGACGCCATTTTGGAATGAATATTATTCTGTATAGTGATTGGTTAAAATTACTAGAAAAAAATCAAAGGCCAGTCTAAAATTTGCCCTAACCCCAATTACCGACCAACATATTCATACTAATACAACATGTGACCAGGGATCATCTTGGTGTTCCATAATTGGAAGGGCATACGGAGGAAAAGAAGAAAGAAGCACAGTGTTAGATAAGTAAATTTTCATATTTAATGTTACAGAACTAAGATTATATAATATTCGAATAAATAATATACATTGAAACGTGTGGCTTCCGTGGTACAGTGGTAGAGCGTCAGATTTGGAACCAAACAGTCCCGGGTTCGATACTCGGTCAGGCCACGTATGTAGTGCCATTGAGCAAGGCACCTCACACACATTGCTTGGTACTGGTTAACCACTTAGGTCGGCTAAGCCTGCCCAGGAAAACATGGCTAGGTCCCCGCAAGGGGTTTGGCATTAATGGAACATACATACATACATACAACAGTACAGACAACGATCCGACATGCTGGGAACCGTGAAACAAACGAGTAATTATTTTATTCTTTATTTCAGTCTCATCAATGTACAGTATATAACAAACACAACATATAGTATACATATTAAAAACATTGCAACTCAATTCAGAGTTACAAGAGACTATGTATCGATACATTCAATAATTATAAATGTATTAATTATCAGGAAGTACATGGTTTAAACAGTGTAATGGTAGTTTTCTAGCGCTACTGAATATAACCCGACTTTATAAAAGTGTTTGCATCTACGTAATGAATCCCAATGCTCGATGCTAAGTACAACTGGGAAACCTTTAGTCAGGACAGTGGTTAATTTTCTCATTAAGTGATAATGTTAAAAAAGAATACTATGGTCAAAATTCGAATATCAGCAGAGTCCAACCTACTCCAATAAGATCTGAAGACGCTACAAGATTGGGGAAAGATGCTACCATACTAGAAACAGTAAATACAGCAACACATCTCTGCTGATCTCTACTAATGCCAACAGCACCCTGGCATTCTTCAGGCATAATACAAACCAAAGGTTACTGGAGTGTGCTATAACAGTCTAGTCCGACTAATTACACAGAGTATGTCTCCACTGTCTGTGATCCTTACGCTCAGCGTAACAAAATTAATTTAGATCGAACAAGTGCAACGTATAGTGGCAAGTACCATGTATGTGTGTGTATATATAGATAATGTATAATGTGCTTTGCGAAGAGTGTGCTCATACTGTGCAATGTATTACATATTATTATGTAACAATGTATAGTCACAAATTCGTTGTAAATTTTGTATATTATGTACATGTGTTACTCTCCTTATATAGAAGAGGAATAAAGAATCAATATATCTAGAAAATTGGATTATGAACATAATTATCTCGTTAATGACACATAATTGACCTTAATATCATTAGGCGACTTGCAAATCTTGCATAAATTAATACATGTATATGTATTAGCAATTTGTATGATGCTCAGTCTATTCAACTATTCTTCAATATATAATGCAGTGTGTGTCGTTTCGTGCACACATCTCATACATATGAGAGGTAACCGGAATACCCGGAGAAAACCAATATGTCCGATCTGGCGACCACCGTATCATCTAACTTACACATTGGTGAGAAACGTGCGTGCTAACTACTGCGCTAATCGGACAGACACAATATATTCTTGGTATTGTTAGAGGTTATTGCAACCAAGAAACACCATGTGTCATCCATCAGCGTAGATCGCACAGTCCGGAATACAGAATAGACGTTCCAATGTGGCTGGTGATGATGGAATGCTTGGGAAGATTGGTTGCTATGGTAACACGTGATGTGTATTTCAACAGGTTGCCTTCCATAAAGCAAAGGATTACTCTCTTCGTGCAGGCATGTGAACAAGGTAGTCTCGGATCTCTTCCTTCACAGCAGAGGGTGTCAGAGGAATTATTATGTATGCATGCATTATTATTAGTATGACCAGCATACTCTGTATCATCAGCATATATTTCAACATTCTGTCTTTTAAATCACTATGTGTTGAGAAAGTATTTGAATTTTTCATTCAAAGACAAATATATATATCTAAAAACTTCAAATGTTATACAAAATATCTATCACGTATTTTCAGTGTTAAATATATTATGCTCCGGCCTATTGTATACCAACTCATTGATAGGGAGAATAACTATATAAGTTTTCTTTCGTTCTAATCCCTTTCAGTCTATTGTTGTTAATTTATATGTAAAATGATAATTCTCTTATGTACATGTAAATACTGAAATAAATAATGTTTAAGCTAAATGCAAATACAATGAAAATATCATGACACAAAAAACATATTATCAACATGATATCGAAGACAATTTAGGTTGTGTCATAAGTAGTTAGTAGTACTTAGCAATGCACCAGACTGATTCAAATTAAACAAGAAAACGTAAGAATATCATATAATCAAAAGGTACATTGCAATTATTTAAATAACAAGCAGACATAAAACAAAATATAGTGGGGTTTCTGTATTTGCATTCCAGCATACAACTTACAGGGTTCGTACAATTTAGAAGTTGTAAACACATCTCTATTGTATGCGGCATTTGTGATATAGGTTATTTGTTTCGTTTTAACGCCCCCCCCCCCCCACCATTTCACCCTGGGTACTCAAATGAACAATTGTGGGGCCAATAATCTTATTGCCATTTTGCATAGTGTGATATAAGACGTTGAGTCCAGCAAGCTAGCTTTGTCACCGCGTATCTGGGCCGCAGTAATTTTACCTTTAGTGTTCAACTGAAAGCTAAGGACAGTGTAGTGTTCAGATAAGACACTAGATTTTACCAAATCTGATATTTCGATCGACGCTTAAGTGCCCAACTGCCTATCATAGTTTAAACTTTATTTTTTTTACAACGATTGCGAAGCAAGTTTTAACAACTTATATTAATCATTCTCGTTGGCGCGGATGAAAGCGTATATGTGGTCATTCGTGTGGGAGGAAACCGGAGTACCCGGAGAAACCCATCTGGTGACCACCGTACCATCTCACATACTTCCCGGTCCGAGGATCGGATTGCTTATCATAGTATATTATATACACGCGATGAATAAAGTTTCTTATGCAGGGTTTTTTCTTCAGTATGAAATATAATACTATAATTCATATGCAAATTTATCCTAGTGTTAGCTTTAGTAAACCAACATTTACAGAGTAATAGCTAATTTTGTTAATAAGTACCCATAAAGGGAGATAATTTACAAATTGTAATCACATGCTCCTTTCAGTATCTCGATGTGCAGCACTTTCTAAGTAAGTGCATAATGGGTCTTTAATAAGTATTCAAATCTTGACAAAATGAAAATGGACAGAGACATCTGGCGCGCCTCACGACAGAACCATTCTTCGCCACGAATCAGCGCAGAGTCTTACCTGTTCACTGCACTGCATACAACATTGTTTGTGTAACTCTTTCAGCGCTGATTAAATTCAGAGCATGTACAAACAACATAGATCCAGATCAGCCGCGGCGCATAGCATCGACACGAGACCTCTGTATAAAGTCTTATCTGAAACACTGTTAATATTATTACGGTCAGACGTGGGATCAACTCGAGATGAAATAAAATCCTAAACACAAATCTTCTTTTTCTTTTATTATTTAAATTGTAATGCACTATACAAACTAATATAGCATAGCATATTGGGCATGCACTGCCATTGACAATTACATAAACTGGAAACCTTGCATTAATCGTTACATTTCTGCACCTTGTCATAAATACAGAGTTGATGATTAGATGGTATGCTGATGTAGGGTAACTTGATCACCGCAAACGTCATAACTAAAAAACAATAGAACATAAAAAATCATTTAAAGTCATATTCATACAAAGATGCTATCATACAACTGGATCCGTTACAAAACCGGTATTGCACCAAGTTTGGCTGTTTTTGTTTGTTTTACGTTTATTTATCGTCGCCCATATGAGCGAAGCCTCCTGAAGAGATTATTCATTTTAGATCTTTGGAGGATAGTGCAAGACAGAGACCCATTCCAGAGTCTCTTCTGGTTCTTTTACGTGCACAGTGTACAGTACCAACACGAGACCTCGGTTTAAAGTCCCGTCTGAAAGACTGTTAATTTTATTAGGGTCAGAATTAGGGGGATCGACCTGCGATCCCTGGATTACCAGTCCAGCGTGTTACCACTGTACTACAGTTTGGCATTTCAATGCATGAAAACGTAGATAACTGGATTTTGTCATTGTATCACTGGCTACATGTCTAGGAGACGGTGACACTTTTGGTAATCACAATTGTTGTATTCCGATCAGTGACCAGCATAATCAATCAGTCTAGTCTCAACCAGTATATACAAGTAAACAGTAGCACCTTCCACTGCATGACACACGTATTAGCAATAAACAAGTTGTTTATTCTGGTAATCAAAAAAAAGGAATTTGCCTATGGCAATTTAAAGCATGGAAAGAACATAAATGGAATAAGTATGATATCAGCCGGATTAAAGTAAATATAAAACAATTCAATAATGTGATCATTTATGTTTAGTAATAATGAATAATATACGGTCTGAAACACCCAGCTTATGAAGGGTTCCGTGAGATCCACGTTTTCTTAGTTTTAGTCCTAGGAATAAACTCGCCCCACTTCAATGATCTAACTGTGGTAGTATTAATTAATACAAGCAACATTTCCCACTCCCACTATGAACACATTAATTAGCAAATAAATGCCACTTCAGAACCATACAATGTTTGGTCATATAGTTGCCAAATTGCCCTGAAAATCGTCTCCAATTGTTGTGTATTAAGACTATTTTATAATATTGTTTTCTATATGATCTATTTATGAAAATTGCCGTTGTTTAACCAGGGGCCGTGTTGAACACACAATACTGCTATGTGCTGTTTTGTTTCAACCGTTTAGGTTTGAGAGCGTTTTGACTTTGGTACATTTTAACTGGAATCAACAGTAGATGGAATATAGCAACTGTATTTGAGAACATGTGTTTCGCTAAAGAATTTATAGTAGAGCTTAGTATTACCTACTAGATAGATATATAGATTCTTTATTATCCTCCATTATAGGAGAGCTATCACATACATGTATAATACAGATACATTTACAATATTACAACTATTACCGAATACGAACAAACATTGTGATATCATGTAATTAAACTATATACATGTAATTACAAAAACAAAGAACACAAAAAACAATATAACAGATATGTAACATTGTGACAAGAATTTCCAGCGTCGCATAACATTGAATTAACTATAATATCGGATCCCGATCGTACACCTTACCGAAAAGAAACATAAGGTGTAAACAGGAAATCAAATATTAAAAATCGTAAGTTGACGAACTGTTTCAGAACACAGCCCTACACTAGTGTAGTGTAGAGTTACTCATCCATCCATAGTTATCAATATGCACTTACATTGTAGGAATGCAAATATATTAGTACTGATGAGTCAGTTTCCGGCCAATAACACTATCAAATAATTCCAAATATATCGGTCCGTTCTTATCATCATTCACGCTGTGTTTAATTATAATATTTACAGATTCGTTTGTTAAACATGTATTTCATGACATACGCCATAGAACACAATCAACATGTTTACTATATCCTATTACTTGTGTGAGATTAATACGCGTTTGTACTAATTTCATTAACGCTTTTCAGAATATGTGTAACAGTTGGAAGTAGTGAATTAGAAAGGATAAGTGGAAGAATATTGTCGAATTACATTTACATATGATGCTTTCAAATATATGATATTTACATTGATTGAATAATGTTGGTTTTAATCATTTTCAATGAGGTCGTTGGAGAATAGTATCTCAACCGAAAAATGAACGACTGACGGTCGATGACGAACAGTGTCGTTTCTCATGTGTATAGAAAAGTGTGTTAATCGGTTGTGAATGTCTAGTAAAATCTAATAAACCTCATTGTTGATTAATATGTAGTTATAATTACAGGATACAATAGTGACAATCTTGTATGAGGTTGTGAAACAACAATAGTGTCATTCAATTGTCCAACCAGATTTGACTGGTTTGAATCTGATACAATGTACTAGAGTAGAGATAGTACAACAAAAAGACATGTTTTGGATTAAGTGCCACACACATGTCTTGAAAGACCAAAGTTATGAGACATGTGGGAATATTGCGAGTGTTAATCATTTAAAGCATGTATGTCGGCCTTATACATGTGGATTAACATATATTCCTTAGTGTATTAAGAACGTATTTATTTGGAAAGGGTAGTTTAAGAATGAGCAAGCATTCTAAAGCCACTACATCATTTAATGGCGATATTGTTCGTTCTGATAAAAAGGAGGAGATGGCTGATTCACCTAGATTGCAGCAGAAGAGTCACAAGTCTAAAGTAAAGCGTACATCGATAGAAATGGGTCAGAAGTCCAGTCATCGACCAAATACTACAAACAGACCCGATAGACACTCGCCATCTCCAGATAATAGTGTATTAAGAACAAATTTAGCTAATTCTAGATTCAAGATATCTAAGGTTGTTAGTGGACGCGACAGGCGATGTATATCAGAAAATAGCCCAGTTACTGTAGATGTGAATGACAAATCAATAGGGAAAAAACAGACTCACTGTTTACCTAGTCGAATTCCAGTTGGCTCTAGTGTACCAGAAAAAAATGATCGTGCAATAGAAATAAATAAACGAATAAGGTCTTATAGTCTTCCGTCGGATGCTTTTGATGAAGATTCAGATCCAACAGAAACTGGTACAAGTTCAGAGAATAGTTTGAAAACCTGTTCTGATGTACAAACAGTTAATAAATCGGGCGCTGAGTCTGATATCTCTGGAAATGTTTATGTAAATCCTGCTCAACATGAACATGAAAATAACATTTCAAAAGACCAAAAACCTGAAAAATGTGATAAAACAAATACAGACTCTAGTAAAGAGAGATCCGATATTAAAGCCAAAAACAAATTGAAAAAATCTGTTACTATTGATGATACTGTAATGGAAATAGGTGACATTGATGCAGCCATAATTGGTACTGTATCTGAAATTAAATTAATAAAATCTGATAGTACAGAAATTGAACATAAAACATATAATACAATTACACCTGATTCTGGAATTGTTTCACAAAATTCCAAGGCTGAGAGTAGAAATGAAGGTACAGAAAACAATGGAAAAAAGGTTGAAGTTGCCAAAGAAGAAAAGAAGGATGAAAAAGTACTACACGAAAAGAAAGATGGGGATAGTGAAAAAAAAGAAACTGAGGATGAGAAAAAAGATACCACTGCAGAACGAAAGGATGAGTTAGAAGAAAAGGCTGTCGCACAGTCTGAAAATGGAAGGTTTTTTAAGTTTGATATTGAAATCGGAAGGGGCTCTTTTAAGACAGTCTACAAAGGCCTTGACACAGATACAGGTGTGGCTGTTGCCTGGTGCGAATTACAGGTAAATATCGATATATTTGAAATATTAAATTTAATGTTAATTATGAATTGCTTATCATTTTTGCTTCATCTACAATGTATGTAACTTGTATGTCAAACCCCATAGCTTAGGTCACTTAGCCGACATTAGTGGTTAACCAGTAATAAGCAATGTGTGTGATGCTGCTGTTACATAGAGCCAGGTGAGCTGTGCAGCCCCTCCCCATTGAATAGAAGGACAACATAGTCCAACATTGTGAAGAATCAGCACCGACATCCTTTGTCTCTGGGTCCTTATGCTTACCGGCCTGATAACATGCTCACCGTCCTCGTACAGTTGTAGCTTACCATTCTCAACTGGTTTCAGCCGCCTCTTGATGTCGTCATCACAGTGCTCTAGCTCGCCGCTCCACTCGCATTCCGGACTTCATACGGCATTCAGACTTCATACGTGCAACATCTACATCTCTGTACATATTTTTTTATTTGTGTGTATTATTCTGTTTTTGTGGCAACTTGCTTGTTGGGAGCAGTGGTAGAAGTGGTCGAGGAAGAGGTAGGAAATCCACAACTACTGTACATGTCAGTTCTCCGTCACTGTCATCTTCTGAGGATAGACAGACCAAGAAGATCCCTGAAAAGAAGGCCCCTCAGAAGAAGTCCACTCGGAAATAGAAACAGTCCTCACCTTCTGAGACTCGTCATCTGAGGAAGATGTAGTAGAAGAAGTATGAGAGGAAGTAGAGGAACCTCAGTCAGTCCAAAGGGAAGAAGAAAGTCCCTCTAAAGAAGAAAGGAAACCCCTTATAGTAGGGTGAACGTGACTTCGCAGGACATCTAATTACGTCATGTTTCCCGTCCAGTGCGCCAATGGTGTTGGGGAAGTTCCAGTGACTGGGAACCTGTCGGTTATTGCTTGCCATTCAGCAGGAGCGTTTTCACCTTATCATGGTACTTGTCACTTGGCACACTTCTCTGACAACAACGGAGATTGTGTTATGATGTACCCGCCCGCCATCTGTATAGTAGCTCTGTGTACTTCGCACCAGATACATGTACCAGATGACAGACCTCAGGCTTGGTTAGAGATGCCCTCGGTACCAGGTATGTTGTTTGGTAAGGCGAATATTTCGTAAAATATCGCCGTGGCATCTTCAGGAAACTCTTAAGCTTTTGGATCAGAAGCTCTATCAATTCAGGGTTGGCAATTTCCCGGGAAATAAGAGTATTTCCCGGGAAATAAGAGTATTTCCCGGGACGGCGGGAAATACTGGGAAATACCGGGAAATACTGGGAAATAAGAATTTGGATACCGGGAAATAAGAATTTGGATGATTTTGGTGGTAAATACAGGTATATATACCATACAATTTCTATTACCCGGTGTACTGATTGTAGTATCATGTGTGCAGGATGAAAATGAACTGCTTTTGAAGAATATGACGAAAAATACAGGCATTCATAGTGGCATTTACGCATTGCTTATAATCTTTATATAAATGTTAGAGATCTAACATTATTGAGACTGTTCATTATTACTCTAATATACATTGTATACAAACACAGTTTAAGGAGTTTATACATACATTTATTGGAGGTATTTTAAATGTTTAATGTAGTAGGCAAAATGCAAATGTTTTTAGGATTATCCCTGAAATGTGTTCATAATATAGCTGTATTATTAAAATAATCAATTAGTTATTAAAGAAGTCAGAATCATAATTTGAGATGACCCACACTGTTTGTTTGTACACAATTTCAACACGTCACCAGTGCCCAGGAGCTTCTTCATGAGACCAAGCCGGAACTTGTACCCGAACTCCTCAACTACATGTCCGAGACACTGCCAATTCCTAAGGTGCTACAACAGGAATCCTCCATCAACAACTCGAAGCCAGCTGTATGGTGGTCATGTGTGGAGAGGTCGGGCGTGATCACCAAAGACTTCAGTCAGCTCGCCAGGAAATTGATGGTACTGCCAGCAAGTTCAGCCGCCATTGAACGTGTGTTCTCCAACTTCGGCATCATACAGACGATATATCCAATATACTACGCAACAGACTGGGCGTTGAGAAAGCAGCGAAGCTGGTGCTATGCTACTGCTTCCTGAGAGGTAGCGAGGAAATCGACTGGTGAAGACAGACTACTGGCTGAAGAAACATTCCAACAAGAAAAACGAAAAAATAAATGAAAAAAAAAACAATAAAATAAAAAAAAACAAAAAAAAAACAATAAAACCCAAAAAAAACTGTTGTGGTTGCCAATGATGCCACCTGATGAGTACCCCTGGCAGGGACGAAATAGTTTAAGCACTTATAGAGTGGTAGCAATGCATAAAAATGAGCAAAAAACGTGTTTGGAAGACACATAATCGTATTTCCCACTTCTGGCCGGTATTTCTCCCCCACCGGTATTTCCCGGCCAACCCTGTCTATCATCAGCTGGTCATACATGTAGATGCCAAATTCTCTGCTCCGCTTCACCCATCACCTTGTCAATGCACTTCTTCCAAGTCGGTGGCCTCTCCCTGTCCTTCACTGCTGAAGATGACGGATGCAATGGGCTATGTATAGGTCAATATGAGCAAGTGCCATATGTACATCTGACGGATCCTTTCAGGACAATCCATGATGACTGACCCAGAGTGTGGATGATAGAGGAGGCCAAAGCCCGATATATATATATTCTATACATATGCATACATTTTAATTGAAAAGTTGTAATTAAAACAACCAGGCCTGGAGGTTATCAAACTTTTCTCCAATCTCAAAACTTCAGTCTCAATAGTCTGATTGGTTCAGCTGACAGTAACACCCAGAATCAACCAATCAGATCACTTGAGCTTGAGTTTGAGATCTGAGAAAAGTTTTATAACCTCAGTGCCATTTTACTGGCCAATAGTAGATTTTGGAGAAAGTCTTGTTGCTTCCTAATCTGAATATATATATATATGCATGTAGAGAACACTTGGCTAAGTCTAAAAACTTCTCCCTCATATATGTTGAAATTCTCCCTATTTGAAAGTGGAACTTTAGCGCTGGTTTAGTAACCCAACATGTTCTTGTTGAAATGCTTAAATGTCATTGAGGTGTCCTCCAAAGTAAAACACGTAATTTTCTGTTAAGGAAAAGCTGGAATTCACAGCAGTAAGTAACAAACTGTGACAGTCTGTGAAATTAACTTCTTCTTTACTAGCCAAATATATGTACGGTATTTATTCGACTTCTGTTATTACAATGCAATATACCATACATGTATATCATATGGTACTCCTGTCTCCATTTCAAGTACTAGATACAGGCACAGTTAAAATACAGTCCTGTACATTTCTTTCAACATCATATTCATTCCTGACCATTTAGTTGAGGGAAATTGCTTATCAATACAATTGTGCTGCCAATGGTTGGTTATTTATTATGTTTATATCCAAATGACTGAACTAGCAATAGCAATCACACTAGTTATTTTTCTTTCAAGTATTAGCAACCCATTTGATTCTGGATACCGTTCAAACAGTATTTGCAAAGAACATAGAGCCACCCAGATCAGCCGCCATGGAACGTGCCGTCTGATCAGGCTCTATGCTGTTTGTTATTCAGATGATCTTGCTAAGACACTTGGCTATATAGCAAACAACATGGATCCTGATCAGCACGCAGCGTCACGCTGCAGCTGATCTGGATCTATGTTGCTTGCAAAAGCCTTTAAATGTATCCAGAATGAAATGGGTTAACATGCTACATGTTTTTGATCTAGATATGAAACCATATATACATTGTCATAGCTGTTGATGCTTAGTATACAGTATAGTTGTTTGCTTTAGTCTCAAGCTTAGTCTGAGAGCATTTGGGGAAATTAGCATATTTGATTTGTATAAGGCTATCAGATAAGGGATAATTTTACAGACTGTGTATCACCCAGTGTGCAAGTGATTTGTTTTCTTGTTTGCTTGTGCATCATACATTAAATTCTAGATTATCATCACCGCCAACCCAACTTATTTGCAGGGCTTGAATTTAGCCAGATTTTCTCCATGAATTTTTGTAAAAAAATTAAGATAAAACAGTTGCATTTTCAAGATTAATGGACGGATACTGGTACAATGTATGTAAATAACTTGAATGTTGATTTTCTGTACATACTCTCGATCAATATTAAATTCTTTCATCTGTTTAAATTACGCTGGTCAATACACCCGGAGGTGAATTTTTAGTTCTTATTATAACGTTTTTGGCTCCTTTCAAACTCCAGGCATTCAATGTATGAACAATTATTGCCAATAATATTTGCGCTATATAAATATATTCTCTTATTATAGATCTATGCTAAATAGATAGTGTGAAGAAAATATAATGTGGTAATGTCGTCGATATTGAAGACGCATGCACTCGATTGTAAGCTTCTGAAAATGACAAAAGACAGTAGACACTAATGATTAAAAATGTGGATGTTGCAGAAAGTCTCACTTGGTGGCTATTTGGAATATTCACTTGAATTTTGCGAGAATACACATGAACAAGTTCAAATTGGAGTGCTGATTTGGTGCACCATGTTACATTGTACATGTATTGTCGATTTGTCCAGATAAAGTGATTAACATTTGTAAAACTGGTCCAACTCGTCTTCTCTCTCGTATAATCTAGGAATTAATTTGTACTGGCCTAAAGTTCACTTTAAAGGAATCGAGGATGTTCCGCTGGAACTCCGACCTCGCTGGAACCCTGATCTTGATGGAACCCTGATCTTGATGGAACCCTGACCTCGCTATCACTGGGTTATACTAGCATGTGTGCATGGCGGGGTGTGTCTTGGCCCCATGACCCATGATTAAACTGTTTTTCAAAGTCTGTTTTACATTGAATTGTTTTTAGTTGTATGTTGTTACTAAAGCATTTTCGATATTTTCAGATGTTGCAGTCATTTTGACAATGCAGTATTATTTGGTCTTATTTACATATAGTATGTGCCAAGTTCACCTGTTTGGAAATTAGTTTTGTATTGGTTGTGTTTTTCCTTGATTTATGCCTTTAACATTGACAGAGTTACCCCTGGAGACATTTGAGATTAATATCGAGATTTATTATTATACAATCATGTATTTGCAACATCTTTCGTCACTAATAATTAACTCGCAAAGTATACAATGTACATGTATGTAACATAGAATTTCGTAAAACCCAACTCCGGATACTCCGGTTTCGTCCCATACGGATGAACACATTTACGCTGTCATCCGTGCCAACGAGAATGATTAATATAAGTTGTTAAAACTTGTTTCGCAATCGTTGTAAAATAAATAAAGTTTAAATTAAAACCCAAATGAAACAATATGATGCAGGGGCTGAAATTAGAATGTGATTTTGGAGAAATGGTTTCCCTCAGATGCCCCAGTTCTCCATTTTGAAGGTGTACATGTATGTTAAGTCCTGGTATGATGTGTGCATTAATGCCTAGCCTACAGCAATAGTATATAGACAAAGGTTGGCTATGCACTATACAAAAAACAAATTATTAATAAATATGCATACTATTATCTAATTTTATAGCTGTTACCACTGTTTTATGTTATATAGTCGGTTCAAAGGCCCACTCAGCTTCTGTCGTACTGTTGCTATATTGCCGACTCAAAATAAAATTGATCTTATCTTACAATGTGTGTATGATTAATGTACATAATTATAGACTGTATGCTATTCATAAACCACGCCTGCACGGGAGAATCAGCGTGCACGCCATTGAAGGTAATGAAGCAAATTATAGTGGAGTACTGGCATGCAAACACGCGTTTGGCATAGAACCAGTCTCGTAGGACCGGTTTTTGTCTCGGCCACTTTTTAATGGAAAACGAGTCATAATTGCGAAAATAAGCGTCCTCAAATACTTGTTTTTACATTTGTGCACATGGGGCATGCTGTTTATATATATATATATTCATACGTGAAAGAGGCTCATCATAACATGGTTTTAAGGGCTTACTGTCTTGATCAACTGAATAGTTACCCAAAGTCTATTAATCTGCTGTCAAATTCAATATGAACTAATTTACCGAGTCCTTTTAGACGGCTGTTCATCCACTACCTCTTTGGGGCCTCTTTATTGACAGCTTACCTGACTATATTTACCCTGGAACACTATCTCAGTCTGAAATAGAACCAGAGCCTGTGCATGTATATACATGTACATGTAGTGAAATGTTACAGAGGGCTTGTGCCAGTTCTGTTCGATCACTGCTTGCACATCAGTAGATGCTTTTGTCAAGTAATCGTTTGGGGGAACATCCATCACTTCCAGCAATTGTCCTTGTTTGTTCAGATACTGGTTTTCATATATAGATTCTACAACTTGAGTATAATACCACTGAGAAATGCTCCGTCATTCCTTGGTAATGTCTCGTTTACAATTTAGATCAATAGAGTGTCCTCGATATTCCAGAAGATGTTGTTGCATGCAAATGTATTATTCAATCAATTGGCCAATGATTTTGCGACAACCTTACATGACATACATTCCTCAAAGGGCCATATTGTTGACTGTATCAGATTCATCTAATGAAGGTTTGTTGGCATTATTGAGTGTTGGCAATTTAATGAATTTTTAAATTGTGATCAGTTGTTGTTTTCAGCCAACAATATTGATTGTGTGTTGCACTACGCAAGAGTAGTGTTGGTAAGTCGTGGTAGCGCATTCACTTCTGGTGCGAAAGGCCTCCACTTTGCCTCTTCTCTCTCCCTCATGGCGATGGATTCCATCAGGAATGAGGTCTCGAGAATGATTAATATAAGTTGTAAGAACTTGTTTAGCAATCGAGCTAAAATGAATTTGTATACACTAAATTGTACATGTATGTTTTATTGTACATGTATAACGCGGTTGCACTTCTCTGAAACAGAGGCACAGATGTAAAGTGAATCAGTGGGTTGTTGAGATACCAACACAGTACAGCAAGACTGTAAATCTTACTCTCTCTTCACATTTTATTTTATAATCCTACACTCTTTGCCATATATCTAGCATTTCCCCAAATACGCCTAGGGTTGGGTGGAATCTGGGACTTTCACACCTGCTGCAATCTCAGTGTTTATTAAATGTCATCTTGGTTCCTGTTTAATGCCAGGCTATGGCAGTTGTCCCTTTTCTATATGATGTTAATGTGCAGGAACAAATACAAAATCTGTTGGTAGAATATAATGATTTACATGCTGTAAAGTGGTTACAAGCATCTTAATTTGTATATTCTTGCACTTTTTGATTTTCTGGGGAGTGGGAGCATGCCTCCAGAACCCTCTAGCAACATCGCACCATTGGGGCTCAATTTATTAGTCGGGCCTACAAATTCAAAACTGCTAGCTAGCTAGCTACGCCAGTGATATTTTGTTATAATAATGGTTACGGTTTTTGGAAATAATGCCAGGGTGAGGGCCATTGAAAATGTTGTACCAAACATGTACATTGTAATACATTCATGGTATCGTATATCTGAAATATTTGATAAAATTTCGTCATACTGGTATTTGTCATTATCACAAGCTTGGAAGATGATAGTACTTGTGAGTTGCGATAACGTACACATTCTTCATACAATCATCATGTGTGACTATTTAAATATAGACCTGTACACCATACTTTATTCACGTAATAATTATATAAGGTGATCTATATATATTTATTTTAAGATTGCCCTGTCAATGCCACTTGCTCGATCAATTGATTAAATTCTGCATAAGCATTGTGAAAAACAATTTGGAAGGTCATTTATCAATATACGGTAAACGTATGTGCTATCTTGCACTTTACTATCATGTTCATTCATAAAATATACAAACCTATAACATTATGGTATATATTACTCAATCATACATATTTACGGCAACAAGTAGGTCTGTCTATTGAATAAAGCCTATAATAGACTTTGGATATTTGAACCATTTTTTGTAAAGATTTCTGTCAAGTTTACTTCATTGATTGTACCCTGTTTACTGTCAGCCTACTTTCAGACCAATTACGTTTTTTTAGACCTCAGGTGAAGTGATCTCTTACATACCTTTTGTCACTGATTTGAATGAAATCTTGACAGAATTGTTGGAAGATTTGTGGATAACATTCTTTCCACTTGTTTTTATCCCAATTTATTGTGGTGTTTTCCCCAGACACAAGGGCCCATTTTTTGCATGATAAGCCGACAGACAGATAATGCACATGTGTGGATGTGATTGACATTTACAGGAGTAGAACATCCAGGGTGCAATGGATACGCTATTCACCTTGTAACCATAGGGTTGCGAGATTGATCCCGGCCAGAATGACGGCGGGTGACCAAACACTTGGATCCAGTGTTCCCTCTGTCTGATTATGTCTGCGCCACTTCTGTCGCCAATAGAAAAAAAAATGGAACCAACTAAAAGCCACATAGTTCTCAAAGAAATTTTTGAAGCCATGTATTTGACAAAACATCTTGTGCAAAAAAAAGAAATTTTGTTTTTGTTTTTTGTCGCAATTTTCGCCATTGGTAACTGACAGTGGGAACCCTGGGATCCACATTGCTTCCCTCTCATTTAAGTTGAAATTATGTTTCGAGGTTGACTAAACTATTGTTGTACAAACTTGTTCTGATTTCCAGAAGTAGACTATTTGTGCAAAGCCCTCATCAGCCTTGAAACCCTAACAAACCCATGTGGAAAGTCTTCATCAGCCTTGAAACCCTAACCCATGTGGAAAGTCTTCATCAGCCTTGAAACCCTAACCCATGTGGAAAGTCCTCATCAGCCTTGAAACCCTAACCCATGTGGAAAGTCCTCATCAGCCTTGAAACCCTAACCCATGTGGAAAACCCTCATCAGCCTTGAAACCCTATTAAACCAAATTATTTACCCGCAGTGTGACACAGTTGTGTTTTTATGACTAACAATATATATGTTCAATAATTTGAATTGTATTTCAGTATCAACAGTAATGTTCTGTTCATCCATTTATGGACAATTTATTATCGGTATATAATTACCCTGTATTTAATTAATACAACATTATTTAACCCTTTCAACTCCACAGGCCTCTAAATAGGCTTATGAAAAGTGTAGATCCAGATGAGCCGGCTCGTGACGAGCCGTCTCATCAGGATCTGCACTTTTTTGCCAGTAATAATTATTACTATTTTTAGATAACATTACCCATTTTGATAAATGAACTGGTCCAAAGGTAATTTTCTTATTAATTTATTGGTCTGAAAATATCATGCACCAGTCCATGTCAGTTACTTGGGGTTGAATGGGTTAATGTATAAATTCTCCAGTTTTTATTCAACAAAATGGCATCATTCTAGTGTAGTTACACAGAACCGGTTGATATAATTGATCATTGATTCTTTCAGATAAAAAATGTGGTTGTCACAGCAATATTGCAGGATTAATGTAAATTAGTAACATTTATTAAATCCTCAGTGAGAAAGGCATGTAAATACAAAGGACCATAACTCCATTGGTCGTCCAAGCGAGAAAGGCATGTAAATACAAAGGACCATAACTCCATTGGTCGTCCAAGCGAGAAAGGCATATAAAGACAAAGGACCATAACTCCATTGGTCGTCCAAGCGAGAAAGGCATATAAAGACAAAGGACCATAACTCCATTGGTCGTCCAAGCGAGAAAGGCATGTAAAGACAAAGGACCATAACTCCATTGGTCGTCCAAGCGAGAAAGGCATGTAAATACAAAGGACCATAACTCCATTGGTCGTCCAAGCGAGAAAGGCATGTAAAGACAAAGGACCATAACTCCATTGGTCGTCCAAGCGAGAAAGGCATGTAAATACAAAGGACCATAACTCCATTGGTCGTCCAAGCGAGAAAGGCATGTAAATACAAAGGACCATAACTCCATTGGTCGTCCAAGCGAGAAAGGCATGTAAAGACAAAGGACCATAACTCCATTGGTCGTCCAAGCGAGAAAGGCATGTAAATACAAAGGACCATAACTCCATTGGTCGTCCAAGCGAGAAAGGCATGTAAAGACAAAGGACCATAACTCCATTGGTCGTCCAAGCGAGAAAGGCATATAAATACAAAGGACCATAACTCCATTGGTCGTCCAAGCGGAACATTGTGAATATCATGCATGAGAACGTGTTCAACTAGACTTCATAGAGATGCAATCATGAAAATTTAATCCAAATCCATTCTAAACTGTATGTGGGGTTAGGCTGTCAAGAAAATAATCTGTATGAACCCAATAATAGACAATTAGTTTAAACATATTTTATTTCCCAATATAATACATATTGAACAATGCATACATCACACATAATCAGAATACAGAAAAAGGATTAGAATGGAAGCAGCTTATATTAATCACTCTCGTTGGCACAGATGAAAGCGTAAATGTGGTCATTCGTGTGGGAGGAAACCGGAGTATGCAGAGAAAACCCACCTGTCCGATCTGGCGACCACCGTACCATCTCATTTGTTTTTTTTATATAAGTATAAGTATATCCGATCAATAAAGTCTCATAAGTCAGACATCCTGACAACATTTCTAAATGTCTCTAAATGTGGAAGTCGTGATAGCGCAGTGGTAGAGCGTTCGCTTCAGGTGTGAACGGTCCGGAGTTTGAGCCCCACTGGAGCCGTTACAATTGTGCCCTTAGGCAAGGCATTTAAATTCCACATTGCCTCCTCTCCCTCGTGGCGATGGATTCCATCAGGAATGAGGTCTCTGGAGTGATTAATATAAGTTGTAAGAACTTGTTTCGCAATCGAGCTAAAATAAATTTGTATAAACTAAATGTCTGGTCTGAAGCTTTAACATTTAGCGTGACAAGTACCAATGTCCCTATGAGTACATTGTATAATGGAAAAAACAAAGAAACTCCGTCATAAATGTCGACCCATCAGAACATTCTTGTGAACATTCTTATGGTATGCATAGCTAGAATTCACAGAGATCAGAGATGTAAGCCTTGTCCAAATCTATTATAACCTTGTGGGAGTTGGTCTGACAAATAACGGTACCCCCTACGTTTATGTAAGCCTGGTGTCTGAAACGGAATAAAAAAAGTCGCCCAATCTCGACATCAATACGATGCGTGCCCGCTAGCCAAACTAAAGAAGAATTTCTGGAAGCTTGGTCTAAATCTGTTCTGTATGAGTTAGTTAGCCTGACATTAAGCACAGAGTCAGATGCATCATTAAATATACTGGCAAGAAAACACACAATGGGGCGATAAATGCATCAAAAGACGTCCAAATAGAATACACTCCCGACGATATCGGCAACTACACTTCATAAAGATGCATTTCTGTGGGAAACTGGAGGAGTTCGCCCGACTTCCTTGTCAGCTGGATAGTTGGGACAATGTTAAACAATGTCCCTCAGCTTTTCGTAGGCTACAATAATATGTGTCATTCCATGTCATAAACCTATCGGATGTTTTGATTTATTAGTGCCATTTATAATGTACAGTAATTGTAGCCTTGCCAGCAGGGTCCGATCTAATATTCCAGCAAGAATCTTCAATGATAATTCTAGGCTAGCCCAATGTGATGACAGAAGTGAATACAGTGTTTGCCTAAGATATAGCAATCATAACGCATCATTGAGGTCTCATATTCAGTGCATATTAAAGCAACAAACTGCAAGCTTAGGGTGTAATAGCTGTTGTTAGTGTGTCTATAAACATAAATTAACTTATTATATATAATCCCGATAATAGTGGTATAGAATGTAGTTTTGAAATCAATGCAGCGCTCATTCTAGAATTCTAGAGGGTGACATGGGCGACGTAATCACCCTTGAGACCCTGATTTCCACCCCTGTGGGAACCTTTCCACCCCTGTGGGAACCAGTTCTCCCTAAAAATATTTTATTATTTTTGTACAATTTTCAGACAAAAGATTGTCCAGTAAGATACAATGGCCATTGTAAAGCACTCCTTCTATTCAAATATTGTATTTAATGGTCGTCTTGTGTATTTTAACCCTATTATGTTGAAATTTATCAGATGACGCAATTGCGCACTTTCTGAATGTCTTGATTGTTAATGTACAATCCTGATAATAGCGAGTACGGAATGTAGTTTTCAAATCAATGACATATTTTGCAAGTGTATCAGGGAAACTCGCATCTGGTTGTTACTAATAATAGTTTTTTCGTTTTTTGTCCCCCCCATAATTTGCATGCATAGGTTTGTAAAAATGTAACCTTTCCAGTGCTGCAGACTGTAAGTTAAATTACATCTCAAGAAATTTATGAAACATTTAATCATTCTTATTCAGAGCTTCCACTGTAATATAGCTGTTACGATTTTTTATATAAATGCCACAAATATTTCCTGGAATTTACTGGTTACTCGCCCATATGCTTATAGGTAGATCCATAAAGCTCTATATTATGTACTTAGATGTAAACAGATGCTGTTTTCATTATAATTTTTCAGACACAAGATACAATGAAGTAGTAATAGTAATCACTTATCCTCAATTCAAGGCTCATTGTCTAGTTCTAGAAAGCAATACGCACAACTATTCAGTGTCTGCCCGTCTACAAACGATCCTTGCCAAGAATTGTCATTTTGTGGGTTACCGACAAGAAAAGGAAAGTGTTGGAAATAATGTTAGTCACATGTACATATATGATTTGACTGACTAACTAGTATGATTCACAAATTACAACTTGAGCCTTGGGGATGGGTGGCGTTCTGCTGATTTTGTTTTGATTAATGATTTTGGTGACAGAATTTTAAGAAATAGTGTACTTTAGTATTACCATGGTTACTGTTTTTCTGTAAACACTCACTGGAAATGTTTGATTGCAGGACAAGAAATGGAATAAGAGCGAGCGGCAGCGATTCCGTGAGGAAGCGGAGATGTTGAAGGAATTGCAACATCCGAACATTGTCAGGTTCTATGACTCGTTCGATATGGTCAATACCAGGGGACGAAAGGTGATCATCCTAGTTACCGAACTCATGACGTCTGGAACTTTGAAAACGTAAGTAGGAAAAGAACACCCCATTTTCAAGGTACAGAGGATTTCCCTAAATCCAGAACAGCTAGACCTTCCAAATATGGAGAAATTTGGCGATCCAACCGACTGGCCTGGAGGCTATAAAGTTATTCTCAAGCTCGGTCTCGAGCGTCTGATTGGATTAGCCGAGTGTAAATCTCGGAATCAACCAATCAAATAACTTGAGCTCGAGTTTGAGATAAACTTAGGGTCTGGCGCGCTCTCTCTATATTTTATACCCCCCAATTCAGTTACGGCAGTTTGTGGAATCTATTCTATAGCTATAAAATGTATGTGACTTATAAAGGAAATAGTTATTGTGTTTTTTCCCCCCACTTTATTGATTACCAGATTTTGTTGTCAGGTAATGTAAGCAGAATGTTGAAGATAGCTGTCAGCACCAGCAATAATTGATTGCATAGCAACTTCATCTACATACTGTTGAAGTGTTTTGCAGAAGTTTGAACTGTTTAACTGATCCATATTGACATGTGTGCAGTCATTCACATCATGCACATATCTCTTGGCATCATTGCACATTAGATGTAGAAGAAGAGTGTCGCAAGTGTATCGGCTAAGAAATATCTTGTGGAAATTGATCTCGACCATGTTGTGTCTCTATCTCCCCACCCCCCCCCCCACACACACACCGCCACCATGCTCTTCCTTCCCAGGTTGCAAGGTCACATTCATTGCATTTGGAATCTCCTTGACTGTTTCCTGAACTGGCAAGTTCCTGAATTTCAGCAGGTATTAGATTCTTTGAACCTATATGAGTCTTTTGTCATCGTCTAAAGTAACAATATCTTAATCTACGGAAAGTAATTACTACTTTTGTAGAAGGCTAATGATATACAATATAGAGAGGAAGATGTAAGATTGACTGTAAAGTGAATTATAAAGGAGAAATGGTTGCATGTGTTGCGTAAGGTATTGATTTGATATTGTCTGGAAGCTGACATTGGTGATGTAGTAAGCATGTGGTTGTACTTTGATGTTCATTGATTTGTTGTGGATTCCTCAACAAAAGTAGGTTCTATAGTTTTGGCAGAAATTCTCAAACTATGTGTACGTCATATATTATAAATAATTACCGATTTAACAGGCCTTGGGTACTTATAAAGCTCAGAATAAAGGGAACTTGTATCTCACTTGAGTATCCTGCAGTAGACCCCCGCCGTGCCATATATAATTATGCATCCATAATCCTCCTAGTTCCCAATACACTATATATAAATATACATCCAGGCACCCAGGTATAGCCTGTCCTTCCATATCCAGCTGGCTTGCAGACGGTTGACGGTTCTAGTCGGGTGCCCATCCAAGCTTGAAATACTGCTTGGCGGAGTACCCGGTGTTTTCCTTCACCATTGAAAGCTGAAGAATCGCCATATGACCTGAGCTGTTGGTGCGACCGTAACCCTTTCAACACCACAGACCTCTAAGTAGGCTTACAAAAAGTGTAGATCCAGATGAGCCGGCTCGTGACGAGCCGTCTCATCAGGATCTGCACTTTTTCATAGTAATATTATTATTCTTAGACAAAGTTATCCATTTTGATAAATGAACTTGTCCAAATGTAATTTTATTATTAATTTATTGGTCTAAAAATATTATGCACCAGTCCATGTCAGTTACTTGGTGTTGAATGGGTTAAACCCCAATGACAAACAAACGTCCAGGACATTGCTGCTATGTTCCAAGACATATTTTAGAATTATTTATCAAAGTTTTAGTCGAAGAAATCGTATTTAACCCATTTCATTCTGGATATATTTACAGGCTTTTGCAAACAACATAGATCCAGATCAGCCGCAGTGTGACGCTGCGTGCTGATCAGGATCTATGTTGTTTGCTACATAGCCAAGTGTCTTAGCAAGATCATGTGAATAGCAAACAGCATAGAGCCTGATCAGACGGAATGTTCTGTGGCGGTTGATCTGGCTCTATGTTCTTTGCAAATACTGTTTGAACGGTATCCAGAATGAAATGGGTTAATTGAATGCCCTTTGTAGTATGTAAGCTGACATAGAAATAAATATATTTATACCGTACATACGTGTAGTTACCATACTATGAACATGCAAATTTATTTTGCCTGAAAATTGTTCAGATATGATTGTTGTTTTATTTACAATCATTGTGCCCCATTTCAAACAAGGTGGGGTATATTATTTTACAGAAGTTTATTGGAAGATCAGTCTGTCCCATTTTCGTGTCATCTTCATATCCCTTCTGGGCTGTTCTTCAAAATCTTCATGATATATATTAAGTTGATGTGTGTGACATCCATAACTACAAGTTTATGGTAACTTCTAACCAGCAAAGCTAGGTCAGAAATGGCTGTAATATTGTGTGTGACCTCTCCAGATGTGTTGAACAGATTGTGGTATGTTTTGAAATAACCTGAGATACAAATGTTCACCATATTGAGTAGATGTGTTGCACCCGTCCGCATATTATTGTAAGGAATTGGCACGTGTTGAAATAACCTGAGACACAAATGTTCACCATATTGAGTAGATGTGTTGCACCCGTCCGTCCGCATATTATTGTAAGGAATTGGCACGTGTTGAAATAACCTGAGATACAAATGTTCACCATATTGAGTAGATGTGTTGCACCCGTCCTCGGCATATTATTGTAAGGAATTGGCATGTGTTGAAATAACCTGAGATACAAATGTTCACCATATTGAGTAGATGTGTTGCACCCGTCCTCGGCATATTATTGTAAGGAATTGGTGTTGAAATAACCTGAGATACTAATGTTCATTATATTTAGCTGACATGTTGTGCACAAGACCCTGATACCTGCAAGGTCAACGGTCACAAATGGATGCATTAGTTTGTGTCTCTATTAAACCAATGGGCGGTTTTGAAATAACAGCACAAGGTGGACATACTGATACAATGTTCATCTTGTTAAGAATTTATCAATTATGCCTGTAGATTTTTACCCTTAAATTGCTGATTAAATTGGAAGAAATGTGCAAACAACATAGATCCACATCAGCCGCGGCTATGTTGTTTGCTATTCAACCAAGTGTTTTAGCTCCATTATGTGAATATCAAACAGCATTCTGTGCCGTCTGATCTGGCTCTATGCTGTTTGCAAAAGCGGCGTTAGCCGTGATTAGCAGGTTAAAGTGAAGAATAAAGTTGAACTTCATTTTGACCAATAAAAACTTAGGATGCATGCTTAACTTATTGATAGACTTGTGAAAATGATATGAAAATTGGCCGCCTCCGTGGTCAAGTGGTTACGGTCGCTGACTTGTATACCACTATAACCTATCATCAGTGATGGTCACGGGTTCGAGCCCCGCTCAGGCCGTGTCTGTTTATATGAACAAGTTGGCAGTGTCTTATGGAGGTTGGTGCACCAAGTACTGGTTAACCACTGGAACCTGTCCAGGATAGGTGTTGTTAGGTACATCTGCCTGCCATCTATATAGCCCAAAATTGTGCTGATGAAGGCATAAAACCCGAACAAACAATATGAAAATTGCACAATAAGGAAAAATGTTGTGAATACTTGACAATGATTTCTATGGTGGCAGCGATTTCGGTTAGTATAACTTGAAATTGTCAAAAGTTTCAGTTAAATGAATATGATTTATGAGGCTTGTAACATGAAAGGATAAGTTGTACACTTCAACTTTTAACTAGGTATTTCACGGTACAGCACCACAGTGCATGTGAAGGTTGTTTGGCAGTGTTGTTTCTGTACTTTCAGTAATTTTTGTATCAAGATTTAATATGTGGAAAGATGATGAATGGTGGGAATAGGTGCAGATATGATGTACTGTGACCTAGACTTGGCATGCTCACTCTATCCATGATGGAAAATATGTCATTTGTGGGTGTATATTCATTGATTGTATTTTGTTTGTGAGGGAGATAAGATATTTTTGCACTGATCATATTCAGTTTTAAACCACTTAGTAGATTTAAACCACATGCAAAGGTGTGTATCGCAGGCGATTGGCTCATTGATTTGAAACCAATCCTTGACCTACCTATGTGGTAATCATTAAAATGTGTGAAGCACCTAGTGGCCTATACTGTAGGTAAAGAATTGTGTGTTAACAATAATAATAAATGTCAGCAGGAAATCTTTTATTTCGGACAGACCAGACCAGACAGATATTATAGTCTCACTTTTGGACATACATTTTAAAACATACAATTTATCAATAAGAACATAAAATACCTGTACAAAACCACTCTAAAGAGTTTTGAGAGGCTGAAATTGAACAATAAATTTACAATTATATACGTATTAACACATGATAAACTGCGAAAGTTGAACTTAAAATAAGTATCTTTCTTTTTTAAGAAAGATATAAGAACTAACACTATATATCCTTCTGATCAAATTGTATTTTGTTGTCAAAAGAATAAAATAAATTAAACATATTTTGTATGGTTTACTTGACACTTGAGTTACCTTCCAGCTCTTGATATCATAGTGAAGTAACCTTCTGAATTCAAATGTCGGTGCATATATGAGTCAGAGGAGTGAAATCTGCTTCATAATCAATTTCTGGTCGACCATCATGTAGATATAACAGTGTGTGTTATGGCAGAAATAACGGATCATACCAAACTTGACTGCCAGTTTTACAGGACATCCATGCGCGTAGCTAGGCTTATGCACATGCGTATGATTTATTAATGCCAGTCCCAAAAGATTTATGTTAAATAAATGCGAAAAATGCAATAAAAATTGGATGGTAATGGGGTATGGGTGAAAACTGACAGTGTAAGGAGTGACGACCAGCCTTTCTATTTCCCATGTAGGCTTTCAGCAAATGATGGTCAATGTTAGAGAATTTTTGTGAATATTTTGTGTAATATATGTCTTGTGTAGGTTCATTTATATATTATGAAATATACACACACAAAAGACCATACTATTATAGCCAAACAAAAATTGCAGAGGGGTGTAAGAGGAAAAATAGTGTAGCCTCGAGATCCAGGAGCAAAAGCTAATGCCGCATGCAGTCTTACAGTCCATGTCCTGGCCTAGTAAACTGTGGGGTTAACAATGAAGGTGCATAAAGAGGAGATAGCAGGGGTGGAGGCAAGATATATGAAATAATGTGGAATTATTTCTGCTCTGTACAATGTTAGCAGGGGTGGAGGCAAGAATTATGAAATAATGTGGAGTTATTTCTGCTCTACAATGTTAGCAGGGGTGGAGGCAAGATTTATGAAATAATGTGGAGTTATTTCTGCTCTGTACAATGTTAGCAGGGGTGGAGGCAAGAATTATGAAATAATGTGGAGTTATTTCTGCTCTACAATGTTAGCAGGGGTGGAGGCAAGATTTATGAAATAATGTGGAGTTATTTCTGCTCTGTACAATGTTAGCAGGGGTGGAGGCAAGAATTATGAAATAATGTGGAGTTATTTCTGCTCTACAATGTTAGCAGGGGTGGAGGCAAGAATTAAAAAATGTGGAGATTTCTGCTCTACAAGTTAGCAGGGGTGGAGGCAAGAATTATGAAATAATGTGGAGTATTTCTGCTCTACAATGTTAGCAGGTTTATGAAAAATGTGGAGTTATTTCTGCTCTGTACAATGTTAGCAGGGGTGGAGGCAAGAAATATGAAATAATGTGGAGTTATTTCTGCTCTGTACAATGTTAGCAGGGGTGGAGGCAATATATATGAAACAATGTGGAGTTATTTCTGCTCTGTACAATGTTAGCAGGGGTGGAGGCAAGATATATGAAAACAATGTGGAGATATTTCTGCTCTGTACAATGTTAGCAGGGGTGGAGGCAAGATATATGAAAACAATGTGGAGATATTTCTGCTCTGTACAATGTTAGCAGGGGTGGAGGAAAGATATATGAAATCAATGTGGAGTTATTTCTGCTCTGTACAATGTTAGCAGGGGTGGAGGCAAGATATATGAAAACAATGTGGAGTTATTTCTGCTCTGTACAATGTTAGCAGGGGTGGAGGCAATATATATGAAAACAATGTGGAGTTATTTCTGCTCTGTACAGCAGGGGTGAGGAAGATTATAAACAATGTGGAGTTATTTCTGCTCTGTACAGCAGGGGTGGAGGAAGATATATGAAAACAATGTGGAGTTATTTCTGCTCTGTACAATGTTAGCAGGGGTGGAGGCAAGATATATGAAAACAATGTGGAGTTATTTCTGCTCTGTTCAGCAGGGGTGGAGGAAAGATATATGAAAACAATGTGGAGTTATTTCTGCTCTGAACAGCAGGGGTGGAGGCAAGATATATGAAAACAATGTGGAGTTATTTCTGCTCTGTTCAGCAGGGGTGGAGGAAAGATATATGAAAACAATGTGAGGTTATTTCTGCTCTGTACAGCAGGGGTGGAGGAAAGATATCAGTCTGCGAAATTAGCCGGGTGCCCGATGCCCGAGACGTGTAGAAATCGGGACGGATGTGTAAATTTTGCAATCTCGCATGCCCGACGGGCACCTGTTTTTAATTATTTTTTTTAATTGGGGTTTTTACCTGGGACTCGAACCACCACGGTGAGAGGTTAGTGATCTCACAGCCAGCACTTTAGACCACGGAGGCCCCTGTAATAAACTGGACAGTAGAAATGTTTTTCTAAATTCTTTACAATTACACGGTTTACACGGGAATTGAAAGTCGTCTAGAAGCGGACAGGTGTAAATTCGCGTTTTCCCTTACTGACATCTCGGCCCTATGATGAATCGGCCAATCGATGCATTATATCATCAAATTTGGTAAAAAAAAATCACGTGTCGTGTCGCTCAGTACGAAATCTATAAAACCAAGAAAAATCCTTTTCATGAATATACATGAAGTAACTGTGAATATTATCAATAACCGTGAAATATTAATAATAATAAAACATTAGTTTGCTTTTATACATTGTTTACTCATATGGCCATATTATAAGTATTACTAATAAATGCATGATATGCCACATTATGTTACATATACTACTATACATTTAACCGCCAATAAGCGGGTACAATTCTGCAAATATATGGGCACCTAGAAGTTCATTCGGGCAAGTAAATTTTTCAAGCCACTTGCGTGTCTCAAAAAGTTTTTCGTGAAGTCTGAGATATATGAAAACAATGTGGAGATATTTCTGCTCTGTACAATCCAGGTGTTGCTTGGCATTATGTTAATTATTTTGTTCTTTATGAATGAACTGAAGAAGAAATTCATACAGTCAAAAAAGAAACGATACCAAACTAAAAATGACGTAAAATGGATAAAACCATAGAAAGGTTTAATATATTATTACGTATCAGTACCGGGTATCTTATTGCAACGTCAGCCAACCATAAACACAGATAAATAAACACCCAGTTACCCTGGAACGCCGAATTTCCGATTTGCACGTGCTCCTCAACAAAGACAACTTCCTACACATGTACAAATCGAAAACCGGTTTATTGTACTGGTATTGCATTATTATCGAGGAAAAACACCTTACATACCCATTGTTACCTCTAACAAAATGCCTAGGCTAAACCGCAATCAGAGAATGCGGTTTACGTCAGCGTGACGTCGCAAATCGACTCGGGGTTACGCGGATCACGATAACACGTCTACTTCGACGTTATCGAACACATGGATCGGTGGACGACCGTCCAAGATCTGGTCGACCACGTGTGACGACGCGTGAACAGGACCGTAACATTCGGACGTCACATTTGCGTGACCGGTTCCTACCTGCTACGCACACAGCTGCCGTTACTCTGGGATGACCAACAATCGCATCAGTGCACAAACAGTCGGGAACCGGCTCGGTGAACGTGGCATTAGTGCCTATCGGCCATACATTGGACCCATCCTGACACGACGTCACCGTGATGTACGGCGGGAATGGACGACGGAACGTGCTCGCTGGACTCGGTTACAGTGGAATTCGGTGATGTTTAGCGATGAATCGCGGTTCTGTTTGCGTCGAGCGGATGGCAGAGAGCGGGTATATCGCAGACGCGGTGAACGTTACGCCGACGCATGTGTACGTCAGGTCGATCTGTTCGGGGGCGGAAGCGTTATGGCGTGGGGCGGTATCACCTTCGGCAGTCGCACTGAACTGTTAGTGGTGGACGGGAACCTAAACTCCCAGCGGTACTGTGATGAGATCCTTGCGCCAGTTGTTGTGCCTTTCTTTAACGCCAACAGAAACGTCACACTGTTCCAACAGGACAATGCCAGGTGTCATACTGCTCGGATTTCCACCACATTATTGGAGCAGAACAATATTGAAACCCTGCCATGGCCTGCTTTGTCACCAGACTTGTCACCCCCATAGAACATTTGTGGGATACTTTAGACCGCCGAGTCAGACGACGTCTGAGGGATGTTTTGCATCAGGAGTGGACAAATATTGACCAGCAAGAGATTCAGACACTCTTCCGTTCGATGCGACGGCGGTGCATTGCAGTGAGAGACGCAAATGGTGCCCATACTCGGTATTGACGTCTGTGTGAAAACTCCATTAGACCCCTGTCCGACGAATTACGTCATCACGCAGCAGACAGTTTCGGAGGCTCATTATGCTTATGTGCGCCTCTTTCAAACATGTTGGACTATCATCTTATGAATTTTCAAAGAATTTTCTTAATAAATGTTGAAATTATAGACACATAAACACCAGGTATCGTTTCTTTTTTGACTCGGTATATGTGTATCATTGATCTGAATAACATTTAGTAATAGACTAAAGACTAGTATTAATGCAGCTCTCATTGCTTGCTGGTGTGAACTTGGCATTGATTGAGATTCAGGCATGTAGAAGATAAGCTGCCTGAAAATATCAATGTGTACTATTGGAGACCTTTCAAAGTCAACTGTGGAGAGATGCAGGAGTGTGATAAACAATGCTACAATAACTCCACTACACCTGAACATTGAGATAAATATCAACATATATATATATCACTGTTTCTGGGTCACCACCTACTGAAGCAGAACATTAATATTTGCCTTGTTGACATTCAGACCAGAGAGGTTAAGGAAAGTGTAAATTGTTATGTGTTTTTACTGAGCATTGATAATAATAGCCTGCTCATAATAGCCTGCACATAATAACCTGCTAATAACCTGCTCATAATAACCTGCTCATAATAACCTGCTCAAATAATAACTGCTCATAATAACCTGCTCATAATAATCGGGCACCAGATTTTCCGCTAACTGATCTGCGTTATAGGGATTAATGTAGTAGAAAGTCGTGATAGTGCATTGTTGGCGTGTTCGCTTCAGGTGTGAAAGGTCCAGTGTGCGCCCCTCTGGAGCTGTTGCAATTGTGCCTATAGGCAAGGCACTTAAATTCCACATTTCCTCTTTTCTCCTTCATGGCAATGGATACGATACCACCAGGTATGAGGTCTCGAAAGCGATTAATTTAATGTTGTAAAAAATTTGTTCGCAATCTAGCTAAAATAAATGTGTACGGTATAGACTTAACTATAGTAGATCTGGTCACGGTCGTCAAATCTCACTGCTGTAGGTTCGGATCCCACTGGGGTGTTGAAATCGTTAAAGTGAGGAAGCTATCCAGCTTGCTTGCGGAAGGCCGGTGGTTCTACCCATGTGCTTGCAGTAGGCCAGTGGTTCTACCCATGTGCCTGTCCGTGCCTGAAAGACTGCTTGAAGGGGCATCCCTGATCTTCCCCCACCAATAATAGCCAAGATTTTCCCCTAGGATCAATAGAATCGCCATATGACCTAAGTTATTGATACAACTTTAAACCCCCAAAACAAACAAACAAACAAAAGTGGATCTGACAGGTCTATATAAATCTATTTCAGTTATGTGCATGCTTAGAAATAATTGCCCCAGATCATGCAACATGCATTGCATCAGTGGATGAACAATCCTCGGCTGCTTTCAAAAGAAAATATGAAATGGTATATTTCTGTTTGACATGTCTTAGCAATATGAATTTTTGTCGGTCAATTTGAAGTTTTGATGGGCTCATCGGAAATGGGTGCTTATTAGGCAGAACTTTGTAAACACTAGTCTCATAAGACAGTGTTATTATGTAAATAAACACGTACTATTACCCCTTATTTGTATGGGAATTTGGCACATGGTGTGTATGTGTGTGCTACATGTCATGTCTGTACATGCATTGTAATGCTATAGACAGCCTCGGGGCTAAATCGGTCACCAATCCATTATTATTAATGGTACAGTTTGGGCTGATAATGGCATGTGTGGTGTACAAAAGCTTGGGGGTCAAAGTTCATTATCAGCAGGCATAACCTGGGCAGTGGTAACATAACTGCACAGTGATTCTTACATGTCCGGTATGCAATCTGATACAGTTGTGTTGGCTACAGTTGAAAAGTTCATACAATTCTGTGCAAATCTGTATCTTGTTACATAGGAATAGGATGAGTAATATATTACAGTTGAAGTTATGGTCAACATAACTTTCATGTCAGTTCAAGGTTACGAGTAGAGGTCATTGGTCATATATAATATGTACATTATTTTGTCGCAATCGTTTTGACTTCTTAAATCACCATTTATTTTAAGCATGATTTAAAAACAAAGCATGCCTGATTGATAAACCTGTTATCCATGCATAGATTTTGTGCACTTTTAGTCCCGGTAGAATAGACTTTGTACTGGTCCGAGTGGTTTAAATGACAATGACATAAATGATTACCAAATATCATTTGATAGTTTCTTCTTGTCAGTAGAGTACTATGACACAGTATCTTGTGCTCTCCTGAATGATTAAGAATATATAAGTAAACAACACTTGACCAGTGTATTTGGCTATCGAGATTGACCACTACACTGACCTGCAAAATGTTGTATGTTTTAGCATTCACATAAGTTATATGGGGAAAGCCTGAGCCTGCCTGAGGCGTCCGATTGTTCACAACTTACAGTAACTGGTGTTCTATGAAGTACAATGTATCAAGTGCTTTTTAATTACCGATTGGTCCGCCTCCGTGGTCGAGTGGTTACGGTTGCTGACTTGTATACCACTGTAACCTATCATCTCTGATGGTCACGGGTTCGAGCCCCGCTCAGGCCGTGTCTCATTTATATGAAAAAGTTGGCAGTTTCTTACGGAGGTTGGTGCACCCAAGTACTGGTTAACCGCTGGAGCCTGCCCGGGAAAGATGTTGTTGGGTAAACTGCCCGCCGGCGATATAGCCCAAAATGGTGCTGATGCAGGCGTAAAACCCGAAATATAACATAATAATAATTACTGATGATACTGAAGATGATTCCAGTCCATATATTCATGATGTCGGCAAATAATTTTAATGTCTACAAGAAAAGCATAATCGTTGTCATCATTCTATCTTCGTTAGATGTGAAACCCCTCACAGGGATGTAGTCATCATTCTATCCTCGTTAGATGTGAAACCCCTCACAGGGATGTAGTCATCATTCTATCTTCGTTAGATGTGAAACCCCTCACAGGGATGTAGTCATCATTCTATCCTCGTTAGATGTGAAACCCCTCACAGGGATGTAGTCATCATTCTATCCTCGTTAGATGTGAAACCCCTCACAGGGATGTAGTCATCATTCTATCCTCGTTAGATGTGAAACCCCTCACAGGGATGTAGTCATCATTCTATCTTCGTTAGATGTGAAACCCCTCACAGGGATGTAGTCATCATTCTATCCTCGTTAGATGTGAAACCCCTCACAGGGATGTAGTCATCATTCTATCTTCGTTAGATGTGAAACCCCTCACAGGGATGTAGTCATCATTCTATCCTCGTTAGATGTGAAACCCCTCACAGGGATGTAGTCATATTCCACCTATAATGTCTAGCATAGTAATTGATTTAATAGTTAATACATTCAAACAAATCATAGAAAGCAGTATATAGGTTTAAACAGGGATCATTTTAGATTTTCTCCCTAAAAACAAAAACAAAATATTTTTTGTTTTTTACGATTTTCAAACAAAATTTTGTCTAGTAAGATACACTGGCCCATTATAAAGCACTCCTTCTATTCAAATGTTGTATTTAATGGTTGTACTGTGCATTTTAACCCTATTTTGCAGAAGTATAGTAACCCTTTCAACACCACAGACCTCTAAATAGGCTTACAAAAAGTGTAGATCCAGATGAGCCGGCTCATGACGAGCCGTCTCATCAGAATCTGCACTTTTTGCCAGTGATATGACTATTTTTAGACATAATTACCCATTTTGATAAATGAACTTGTCCAAATGTGATTTTCTGATTCATTTATTGGTTTATGAATATCATGGACCAGTCCATGTGAGTTACTTGGTGTTGAATGGGTTAAAGAACACCATTTAAGGAAGCGGTCACGCGCTTTCTCACTTCTCCCAAAAATTCTGACCTAGAACGAACCCTGGGTTAATACATTGCAGTTAGTTATCAAAGAAAATATGTCTATAGGTTAATATATTAAAGCGAATCGAAGATGGTGTGCTTAAATGTTCATACATTACGGTAGTGTATCAAGGTTAGTATGCCTAAATGTGTATACATTATACTTTGGAAGCAACAACTTATTTGAATAAGCAACAACCCTGCCACTGTAGCACATAGTCGGTACCTTCTCTTGATATTTAGTGACATTTCTCCTTTGAAAGAGAGACAACATTCCAATCTCTTTTTTGTTTGTTTGCTGTGCACAGATAGCCGTGTCTACATCTTGTTTGTTTGCTGTGCACAGGTAGCCAAGACTACATCTGGTTTGTTTGCTGTGCACAGGTAGCCATGTCTACATCATCTTGTTTGTTTGCTGTGCACAGATAGCCGTGTCTGCATCATCTTGTTTGTTTGCTGTGCACACGTAGCCATGTCTGCATCATCTTGTTTGTTTGCTGTGCACAGGTAGCCGTGTCTACATCATCTTGTTTGTTTGCTGTGCACAGGTAGCCGTGTCTACATCATCTTGTTTGTTTGCTGTGCACAGGTAGCCGTGTCTACATCATCTTGTTTGTTTGCTGTGCACAGGTAGCCGTGTCTACATCATCTTGTTTGTTTGCTGTGCACAGGTAGCCGTGTCTACATCATCTTGTTTGTTTGCTGTGCACAGGTAGCCATGTCTACATCATCTTGTTTGTTTGCTGAGCACAGGTAGCTGTGTCTACATCTTGTTTGTTTGCTGTGCACAGGTAGCCGTGTCTACATCACCTTATTTGTTTGCTGTGCACAGGTAGCCGTGTCTGCATCATCTTGTTTGTTTGCTGTGCACAGGTAGCCGTGTCTACATCACCTTATTTGTTTGCTGTGCACAGGTAGCCGTGTCTGCATCATCTTGTTTGTTTGCTGTGCACAGGTAGCTGTGTCTGCATCATCTTGTTTGTTTGCTGTGCACAGGTAGCCGTGTCTGCAACATCTTGTATGTTTGCTGTGCACAGGTAGCCATGTCTGCATCATCTTGTATGTTTGCTGTGCACAGATAGCCATGTCTGCATCATCTTGTTTGTTTGCTGTGCACAGGTAGCCATGTCTGCATCATCTTGTATGTTTGCTGTGCACAGATAGCCGTGTCTGCATCATCTTGTTTGTTTGCTGTGCACAGATAGCCGTGTCTGCATCATCTTGTTTGTTTGCTGTGCACAGGTAGCCGTGTGCATCATCTTGTTTGTTTGCTGTGCACACGTAGCCATGTCTGCAACATCTTGTTTGTTTGCTGTGCACAGGTAGCCGTGTCTGCAACATCTTGTTTGTTTGCTGTGCACAGATAGCCGTGTCTGCATCATCTTGTATGTTTGCTGTGCACAGGTAGCTATGTCTGCATCATCCATAGTTCTTATGCTTGTCATCCACTCAATTACTTCTAATTTCCCCATTGCAACCACTATTGGAAATCTTGGCGTGTGATTAGCGATATGTAAGAAATATTGATGATTAATTGGTCACTGTCTGTCAAGTTGCTGATATAGACAGAATCAAACTCTTGTCTCTTGATATTGTGGTTCATTGTTCATTCATTGATTATTACCTTTATTAACATGTGTTACGTTTGACCTTCACAATAGGCAGAAGTGTAAGACAGGTGAGGCAGAAGTTGGGGGAAGTGTAAGACGGGTGAGGCAGAAGTTGGGAGAAGTGTGAGACAGGTGAGACAGAAGTTGGGGGAAGTGAGAGACAGGTGAGGCAGACGTTGGGGGAAGTGTAAGACGGGTGAGGCAGAAGTTGGGAGAAGTGTGAGACAGGTGAGACAGAAGTTGGGGGAAGTGTAAGACAGGTGAGGCAGAAGTTGGGGGAAGTGTAAGACAGGTGAGGCAGAAGTTGGGGGAAGTGTAAGACAGGTGAGGCAGAAGTTGGGAGAAGTATAAGACAGGCGAGGAAGTCGTTGGGGGAAGTGTGAGACAGGTGAGGCAGACGTTGGGTGACGTGTAAGATGGGTGAGGCAGAAGTTGGGGGAAGTGTAATACAGGTGAGGCAGATGTTGGGGGAAGTGTAAGACAGGTGAGGCAGACATTGGGGGAAGTGTAAGACAGGTGAGGCAGAAGTTGGTGTAAGATGGGTGAGGCAGAAGTTGGGAGAAGTGTGAGACAGGTGAGGAAGTGTAAGACAGGTGAGGCAGACGTTGGGGGAAGTGTAAGGACAGGTGAGGCAGAAGTTGGGGAAGTTTAAGACAGGTGAGAAAGTCATTGGGGAAGTGTGAGACAGGTGAGGCAGAAGTTGGGGGAATGTGAGACAGGTGAGGCAAAGTTGAGGGAAGTGTAAGACAGGTGAGGCAGAAGTTGGGGAAGTTAAGACAGGTGAGAAAGTCATGGGGGAAGTGTGAGACAGGTGAGGCAGAAGTTGGGGGAAGTGTGAGACAGGTGAGGCAGAAGTTGGGGGAAGTGTGAGGCAGAAGTGGAGGAAGTGAAGATGGGTGAGCAGAAGTTGGGGGAAGTGTAAGACAGGTGAGGCAGAAGTTGGGGAAGTGTGAGACAGTGAGGCAGAAGTTGAGGGAAGTGTGAGGACAGGTGAGGAAGAAGTTGGGGAAGTGTAAGACAGGTGAGGCAGAAGTTGGAAGAAGTGTAAGACAGGTGAGGCAGAAGTTGGGGGAAGTGTAAGACAGGTGAGGCAGAAGTTGGGGAAGTGTGAGACAGGTGAGGCAGAGTTGGGGGAAGTGTGAGACAGGTGAGGCAGAGGTTGGGGGAAGTGTAGACAGGTGAGGCAGAAGTTGGGGGAAGTGTAAGACAGGTGAGGCAGAGGTTGGGGGAAGTGTAAGACGGGTGAGGCAGAAGTTGGGAGAAGTGTGAGACAGGTGAGGCAGATGTTGGTTGATTCATTCAATTGTCCTCTATATATTATGTATGAAAACATTTTTATCTGGTATCCAAACGAGAAGTGAGTCGGTGAGACTTTCAAAATCGCCCGCTAACTTTATAAGTATAAATGTTTTCTTTTATGCTTTCCAATGAATGATCAGTTTATGCTTTCCAATGAATGATCAGTTTATGCTTTCCAATGAATGATCAGAGTTTTCTCAGTGCTTTGAAACAGTGAGAGATGGCATTTTCTCATCCACTGATTGTGTTTCATATTCCTGTGCGGTTATATGTACTTTTGTATTTTAGCTAATTTCTGACTGCATGTATTATGAACAGTTCATTATCAAGTAATATAATTTTTACAGCAAACGGAAACTAACTTAAAAATTATACAAGAACTATTTCTTATTACGGAGGTTCACACTAACAGTAGTTGTGCGGTTGTGTCACAGTGCAATGAAGCTCCAGACATGGCAGTTAAAATGAATAAATATTATATTAGCCAAGTCATTGGAATCATAAAAGAAAAAGATTTGTGTTTATTAGTGTAAGATATGTTTTTATATCATCTCAACGAAATATGTATTTCCACACTAATAAACACAAATTTCATATATATATCATCTCAAAGAAATATGTATTTCCACACTAATAAACACAATTATCTATTGTCACTACTGTACTGTAAATTAAGTAAAAGTTATTGATAAGATTGTATGGAAAATAAGTGCAAGGGAGCGTTAGCAACCACATAATTTATTTTGTATGTAATCGGATATATATATTATTAATATACATTATTTACAGTTTGCCCCTCCCATCATATGAAAGCTGGTGTGGAAGTAACCTTGGCAAAATGCCAGTAACTAATGTACTGTGTGATCACTAACTTAGTAACATATTAAAGGTAACAAAATGAAATGTCACAATATGCAAGTAAATGCCATGTAGTAACACAATATAGTCTTCTGAAGTGTTTACAAACTTGAGCAAACTGTAAGAGAGCTTACTAGACCGTTGTTACAACTGTAAGAGAGCTTACTAGACTGTTGTTACAACTGTAAGAGAGCTTACTAGACCGTTGTTACAACTGTAAGAGAGCTTACTAGACCGTTGTTACAACTGTAAGAGAGCTTACTAGACTGTTGTTACAACTGTAAGAGAGCTTACTAGACCGTTGTTACAACTGTAAGAGAGCTTACTAGACTGTTACAACTGTAAGAGAGCTTACTAGACCATTGTTACAACTGTAAGAGAGCTTACTAGACAGTTGTTACAACTGTAAGAGAGCTTACTAGACTGTTGTTACAACTGTAAGAGAGCTTACTAGACCGTTGTTACAACTGTAAGACAGCTTACTAGACCATTGTTACAACTGTAAGAGAGCTTACTAGACTGTTGTTACATGTCTCCTGCATATGACCTGAAGTTCACTTTTGTTCCGTCATATACTGGTAGTAAGTAAGCTGTGTGCGGGATCTCCTTTAAAACTGTCAGGACTGACACTTGTGTTCCAATCAATTTAGTCAATATTAGGTATGCATTGTTTGTATGAATCGTTCAATGCATATGTATATGATTGTGTGTTTTACGTTTATTTATCGTCTACCGATTGCCATATGAGCGCCGCCTCCTGAAGAGATTAGTCATTTTAGATTTTTGGAGGATAGTGCAATGATACAGATAGATAGAGACCCATTCCGGAGTCTCCTCTGGTTCTCCTTGGTTTAAAGTCCTATCTGAATTTTATTGATCGAACCTGCGATCCCTATATTACCAGTCCATCGTGTTACCACTGGACTACAGATCCGTCTCTGCATGTATATGAATTCGCAAATGAAATAGGTGGTGGTATATTGGTGTCCCTGTTTCGGTTGGCCTGGTCTGGCCTGGCTGTCTGAGAAACAGAGAAACTTATAGATTTGTCTTATCGACCTGTATCTTAATGACGTACATAAGAATCATTTCCCGGATAGTTAAACTAGACATACCTTGAAAGACAGCAACAGAACACAGCATTTTCTTCTCACTGTACTGTTGTATAGCATAATTGTTTGCAAGTTACACGTTGTCCAACAAAGCTCAAGGTGGTACATCAAGTCATTTATCATGTTACTTTTGAGTTCTTGCGTCAGTCTTTATTAATTGTCATCTCATTTATTATTTATATGCCACAATTATGTCTTTGTTTTGACACGGTTTTCGTAGTAAAATTCATAGTATGATTTCATAGAAACTTCATGGTCGAGAACAACCTCTGGATATTATATATGAATAGTGTTTCAGTTTATTGTGTAATGTTTGGTATGGTTTAGACGATCGATCCTTAAACATAAATGTTTGGCATAGTTGAGATGGTCTGTCCTTAAACTAATGTTTAGTATAGGTGAGACGATTGATCCTTAAACATAAATGTTTGGTATAGTTGAGATGGTCTGTCCTTAAACTAATGTTTAGTATAGGTAAGACGATTGATCCTTAAACATAAATGTTTGGCATAGTTGAGACGGGTCTGTCCTTAAACTAATGTTTAGTATAGGTGAGACGATTGATCCTTAAACTAATGTTTGGCATAGTTGAGATGGTCTGTCCTTAAACTAATGTTTAGTATAGGTGAGACGATTGATCCTTAAACATAAATGTTTGGTATAGTTGAGATGGTCTGTCCTTAAACTAATGTTTAGTATAGGTGAGACGATTGATCCTTAAACATAAATGTTTGGCATAGTTGAGACGGGTCTGTCCTTAAACTAATGTTTAGTATAGGTGAGACGATTGATCCTTAAACTAATGTTTGGCATAGTTGAGATGGTCTGTCCTTAAACTAATGTTTGGTATAGGTGAGTCGATTGATCCTTAAACATCAATGTTTGGTATAGTTGAGGTGGTCTGTCCTTGAACTAATGTTTAGTATAGGTGAGACGATCGATCCTTAAACATAAATGTTTGGTATAGTTGAGATGGTCTGTCCTTAAACTAATGTTTAGTATAGATGAGTCGATTGATCCTTAAGCATAAATGTTTGGTATAGTTGAGATGGTCTGTCCTTAAACTAATGTTTGGTATAGGTGAGACGATTGATCCTTAAACATAAATGTTTGGTATAGTTGAGATGGTCTGTCCTTAAACTGATGTTTAGTATAGGTGAGATGATTGATCCTTAAACATAAATGTTTGGTATAGTTGAGATGATCTGTCCTTAAACTAATGTTTAGTATAGGTGAGATGATTGATCCTTAAACATAAATGTTTGGTATAGTTGAGATGGTCTGTCCTTAAACTAATGTTTAGAATAGGTGAGACGATTGATCCTTAAACATAAATGTTTGGCATAGTTGAGATGGTCTGTACTTAAACTAATGTTTAGTATAGGTGAGACGATTGATCCTTAAACTAATGTTTGGCATAGTTGAGATGGTCTGTCCTTAAACTAATGTTTAGTATAGGTGAGACGATTGATCCTTAAACTAATGTTTGGCATAGTTGAGATGGTCTGTCCTTAAACTAATGTTTAGTATAGGTGAGACGATTGATCCTTAAACTAATGCATGGCCTAGATGAGATGATCATTCCTTAACATGCCAAATAAATTGGGAAATAATGTGCAAACAACATAGATCCAGATTAGCTGTGGCATAGCGCAGGATCTATGCTGTTTGCTATTCAGACAAGTGATTAAGCTCCACTATCCGAATAGCAAACAGCATAGAACCTGATCAGACTGAACATTCTGCTCTGGCTATATGCTGTTTGCAAAAGCGACTTTAGTCATGATTGGCAGGTTAATGGTTAAACTATTGTATGGCATAGTTGAGACGACCAGTCCGTAACCTGCCAATCACAACTAAAGTTGCTTTTGCAAACAGCATAGAGCCAGATCAGATGGCACAGAATGTTCCGTCTGGCACAGAACGTGCCATCTGATCAGGCTCTATGCTGGTTGCTATTCGGATAGTGGAACTAAACCATTTGTCTGAACAGTGAACAACATAGATCTTGATCAGATGTGGCATTGTGCAGCGGTTGATCTGGATCTATATTGTTTGTACATTCTGTCCAATTTATTCAGCAGTTTAATGGTCAGACTAGCCTGGGAACAGGCGTCCATATATTTTGCCTGGTCAGTCAAATAAATATATTTTAACACTGAGACTATTAATTGGGCCGTATTGAGTTTCTGATCATATCAACGCCTGGGGAAACTTGGGGGATTGTCCGTGTAATTATTGACTCGCATAATCCTATTAATAGGCCTATTAGCACGTGACTTAATTAATGACGTACTTGAATCGAAAGCAAGGCACTCCAATGTTGATAAAACTATAATTGGCCGCCATTGTTTACTGGTCAACGGAACGATAAATAGTTTTTAAAAGTACAATGTGCGTCTGATTTGATATATTTACTCAATATTTAAGTCGTCCTTAGTTCAATTCGCCGAATCGACCCAATACCATCTAAGCGTAATATTTAAAATCTGCCATCTCGTCGATATAACACAGAAACGGGAAATAATATGTTTGCAATATAAATGAGTCTACGGGAGCATTTCTGTATATTCGGAAATAATCGTGCCAGTTCGGCGATTTCTGATAGAATTCCGTTTCTATATTTAGCGATATTATCTTGTAGAGAAGAGTTGTTCTTCAAATCTACACTCATAAATGAAGGGTGTAAGTAGATGGCGCTACGATCGGAAATCAAGTTTCCCCAGGCTGTAATTTTGCCAGAAGTGAAAAATCGACAGACTGACACCCAGGCTAGGGTTAGACTAGTGTTTGGCATAGTTGATCAATCCTTCTAACTTGTTTTGAAGCATTTCGTCAACAAATTATTGGATTAGATCATTTGAGACCCAAAGATTATTGACCTACATGTATATGTACACAGAAGCTAGCTCTACCTTTGTATTGAAATCTGGTCACTTAAATCCTGCTAGCATTTATAAGCTACTTAACCCATTCAACACCAAGTAACTGACATGGACTGGTCCATGATATTTTTAGACCAATAAATTAATAACAAAATTACATTTGGATCAGTTCATTTATCAAAATGGGTAATTTTATTTCTAAAAACAGTTATATTACTTGAAAAAAGTGCAGATCCTGATGAGACCGCTCGTCACGAGCCGGCTCATCTGGATCTACACTTTTTCGTAAGCCAATTTAGAGGTCTGTGGTGCTTTGCATGCTAGCGACAGATCCAAATCACTTTTGCAAACAGCATAGAACTAGATCAGATGGCACAGAACAGAACTTGCCATCTGATTAGGCTCTGATGTTTACTATTCGGATAGTGAAGCTAAAACATTTGGCTGAATAGCAAACAACATAGATCCTGATCAGCCATGGCTGATCTGGATCTATGTTGTTTGCAAATGTGATTTTATTTACTCCACAGGCAAAGGATTAACAAATACTTTGATAAAGTTGTTCAATTGTGCAGTTTTAATCAAATTGAAGGGCTGTAACTCCAGCAGAATTGAACACACAGACTGGTTATTAATCAAACAGAAATACCATCATGGTTTATATTAAGTACTAGACAGCAAGCAGAAATAAATCTGAAGTTGTCTGTTTGACATTAAGAGTTCAATATTTTTAAGTTCTTTGTTAAAGTTCCATGGCAGACGGAAGCTAGAGGGAGATTGGAGAGAAATAGTCTGCTGGGAGCTGTCTCTCTTCTCCCTATTTGGAGTTTCGGGAGAGAAGTAGTTTCATGGAGAACATTTGGCCGATTCTGCGAATCTGTGCCTGTAGTATGTTTCGGAAGGACTCCCTTGTGTCTTCCACCACCAATAATACTTGTGTGAGTCACCATATGATACAGCTAAGCTGTTTGTGCAACTTTTAATCCTCTAAAACAAACAAATATAGGAGATAGTAATTCACAGATCATAAATCACATCATCTAGTATACTAGTGATGAGGTGCATTATGCATCTGTTCATCCCAACAGGGAATTCACAACACACTTCCTCAACTGTTTCAAGAGTCATTCTCTGTATATTCACACATCAAAAACAGAAAAATGTGAAATCAATATTTATCTCTAACAATGTTTCGCCCAATCAAAATGGATACGATATCGGTAACTATTTCATGCTCATCGCCCTTTAGGTGCTGGGTACAGGGCTCTTGACCCCGGATATTTTGTACACAGAGTTTAATGCATGTAGGCCAAATTTTTAATTTGTGCTGATTTGGTTCGTAAAGGTACTTGCGCTTTCAACATCAGCCAACCCGCTGTGATATTGTTCACGGTGGACTTGTGTTCGGACAGAATCACAACCACTACCTTAGCAAAAAAGGCATTATATATATCTGAAGCAACTAATAGGGTCTTACAACTCGCACCCAGCGGAACCGAGATTCAAAGGTTTAGCCACAGAGTGAAGTAATCAATGGCTGAAATCTTATTTACTATTGAGGACAAACAGTGGCACTCCTTGATGATATAATGTTTTGATGAATTTCAAAAACTTGAACCATCGTTTACCTTATCCAGTACTTAATGGTTTGAACAACTTATCAGCATTGCTTGTTATATTACTATCAGGAACTTTTTAGCCATAATTCTGCTTGGCATCAGATGACCTGGACTGTGTTGGTGAGCTCTCCCATCCCTGTAGTGGTTTGTACGAGATGAGGTGGTCAAACGTTTACTTTCAAAACTGAAAAATTAGAAATATCATTCAGTGTTCCCTCTGTCTGAATATTTGTCTGTGCCACTTCTGTCGCCAATTGAAAAAACTGGAGCCAATTTGAAAAACTTGGAGTCAACTAAGAGCCATATCATATAGTTCACAGATAAATATTGAAGCCATGTTGTATTTGACCAAAAAAAAGAAAAAGAAAGAAAAAAGAAAAAAAGAAAAAGAAAGAAAAAAGAAAAAAAGTTGCTCAAAATATTTTTTGCTAATTTACAAAATTGAGTGCCAGTATTTGTTTTTTGTCGCAATTGGCGTCGTTGGCGACCGACATCGGGAACCCTGATAATTTTGTTATTAGTTGTGCAATATGCGGCATTGGTGCTGAACTGTTGTTTGTATACTCTGTTTGACAAACCAACAGAGCTATGAACGTTGTTTTTATAAGTTAACAAGTATTAATTAACAAGACTATTATGTGATCTTTTAATTGCAGGTATATCAAACGGTTTAAGAAGATTAATATGAAGGTTATGAGGAACTGGTGTCGACAGATACTTAAAGGTCTGCTGTATCTACATACCCGAACCCCACCCGTGATTCACCGAGACTTGAAGTGTGACAACATTTTCATCACGGGTACTACGGGCTCTGTCAAGATTGGGGACCTGGGTTTGGCCACACTGAAGAATAAATCATTTGCTAAAAGTGTCATAGGTATGTACAAATTCTTATCTTCCCTTTCTTTTGTCATTATTATAAATGACATTTGATCTAGCTTCAGTGTATTGTACAAAATGCCTTTTGTATACTAATATTTAGTTGTATTTAGCTGCAACTGAACGAGCACCAAATCTTGATGCCAGGTAAGTTTTATCAGTGGATGCTGATCATTTTATGTTACTTACAGTTGCAATCGGGGTGCGTTTCTTTAAAGTGCAATTTTGTTTTCATGCAGGTGGGAATCACTAAGCTCTTTCTTACAGAATCTAAACGTAATCAGCCACAAACATTAGCTGCTGTACCAATTAGTTGCCACCAATGAAATACAAATGAAATGTCTATTAGCTTGAATGTTCTGTACATTTGCCATTATTTCAATTGCTGCTTTCTCGTCCCATTTTTCTTTTGCATTTACCATGCATCTTCTATTATTTTATACCCCAGATAAAGACATTACCAAGGTAAGTGTCGACTTAAAAACTGTTCAATCATATTTTTGCCTTTCAGGATTTTTGCTTATTTTCAGTCTTGCCATATAGTCAAACATACAGTCTGTTTTGTCCTGAATGTCAACATTCTCTTATTTTAAAGTTTTAATACATTCTAACAAGTTGAATCATTTTGTAAATTTGCATCAGTATCTCTGTACTTGTTCATATTTTATGCACACGTGTTGTTTATGTATGCAGAATCATTGGATATTTAATATTTATGGCTTTAAAATGTCTCGGTGTTTCATGTTTATTAAACACATTGAAAGTTGAAATGTAGAAAATGCCTGGAATGTAAGTATATATTAAACACATTTGTCGCAGTGGATTACTTGTACCTTCTCCTTCACATGTTCATAGAAACGTGCATTTGTACAGTATTGTTGAGTATCTGGGGCATATAAAGTACTGTATGTTTTTCTGTATGGCATGTGACAGTTCTCATGAGAACATTTAACTAATCCATTTCTCCCCATGGTTTTCCTTGCAGTGAGATCAAGAACAAAGACATCCTAGGTCTTATTGTAAATTTAAGGTACTCCGGAGTTCATGGCACCCGAAATGTACGAGGAGCACTATGACGAGTCTGTGGATGTGTATGCCTTTGGCATGTGCATGTTAGAAATGGCCACGTCCGAGTATCCGTACAAGGAGTGTACAAACGCTGCTCAGATTTACAAAAAAGTCACAAGTGTACGTATTTGTCATTATACTATTAATGAAGAGATAATAATAAGATAAAGCAAGGCAATAAAATGTCACAATTTCTGCCAAATATTGATGTTACAGTCGAGTTTATTTGTGAATTGTTTGATTTATGTGACGTGTCTGCGTTATTAGCCTGAGTGGCAGGTATACACAATCTATGGGAAGTATGCAAATCTTCTCTACTACGACCTGTGATTTTGTGTAATATATTTTCTCACTTCAAAGTAAGTAGTGTGTACATTGCGTAAATGTGAGCTTTTAATTTGCATATTTAAGTATTGTCATGATTATCATCTACAATTTTAAAATCTGATTTATGTATGACATGTCCCGCGTTTGATATATTTTTACTTTCAATTGAATTGAATATTGATAAAGTGATGTTATATTATATATATTAATTTTGAAGGCTTAATTGATGTGATTTCGAACTCTTGCTTTTGCCTACTAGATTAAATACTTGTTATAAATAATAATTTGGTATACACGGCTTTATTTTGTTAGAAATGTATTGATAATGTTATCTCTTCTTTTCATTCAAACAGGGTTACTTGTCTGAAGGAGTTTTAATGCATTGTAATCGATATCGGTAAAAAATCCATGTTAATAGTTTTTGCTTCTGAAACGTTAAATGATGAGTGAATGTAATTATTCAACAAATGTTAGATAAGTATTTTGTTGCCAAGATAGAGTGCAAGCACATAAATACTGGTGCATTTGCTATTGATTTATTTCATAATCATTTACGTTTTAGGCCCGCCTCAGTAATCGAGTGGTTACGGTCGCTGACTTGTATACCACTGTAACCTATCATCACTGATGGTCACGGGTTCGAGCTCCACTCAGACCGTGTCTCATTTATATGAAAAAGTTGGCAGTTTCTTACGGAGGTTTGTGCACCAAGTACTGGTTAACCGCTGGAGCCTGCCCAGGAAAGGTGTTGTTAGGTAAACTACCCGCCGGCAATACAGCCCAAAATGGTGCTGATGCAGGCATAAAACCCGAACAAACGAACGATTTGGAAATAATTATTGGAACATTTAGCAGGACATTAATTGTTTGTGGAATGGAAGCTTAAAATGATCCAATTATAAAAAAAGACAATTGATATTTTTTTGCAGGGTGTTTTACCAGAAGCATTTGCCAAGGTAGATAATCCTGAAATCAAGATTATCATCGAAGGCTGTATAAGGAACAAGAAGGGTCAAAGGTACATAAGATGTGGTCTAATCCGAACATATAATGCCCAAGCTGAATTATTTCCTAGAAATTATATAATCCGAATGCATGATGCCCAAGCTGAAGTAATTCATAGAAATTATATAATCCGAATGCATGATGCCCAAGCTGAAGTAATTCATAGAAATTATATAATCCGAATGCATGATGCCCAAGCTGAAGTAATTCATAGAAATTATATAATCCGAATGCATGATGCCCAAGCTGAAGTAATTCATAGAAATTATATAATCCGAATGCATGATGCCCAAGCTGAATTATTTCCTAGAAATTATATAATCCGAATGCATGATGCCCAAGCTGAAGTAATTCATAGAAATTATATAATCCGAATGCATGATGCCCAAGCTGAAGTAATTCATAGAAATTATATAATCCGAATGCATGATGCCCAAGCTGAAGTAATTCCTAGAAATGATATGATCCAACCATATAATACCCAAGCTGAAGTAATTCCTAAAACTGATCTAATCCGAATGTATAAACGCCTAAGCTGAAGTAATTCCCAGGTTAACATTCTCGACTGTCACATTTAATTTGCCTCGTATTTTAGGAATCAGACAGAGAACTATTATACTGGGCTGTGTGTTGGCATCAGTGAACACATTTGGTTAAAAGTTTGCATTACATTTCTTATCTCTCAGTATCCAGTACCTTCTTCCATGTCTTGCGCTTGACTGCCAGTGCATGTATTTACTATCAAGTCTGTATCTAACTTATAGCATGCTTGTATACATTTATTGCAAGCTATTGCCCTTGTCTGCCTTAGAAAATCCAATAAAGAAATAGACTGATCTGTTCTAATTTTCATAAAAATTGGAATGGTATGCTAGTAATTTTGATGCAATGGTCAAGAACAACAACTACTTAATAGTTGCATGTTTATAAAAACACACCAACCTACTCTAGGATCAGATGCTGCACTGCCCAATAAAAATGTTGCTGTGCTGTAATTGTCACCAACTTGAACCATTTGCAGAAGTTCCTTAGCACTGACTATAGCATATCACCCTACACAACATGATGTACAGATTGTCTATGCTATGTAAAACATCTGCTACAACAGTACATGAGTCATGAATATCGTATTATTTGAGTTGATTTTTGTGACTCATTGTATGAACTTTTCACAGTATGATTAATTTGTTGTATTTGTGTTTTCCATAATGTTCTTTTGAAATATAGATGATTAGTGATTACTACATCTGGCATATATCTCCTCATACAGCACCTGTCATGTGTAACCCTAGCACACAGGAGGCAGCTTCCAAATAGTCTTGTGAGCAAAATCTTGGCTCTGCTTGTTCGCTGATCAAATATCAATACTTCAACCATGATATCCCCCCATTGTTGCCCTAGTTACGTCTCCCCTAGTGGGTGGGAGACATTGTTTTTGCTGCCTGTCCGTCCGCTTTATATCGTATCCACACTTCATCTCCATAACGCCTTTGTTGGATTGTCACCAAACTTGGCAGGAGGCATCGGTTTGATGTCTAGGTATTCATATTGTAATCCGTTCAGGTTGGATCATTTTTTATGGATTTATGGCCATTTGAACATTTTTATGACACAAAGTTTGACCCCACGCATATTGTAACCCATTCAGGTTGGATGATTATTTTATAACGCGAGGTTTGTCTGAGCTTCATCTCCAAAACCTCATAATATGTGTTTTTATTGCAATCACTTTATATATATTGCATTTCCATGCTTTTATTGCTCCACAGTGAGTCGGGAGACACAAATATGTTTGTTTCAAAAACAATTTTGAGTTCTGATTGATTTCAGTGCCGCGAAGGGTTCAATTGACCAGTGCAGTAAAAACAAACTTTACAATATATATATCGGTGTGTCAACTTGAAGTACTTTCAATGAAGTTTGAATTAACGTACGATTATTTCATTGCGTTAATCATTCGATGTGGATAAAGCGTGAAACTGTACCCATAACACATGAAATATGTGTAACACCACAATGTGTTTTATATACATTGACAGATGATAAATAATTTCAATTGATGCAGGATAGAAAGTATTCCAAGTATGCATAGTTATCTTATAAATAAAATTATTACATTTTAACAACATAAAAAAGATTTAAGCTGTCAAAAAAATCGGTAGCAGTTCCTGTTAAGTTTGATGTTCACTTCGTATAATGCGGACGCTGCTTTCCTGCCATTTTTGACACACATGCCGTCATTCAATATTGTTGTAATTTTAAAGGAAAACACAGAAACAACTTTGCATCCCGACTAACGAGTACAGTTATATTCTGTCTATAAAAAATAATATCTATAAAGTTGCATTTACCCCTTATATATTTATTGACAATTGTTTGTTTCAAGTGTCGCAAGCCAATTTGTCCCACACCATATTTATTTAGTGTGAAGCAAATTCTTCTCTGCTCCCCCCCCCCCCCCCCCCCGAAAATGTCTGAAAAATATGAAGAAAATGTTGTACGGTTTTTAACCTGTTTCTGTGATATGAAAAATATGAAGAAAATGTTGTACGATTTTTAACCTGTTTTTGTGATAATCATGTTTCACACCAACCCCCCCATAAGCTACCATATCTTAAATACTGGGAAACGTCGCCCGAAACAGAGGTTTATTTTGCTTATAAATGTAAATACTACATTTCTCGTATATGGTTGTAGATTTGTTGTGAAGGAGCTGTTACAGAATGATTTTTTCCTGGAAGACACCGGCCTCAAGGTTGAACTGGTTGGTACCGAGGGAGAAGAACAAACAAACACAATACAACTGAGGTTACGGGTAGTAGATCCAAAGTAAGTGTTCCACTTCCAAGCAAAATAACATATTCCAGGGCAAAAGTGATCCCCCCCCCCCCTCCCCCTATTATTTGTTACAGTTGGCCGTTGCCCAATAATAAACTGAACTCTTTATTTTTTGAGGCTGTCCGATTACAAAGACTGATACAGTTGCCTTCCCCTACCACAATTGCTCTTTCGAATATGCAAAATACAAGCTTTCATAGTTGTTACTGCTGTTTGCTACAGCTCCGTGTTCGAGTAGTCACTGACTTGTATACGACTGTAACCTATCATCACTGATGGTCACAGGTTCGAGCCTCGCTCAGGCCGTGTCTCTTTATATGAAAAAGTTGGCAGTTTCTTACGGAGGTTGGTGCACTGTACTGGTTAACCTCTGGAGCCTGCCCAGGAAAGGTGTTATTAGGTAAATTGCCTGCTGGCGATATTGCCCAAAATGGTGCTGATAGGGCGTAAAACCCAAACAAAGAAACAAACTGTGCTACATGTAAGTGTTGTATGTAGCATAGGTTATCCCAAACCCCTCCCATAAATGTATTTCGTTTGACCTCGAATCACTTGCCCCTAAATGCTGTGTGTTGGAGTCCCACTGGGGATGTCAAATTATTTCATGTCTGGAAGGTATCCAGTAGTTACTACCCGGGTGCCCGTCTGTGCATGCAATACTGCTCGGAAGGTCATCTGGGCTCGTCCTCCACCAACAATAGCTGGAGAGTGGTCGTATGAGCTGTTGGTCCGAAGGTAAATCTCCAAAAGAAACAAATACTGTATTTCCATATTTGATCACGTGGTTCGTAGATTTCTGATCTAGGGTATTTGAGTACATTTATCTCAATTAGTGTGTTAATTATATTTTGGTGTACTACCGTAGTTAGCTATGTATAGTGCGCTATCGTGTATAATGCGCACCCACGATTTGGCACGAAAATCGGGGGGGAAACTGAGTTCCGATGTATACTGCGCACGTGAAAAACGTGCAATTTTCTAAGTCAAAATTTAACATTTCTCAAGAATCGCTAAAAATTGTGCTCCGTGATTTTTACCAACTTATATTAATCACTCGAGATACCTCATCGAGGAACGGTAACGCACTCAGGCATGATTTCATGAAAATTACATGCATATCGTTCTCAAACATCTCAACACGTTCTCAAACATGTCAGCAGATGCTCAAACTTCTCAACACGTGTAGCCTACCTAATTAACTGGGACCCATTGTGAATGGTTTGTCGAAATTAATTATCGCTACAAACAATTGAAATACTGCAGCAATGCATTGTACATAGTAAATATTTCCCGTAAAAATAACCAACACATCGTGTCTTTAATCATGTCGTATTTAAAAACATACGGTATATTAAATCAAATAAACTATAATTACAAAGTTTCTTTATCTCTATGATATCGTACGATTGCAGCATCGCTTTATGCGGCGAAGTACGCGAAAAGTACGGGAAATATTACATACGATAAAACCACGTGATGTTATCAAATCGTCATTTTTTATGCATTTAAATTAAAATTCAATTAAATTCTTCAAAGTTTGCCAAAATAAACGCAATATATGCTAATTTTGTGGTCTTATTCATTTCATTTATTTATATAGACTATCGGCAACTGGTTTTAATAGCTAGTTTATAACGTTTGTCGAATGTAACAAATTATAGAATGACTGGGCCCGTGCGGGTCGAATTTCATGAAATATTGGTAAATTTTGGTCCGGAAAAAAATGTCCTGATGTCTGTATAATGCGCAGTAGATAAAATGGATGAGGATTTCAGTAAGAAATGTGCGCACTATACATAGCTAAATACGGTATTCGTGTTCTTTTAAATAGCTCAACTTATGGTTGTCAAGCTGTGACCAACATTGATTTTACTGTATCTCCAATACATATCAGAGGTGTAGCGGGGTCACCTTTGTAGTTGGTCGTAAGACTGTCGGTCACCCTCCACACCAAAACCAGTTGATGTTCTACTTCGTCTGATTCTTTCTAAATAAGTTCTGTGAGCTCTCCTCAAGCTTGGATACGGAAGGCCAGTGGTTCTACCTGTCAGCCTGTATCTGAAATAACTAAGATGAATGCATGGTTTTCCTCAACAGGAAACGTCTGGAAACTTGGTTGAAGACCTCAACTGTTGGTGTTGCTGTAATGCAATAAATGTTGACGGTATACAGTGATTATTATCTTGTTGACTTGTAGGAAAAGGAAGGACAAACACAAGGAGAATGAGGCCATACAGTTTGACTTCGATATGGACAGTGATGCGCCCGAAAATGTTGCTCAAGAAATGGTCAGTAGAGAAGCTTTTATGGCATCAAATTCTTCTGTAACGTATTCTGTAACAAGGGTCCTCTGAGGTTCATGTCGTTGACTTCAAATCACTGCTGCAGGTTGGGTTCCCACTACGAGGTGTCAAATTCTTTCAAGGGATGAAGCTATCCAGCTGGCCAGTGGTTCTAGCTGGGTGCCCGCCAGTGCATTAAATACTGCTCGGATGTGCACCTGGGGTCTTCCTCCTAGTTGGAGAGTCACCATATGACCATTAGAAAATATTGTTGCGACTTTAAACCACTAAAGCAAACAAAACACAAAAGTTGTCAGTAACAAATTAATTTTAACTTTGCTTGAAATTGTTAAAATCATAAACTATCGATATATGTTTGTGAATTGTTAGATAAAAATGAAATCTGATAAATAATATATTATGCAAACCTGATATTCCTATTCATTTAATTTTCTTAGCTGTTTCGGTGTTGTCAGTTTGTGTTAATTTCAAAGAATGGTCTGAATGAAGGTGGTTCATGCCGGAGCTTTCTCGTTTCGTAACAACGTAACAAGAGTTGTGATATGAAAGCTGACCTGACTGTAGTATCTGTATAATTTTATATTTTATTACAGGTAAAGTCTGGTTTCCTACAAGAAGAGGATGTACGTATTGTCAGCAAACAACTCAAAGACAGAATTACACAGGTATGTCAGTGCTTGTACTACCTACTAATGTTTGTCCCATCCCACTCGCGAACCTCAACTCTGGCCTGAACAAATAATTGTTAACGTATTAATCGGAAAATAAGTACCTGTTTGTTTATCAATAAGAAAAGTCGCCCACCTAATTTTCACGGAATTTTTTATCCATTAACCCATTCAACTCCAAGTAACTGACATGGACTGGTCCATGATATTTTTAGACCAATAAATTAATAACAAAATTACATTTGGGTCAGTTCATTTATCAAAATGGGTAAAAAAATTCTAAAAATAGTTATATTACTTGAAAAAAGTGCAGATCCTGATGAGACGGCTCGTCACGAGCCGGCTCATCTGGATCTACACTTTTTTGTAAGCCAATTTAGAGGTCTGTGGCTGATCAGGATCTATGTTGTTTGCTATTCAGCCAAATGTTTTAGCTTCACTATCCGAATAGTAAACATCAGAGCCTAATCAGATGGCAAGTTCTGTTCTGTGCCATCTGATCTAGTTCTATGCTGTTTGCAAAAGTGATTTGGATCTGTCGCTAGCATGCAAAGCACCACAGACCTCTAAATTGGCTTACGAAAAAGTGTAGATCCAGATGAGCCGGCTCGTAACGAGCCGTCTCATCAGGATCTGCACTTTTTTCAAGTAATATAACTGTTTTTAGAAATAAAATTACCCATTTTGATAAATGAACTGATCCAAATGTAATTTTGTTATTAATTTATTGGTCTAAAAATATCATGGACCAGTCCATGTGAGTTACTTGGTGTTGAATGGGTTAAAGTACAATGTCAAAAGACACCCGAACAAATATATGTCCTCGAGAAAATGATCTTGTGACCTTATTTCATTGCTGCTAGTAAGTATCAAATGAATGAAAAACTAAAAACGTATCTGAGGTCCATAGATTAGGTGAGACAAACTATAATATATTATATTTATAAACTCTCCATGTTGGTGTAGTGTTTCTAGCTTGAGTGCATCTTGAGCTGAGATCAGGGTGATATTAATGCATCATTTTTTATGGTAGTTGTCACATTAAGAAAAACATATGTAATTAGATCTTTTAAATAACCTAACTCACAGGATCAAATTACCTCTGTCAAATTTGATCGGCTTGGGCGGATATACAAGCCACACAGAACCGAGGGGTCAGCCAATGGATATCCAATATAGCCATCATCACGTATCAAATATAACCATTTTGTATCAAATTATTGCATACATAAGAATAGAAAGACAACATTTTTTATTGAAGATCATTCATAATTATATAGCGGAAGTCGTGATAGCGCGTTCGCTTCAGGTATGAAAGGCCAGGAGTTTGAGCCTTGCTGGGGCCCGTTACTTGTGTGCCCTTAGGCAAGGCATTTAAATTCCACGTTGCCTCTTCTCTCTCCCTCGTGGCGATAGATTCCATCAGGAGTGAGGTCTCGAAGAGTGATTAATGTAAGTTGTAAGAACTTGTTTTGCAATCGAGCTCAAATAAATTTGTATGAACTAATAATATCAAGTTGTATTTAAAGCATACGGTGTCTAACTAGGAAGTTTGTACACAAACAATTATGGCAGTAATGTACTTTTGTGTGTTTTGGGGATTTCTCCGACTAATATTGATGGAGGAAGACTTCATGGGCCACTCTTTAGAGCAGTATTTCAGGCCTGTATGGCCACCTGGGTAGAACCACTGACCTTCTGCAAGTAAGCTGAATATCTTCCTCACTTGAAAGAATTCAACATTCCCAGTGGAATTCAACCCTACAACGGGGGAAGTGATGTAGCACTTGATTAATTATTTACTGTTCAAGGCATAATTTTATAATCATGTTTGTGATGATAGGTGAAGAGGGAGCGTGAACGTAGAGCTGAGGATAGCAAGTCAAAGGTTGTGGATGGGGAGGGCGTAATGGTCAACTCCAGCGTTAGTGACTCCTCACAGCAAGGGAACAAGGTTCAGTCGTCTTACAGTCAGCATGGAATACAGCAGGAACAAGCTAGAGACGTTGCTCAGCCTAGTACTTCTAATCTACAACAACAACTGGTACTTTGATTTGCTTGACTGTATTTCAAATATTCGTCCTGTCTGTGTCTACCGGTGACCTCTGTCCATCTCAAAGCTTTAATGTGAGGATAACCTCTGTCCATCTCAAAGCTTTAATGTGAGGATAACCTCTGTCCGTCTCAAAGCTTTAATGTGAGGATAACCTCTGTCCGTCTCAAAGCTTTAATGTGAGGGTAACATCTGTCCGTCTCAAAGCTTTAATGTGACTCCATAGCCGCTTCATCCCTTAGCAGATTTTAGCAGATATTTGCACATAACCACTGATATATACATTTGGACTGTGTGACCTGTTTCAAGATCAAACACAACGGCCCTTTCGCACCATTTGTGGGGATCACGTCATGTGTATACGTTTGCATTTTATTGTTTTTGCTTCTAGCTTGTTTCGTGAGTTTTACATTCAGTTTATAATGGGGCAAAACCCCTTTCATTATAAATTTAGTTTAAAAATTTGTCCCTCCACAAAATTTCATGAAAACTTAAATAGGAATTTAATCACGCTTCCTAACAGACATGACATTATGGTGTGTGCGTCTACGTTTATTTATCATCGTTATCTGTTACTCATATGAGCAACGCCTCCTGAAGAGATTAGTCATTTTGGATTTTAGGAGGATAGTCCAATGATACAGACAGAGACCCATTCCAGGGTCTCCTCTGGTTCTTTTATGTGCACGGTGTAAAGCACTGACACGAGACCTCGGTTTAAAGTCCGATCTGAAAGACTGTAGATTTTATTAGTGTCAGATGGGTGATCGAACCTGCGATCCCTGGATTACCAATCCAACGTGTTAACCACTGGACTACAGATCTGTCATGTTGTTGTAATTGTTTATTTATATACTTCTTAACGGATGCAAGTCAGAACATGTTTGCATATAAATAAAGAGCATGTTCATTTAATTTGTTCTGTTCTACTGCGCTGCTAATAAATGTGGATAATGTCAACATTAAACGTTGTGTCTATGAAACTTTGAAACGCCCACAACTTACTACATGTATTAGAACAAAACCCTAATATCTGCCATGTCGTTCAGTACCTGGTCACATGATGTAAGTAGGCAATCCATGTAAAAATCAAACCAATTGCATTGCTTGACCAAACACACATTATTTTACATTTATTTTTTTTAACGCTAAAATCCAATCTGACGTACATATACATATCCATGAAACATCATGTAGAGTGTAATCTATTGGTGACTTGCATAATGACAACATACTATTTTAATTTATTGATCAATTACTCAGAGTTTGTGCCCAGCTGCAGCCATTACGATTGTGACCTTAGGCAATGCACTTAAATTATGCATTGTCTCTTCTCTCCATCATAGTTATGGATTCCATCTCCAATCTCGAGAGCAATTAAACTAATCTTGTAAGAACTTGTTTTGCAATCAAACTGAAAATAAATGCGTATACAGTCAAATCTGTGTTAGTGGTCACCTCTATTAAGCAGCTAACCTGCATTAAGCAGCCAGTTTCCGGATTCCCAATTGTGTTGTTTTATTATACATTTGACCTCTATGAAGCAGCCACCTGTGCTAAGCAGCCACTTTCTGAGATTCCCTTGGCTGGCTGCTTAAGACAGGTTTGACTGTAAATTAAAAATCATTTACTGTTGTTTACAGTTGAATTGTTTTCAGATTTATATAAGTATGTCAGTATTAGACCCGTTTACATGTTCAATATTTCATATAATAGCTGTGTATCCTAATCAGGCTTCAGGTCAGCAGCCACAACCCACTCCGCAATCATACAGCCAACAGCAGCAGCAACAACATCAACAGATGATGCAACAAGCTCAGCAGCAGTCTGCACAAGTATACAGTCAGCATCAGTCCGGTTCCCAGCAACAACAATCTACACAGATGTACAATCAACACCAGTCTGGTCCCCAACAGCAACAACCAGCCCAGTTATACAGTCAACAGCAGACTGGACCCCAGCAGCAGCAACAGCAGCCTCCTCAGTTATATAGTCAACATCAGTCTGGTCCACAGCAGCAACAATCGGCACAGCTATACAGTCATAACCAGTCTGGCCCACAACAACAGCCTGCCCAATTATACAGTCAGCATAAGTCTGGCCCACAACAACAACCAGCCCAGTTATACAGTCAGCAGCAGCCTGGACCCCAACAACAGCAACCACAGCAGATATTCAATCAGCAACAGCCAGCAAGTGGCACACAGCAACAAGGTGGCTCGGTTTACAGCCAGCACCAGTCAGCTGGTGCCCAGCAACAGCATGCCCAGATGTACAGCCAGCCAAAATCTGGTGGTGCCCAGCAACAGCCAACCCAAGTATACAACCAGCAACAGACTGGGGGCGGCCAGCAGCAGATGGTATATCAGACACAGAGTGGTACATACCAGCAGTTTCAGCAACCAGTGTTTACCCCGCAACAAGGTGGGCAGCAGCAGCAAAGTTATCCAGTGCAGCCAGGAAACCAGCCCCAACAAGCATTCCAGGTATAGCTAAACATGTATCTGAATAGCTACAGTTAAAACACCGTCGTGACATCATACCTTTATACTTGCAGTCCATTATTATTAATATTGCACTGGTGTGAAGAGGCCAGAGTATCATATTAAATTCTACGCATAAATTTACGAAATAAATTTTTTTAATTAGTAGGATCTTGTTATTTATGTGTGTGTTTTAAGTAAGATATAAGTCTCAAACGGATCCAATATGTAAACTATTGGTACTGTCTTCGGCGCTACGTGCCTCACACAGTCCAATATTTTACATATTGGATCATTTTTGGCTTATATCCTATTCATAGTTTGTGAAATACTAAGACAAGTAGTTCTAAACGATGTACTTTGTGCTGCTTATTTTGTACGTTTATGATTTGCACGAGACTACATCAATGTATTCATATTGTGGAGCTTCTGCGGTGTAACGGATACGGAGTCTGTCTTGGAACCAAGAAGTTGTGAGTTTGAGCCCCACTAGAACCACGGAGGCAGTGCCCTTATGTACGACTTTTAAATCCACATTGCCTCTTCCTCCGTCATGGTGATGAGTCCATCAGGAATGAGGTATCGAGAGCGATTAAACTACTGCAATCGAGCTAAATTATATGTGTGTGAACTATGTATTGATATGTATTTGATTATTAGGTCGGTCAGCAGCCTGGCGGGTTTACAAGTCAACAACCATCGGGATTCCAACAAGGAGCTATGCCACAACAGCAGAACTTCACGCAAGGGTCACAGAGTCAACAACAAGTGGGTCAAGGTTTCCAGGGAGGTCAAAGTTTCCCGGGAGGTCAAGGTCAGCAACAGGGGTATAACCCACAGCAGTCGCAGACCCCAGCGGTGAAAGACCAGCATCAAGAGGAGTCGCAGAAACAAAGCATGGCTGCCGATGAGTCTAGGACAGGTGAGATACTGATATGGCTCATCTGCATAAACTGAGAGCAATAAAAGATATTGGAAAATTTAAGATTGTGCATACCATATTTACTCGCCTATAAGACGATCTCGCCTATAAGACGAGCTCGTCTTTAACACGATCTCGCCTATAACACGATCTCGCCTTTAACACGATCTCGCCTATAACACGATCTCGCCTATAACACGATCTCGCCTTTAACACGATCTCGCCTTTAACACGATCTCGCCTATAACACGATCTCGCCTATAACACGATCTCGCCTACACAAACTCGCCTAGAACACGATCTCGCCTATAACACGATCTCGCCTATAACACGATCTCGCCTATAACACGATCTCGCCTTTAACACGATCTCGCCTATAACACGATCTCGCCTATAACACGATCTCGCCTATAACACGATCTCGCCTATAACACGATCTCGCCTTTAACACTACACGATCTCGCCTATACACGATCTCGCCTAGAACACGATCTCGCCTATGAACACGATCTCGCCTATAACACGATCTCGCCTATAACACGATCTCGCCTATACGATCTCGCCTAGAACACGATCTCGCCTATAACACGATCTCGCCTAGAACACGATCTCGCCTAGAACACTATCTCGCCTATAACTATCTCGCCTATAACACGATCTCGCCATAACACGATCTCGCCTATAACCGATCTCGCCTATAACACGATCTCGCCTAGAACACGATCTCGCAACACGATCTCGCCTAGAACACGATCTCGCCTAGAACACGATCTCGCCTATAACACGATCTCGCCTATAACACACGTCTCGCCTAGCACACGATCTCGCCTATAACACGATCTCGCCTATAACACGATCTCGCCTATAACACTATCTCGCCTATAACACGATCTCGCCTATAACACGATCTCGCCTAGAACACGATCTCGCCTAGAACACGATCTCGCCTATAACACGATCTCGCCTATAACACGATCTCGCTTATATGACGACCCCCATCCCAACGTTGTTCTTAAATCAGTGGTATTTTGCATAGACCCGCAAATAAGACGGGTTGAGAAAATGGAAACCACTCGGAAATAAAGATCAAACAAATTGTACTGTAAATTATATCAAATCATTAAAAAATACACTGATACACTATACAATAAATTTGTTTTGCGAAATTACTATTGACAAGTTCAGTTTACAGATAGAGCTGTTTATTTTTTTATCACTCGCTTATAAGACAGGGACGCCACTTTGAGATAATAATCTGGTGATAAAACTCGCGTCTTATAGGCGAGTAAGTATGGTAGATAATGATGATGCGAACATCATACTTGCATGTTTCATACTTTAATGATTGTTGTTCTTACTTGTACCAATATTAGCTGAATAATTTTAATTTCATCACATATGTTCTTTCAAGCTCCGAGCTTTGCAATTTTGTGTGTCAAAACAAAATTGACCCTCACTTTGGTACATTGACTGTTTATATCTTAGCAACCAACTGGCTTGCAGATGGTCAATGGTTCTACTCGGGCGCCAGTCTGTGACTGAAATACTGCATGGAGGAGCATCCAGTGTCCTCCTCCACCAATAATACCTGGAGAGTTTCTATATGACCTAAGCGGTCCGCCTCCGTGGTCGAGTGGTTATGGTCGCTGACTTGTATACCACTGTAACCTATCATCACTGATAGTCGTGGGATTCGAGCCCCGCTCAGGCTGTGTCTCATTTATATGAAAAAGTTGGCAGTTTTTTTACGGAGGTTGGTGCACCCAAGTACTGGTTAACTGCTGGAGCCTGCCCAGGAAAGGTGTTGTTAAGTAAACTGCCCGCCGGCGATATAGCCCGAAATGGTGCTGATGCAGGCGTAAAACCCGAAATATAACAAATAATATATGACCTAAGCTGTTGGTGCGACTTTAAACCCCCATCACAAATCAAACAGACAAACATCTAAGCAATATATATTTATTAGTTCTTTGCTATCCTTGATTGAAGCCGAGATATCTAATGTTAATGTTCACTAGACCAATCAATAATGTGCACAGCATCTCTGCAGCTTTTCTTGCACAGACAGAAATTGTCAGTAATAGATTACACCTAACTGTGATGGTGTCGAGTGGGGGTATATCAGATATTATAGATCCTGAATCACCACGGAGTGTGAGAAATGGCGGAAAAGATTACTGGATACACGAGCTTCATAAGCCCCGCCTCCAGTCGGGATCCACATCACTAGATAGCACTAAAACATGCAGTCATTTCACCTAACTATATTAGGGATTTAGTTGATACAAATTTATTTTAGCTTGATTGCGAATAAGTTCTTTCAACTAATCACTCTTGAGACTTCATTCCTGATGAGATCCATCGCCATGAAGGAGAGAGAAGAGGCAATGTGAAATTTAAATGCCTTGCCTAAGGGCACAATCGTAATGGCTTCAGCGGGGCTAGGACCTTTCGCACCTGAAGCGAACGTGCATCGCATCCACTGCGCTATCACGACTTCCATTATATAAGGGATTTGTCTTATTTATATGGTTTGTAGTGGTGCCGATTGGTTACTGTCATTGACTTTAAATCACTTTGCCCCTCACTGCTGTAGGTTCGAATCTCACGGGGTGTTGATTTCTTTCAAGAGAGGAAGCTATTCAACTGGCTTGCCGTAGGTCGGTTGTTCTACCCGTGTTTCTGCACATGCCTAAAATACTGCTCGGAGGGGCATCCAGGGTCGTCTTCCTCCATCAATAATAGCTGGAGAGTCGCCATTTGTCCTAAGCTGTTAGTGCGATGTTAAACCCCAAAAAAGAAACATTATTTGGTTTGATATTTTTCAGACCTGGTAGAGACTGGTGGTCAGCAAGCTATAAATATGACAGATCAGATACAGGTATTTTATTTTGTGCTTTCCAAGGAAATTTAGAAATATTTTTTAACTTGACCATCTGACGTTGCAGTCGGTTATGGCATTGTCTTCAGTGCTATGTTACCACGTCATTTAGCGTATGTCAGTATCGTTTGTTATCCTGCCATTTAGCGTATGTCAGTATCGTTTGGCATTTAGCGTATGTCAGTATGTTTGTATCCTGCCATTTAGCGTATGTCAGTATCGTTTGTTATCCTGCCATTTAGCGTATGTCAGTATCGTTTGTTATCCTGCCATTTAGCGTATGTCAGTATCGTTTGTTATCCTGCCATTTAGCGTATGTCAGTATCGTTTGTTATCCTGCCATTTAGCGTATGTCAGTATTGTTTGTTATCCTGCCATTTAGCGCATGTCAGTATCGTTTGTTATCCTGCCATTTAGTGCATGTCAGTATCGTTTGTTATCCTGCCATTTAGTGCATGTCAGTATCGTTTGTTATCCTGTCATTTAGTGCATGTCAGTATCGTTTGTTATCCTGCCATTTAGCATATGTCAGTATCGTTTGTTATCCTGCCATTTAGCGTATGTCAGTATCGTTTGTTATCCTGCCATTTAGCGCATGTCTCCATCATTTTCTATCATAAAAAACTTTTTCAGCCAAAAATGAAAAGAAAAATCTGTTTGCTTAAGTGAATGAGCGAATAATATTTCATTCATGCACATAGAAAGTTTTCATTGTCTTGCCTCGCTGCTCCAAAACACTTGACCCGTGATAAAGTAAATTTCCATCCGGGCATGAAGCTCATGGATGGAATGGTGTCATGGATGGAATGGTGTCATGGATGGAATGGTGTCATGGATGGAATACACCATTCCATCCTACTGCACAATACAGGATAAATGTTCGGAACCTCAATTTATGTAGCACTGCAGAAACTATGAAATAGTCTGTTGTATAACGAGTTAGGTTTCTTGATTAGAGAACAGTAGCCATTTCTGTGGATCTCCCTGAAGACAAGGTGTACAACAATAATTATTATGGGCCGTCTGTTATCTTGATTGAGTATCATTTCAGAATGAGAGACATTGCTGGCTTTTCTATTACTTCCCTTGATGGATAAAGTCTGATTTATCTCGAAATGTATATTTGTCCTTTTAGTTGGAATCCTTTGTTTTTACTGTTGTCGTCCAACCAGATGTTGCGTTAGGATAAATGTAATTTTATCAAAATCATGTTAATTAATTGAACCAATTTTTACAATAAGGTATACATTGGATATGCTAAAGGATATCTGTCGAGATTTAATCATTTCATAATTATAAGACGAGAATACAGATAAAAACAGAGGAAACCAATTAAGAGGACCAATATACTATTAGGAGTATTCAGGGGCAGTAACTGACTAATGTTTCTCATTGGATCTTCATTACCATGCTATATGTCGTATTGTAAGGATACTAAGTTGAGGTTAGGTTTTAGCCAGCAAAAGTAAATTGCTGCGTCTGGAGAAACAATATATGGCTTTGTATGGTCAATATTCAAACTAATTAATTGCATTGTCGTGAGACAATATACGGCCTCTTTAAGTCCAATATTCATAGATTTGTCGTGGCAGAGAATATGGGACTTGATAAATCCAATATTCAAAGTATATGATGTTTGGGTGGGAGGTTGTGGAGGTGGGGGGATAGTATTTATTTAATTTCTCTTGAATGTTGGATAAATGTATGAACCAAAAAAAGGCTCTTTTTATGTTTGGTACAGAAATAATTGGTATGACTATGAAACACATTGCATCTGATGTTGATTGAAATTGAGTTTCCTGGGTGGGGGGGGGGGGTGCGTGATTCTTGTAAATATATCTAAACCTTTTTGGACAACAGAACTATTTATAAAACATAAGTTCAATAATTCAATAGTTAACCAAAATATTTTGTGATAATCTTTTTTTCATTTCTATTCTTAATTAGCATGTGTTTGTGTTGCAGAGTGGTGTAGCAGCATCTGTAGGAAGCAACGCAGCAACACCAGACGGTATGCAGCAGATTCAGGTATATAATCTGCACATGTTCCAACTCACCTTCAATATTAAAGTGTATGTATGTAATACACAGTCAATTGTCGTCCTTGCTCCCTTTGAGCCTGGAAAGATTGAGTCGTGTAGCTTCCTTTATGTTTATATAAGCCCTTGTTGAAGACTTAGCCTGCAGGACAGCTGGATACTAATTATACCAATTAATGTCAACACATATCTGGGTAAAGACATTACCAATATTTTCCATTCCTATTGTTAACCCCCATCCCCCCCCCCACACACATGTCTTGCCTGACACAGCAGGGGAAAGCTTTAGCCCCGCTCTCCCGCACCTCGGCCAGGGTTAGGAAGGATAGATGCCTAAGAACAGACTAATAATCTAGAGTGCTTATATTGGCAGTGATCAACAGAGTTGCTGTGTGCACGCTAACTGTGTATTTCTGCTGTACTGTAACTCGGCAACGGGCCATCTGTTTGCATTTATTTAACTGTATCTGTTTTTATTATACACTCATTACATGCAGTCTTTAAAATCAGCTCAGATCCGCATAGCTAATATTTCCATTGGCTTAGGAATTTCTACCGAGGAATTTTCAAACCCGCATTAACCCATTTGATTCTGGATACAAACAGTATTTGCAAAGAACATAAGAGCCAGATCAGCTGCCACAGAACATGCCATCCGATCAGGCTCTATGCTGTTTGCTATTGTGATGCTCTAGCTAAGACACTTGGCTATGTAGCAAACATATCTAACTGGATCTATGTTTTTTGCAAAAGCCTTTAAATGTATCCAGAATGAAATGGGTTAATACATAATTTATTTTCGGCTGATCTGGATCTATGTTGTTTGCAAAAGCCTTTAAATGTTAAATGTTTTTTTAAAGGCCATGGAAATGCTAATCTTAAAGACTGGATGCTTTCATGGATGTATGCTTATATTGTTGCATTTTCACGTTCATTTGATAGACAGTTTCATTATGTAGCTAATTCTGAAGTAGTGATTATATGTATTGTACAACTTCCATTATGAACATATAACATTGTTGTCTTCTTGTAATATTAATCATATTGATTGTTCTTGGTTTGAATGCACATGTTGTATTGTTGGTATTATATGCAGGTATTTTAATTTCATCGTATTCTAGGCCATAGTGTTTTTCACATATTTTAGACAAGATCCATTTATTTATTTGGAAGTTACTGATATCTAAAGCATTATGGCTATAGATATATTTAGTGATGTTGTAGTTTCAATCAATCGTAATGTAAAGCTAAAAAGATAATGCTAAAATGCTAGATTTGTGAAAATGGTAAGAAAATAAGTAACCTATCATCACTGATGGTCACGGGTTCGAGCCCCGCTCGGGCCGTGTCTCATTTATATGAAAAAGTTGGCAGTTTCTTACGGAGGTTGGTGCACCAAGTACTGGTTAATCGCTGGAGCCTGCCCAGGAAAGGTGTTGTTAGGTAAACTGCCCATCGGCGGTATAGCCCAAAATGGTGCTGATGCAGGCGTAAACTCTGAACTAACAAACAAACATAACTATGCTAGATTGTGAGTAATATACCACAAAGTTATACCATGATGCAGTATGCTAATTCAAAACACTTGTCCCCAACAGTGCCTGCTATAAGGAGGAAATTAATCAATATTATAGTCTAGTGTTACAGGTTAAAATAGCTGTTCTGGAATATAAACATAGTTCACTATGTATGACTAAATAGTTTACAAGCATACCCTGCTAGTAATTTTCCCCAGACTGTTTAAATATTAATACACCTACATTGCCAATAGTTAAACCACACTGAAAAATAGTTAATGTCATCTAAGCATGTTTATTTTCTAGAACAGTTAAAGCCATTAATAGCCTGGTTGTTTTTTATCCTTCTCAATATTACAATTTGTAAGGTGTTAATTTGAACTGACATTTACGTTTAGCAACAATTTATTAGGTTTGAGATCCGTTTCCACTGCATTTACTGTTAAATACGCTTGTTTTATGTTCTAAAAGTTGAGGTGTTAAGTACGTAGAACTGGGGTAACTAGAACTGTTCCTTACTCCCCACCCAGTATTGGTATCTGAATTGAAACCATGTTTTGCATACCCTGGTACCCACCCAGGTCTGAAATTCTATAAATATCGAATTACGTCTCTCTGCTAGATAAAGACAGAATTTCGCACTCGATATTAGTCGTTAGTAAGATTTTAGATTCAATGAACAGCAAAGAACAACACAAGTATCGATGTACCCAAACGTCAGTTTCCAAAATAGCACTTAACATAGAGTAATTATTGATACCTAACCATTGTACCTCCATTGACACAGGCACAGTCTGACCCTAAGGCTTCCCCAAGCAAAACTAAAAAAATGTCTAGGAGCACCTCGGCACAAAGCAGATTACACCAGAAGGTCTGTTTTTATACAAAGTGAAATTGCATGGTTTTGTTTATTGTTTCTATGCTCCCCAATAGTTTCGGAGAGTATAGTTGCTGCTTTGTCTGTCTGTCTGTACGTCCGTCTATCCGTCCGTCCGTCCGTCTGCAAGATACAACAATTTCAGAAAGAATTTCCAAGTACTAGTATTTGAGGACATTTCATGCAGTTTAACAAGAGTGTTCAGCACAGTAAGGTGGTATGTTGTGTGCAACAGCCGAATATGTACTGTACCTCATATGTTATGGTCACACTTTATGGTCAAATCTTGTTTCAACCATAACTGGAGTAAGTGCTGTAGGGTAGGATGGGAAAATGTCACATAAGTGTCCGGCATAATTGAGACTGTGCTGTTTACATCAACCAGATGAAAGGTGAAACTAGTTAATAGCACTCGGAGTGACACAAACCCCCACACCAGTATTTGACACGAGAAGAGATGCTTGATTTCACATGACCTTGATGTTTTTCTTGCGTTGTTTTCGAGTTACAAACACATAGTTTACCATAGAAGTCACTGGGAGTGGACACTTGGATGACCGACATGACCACATGCCTTGATCGATTTCTCCCCAAATTGAAAAACTTCCTACTGGACCAACCCTCTATATATCTAAGTTTCATCAAAATCATCCATAACATTTTGAGTTATCCTGCTAACACAGACACGCACAGCCCAAAACAATAACCCCTTTTCCTAATGGTGGGTGTTACTAACTGTGTAAGTGATAGCAAATATGTACGCGGGAGAAGTTACTGGAACCAGATCCTAATGAGTCCATATAATATAGTATAATCGTGAATATAATGCTGCACAAATAAAACTGTGCTAATTGCACTATCAGAGGTCAAGCCAACATTGCGGGATCAAAGTTGCACTCTGCACAACTATCTGGTGTGCACAAGTATCAGCTTGGACACTAAGGTAGGGAACTGCATAACTGTTTTAAGCAGCATCAGAATTTCTTTGCATAAGCAGGGTTCCCTCTGTCTGAATTTTTGTTTGCTTGCGTGGCGCCAATTGAAAAAAACTGGAGCCAATTTTAAAAACTTGGAGCCAACTAAGAGCAATATAGTTCACAGATAAATATTTGAAGCCATGTATTTGACCAAAAGAACAAACAAAATATAAAATAAAAAATAGTTAAAAAATAAAAACTTGTGCCAAATATTTTCGCCAATTCATATAATTTAGCGCCAATACTTCGTTTTTGGCGCCATTGTCGACCGGCAGCAGGAACCCTTCATAAGCACATGTTAAGATATCGGGAAGCAGACTTTCAGCGAGCATCCGTTGGTTCTATCGATTCTCTCTCTACTCCCATGTTGTCTCTGTAGTTGTTTAATCTATCTCTGTATATGCAATTGATTCACTAACAAAAACGTAATGTGTTGTTTTGAATCTCTTACCACTTAATTTCACCTGTAGATTAGGATTATCCACACGCACCAATAACATAAATGTTCTATATGTGTAGACTCGTCCATCTCTTTCATATAGATTAGCCAGTTTATTTCATAGATCTATACGCTTGTTTTTATCCCACACGTGTTTGTTTTACCCATACGTTATGTATCTTCGTTTTTGTCGGCAACTTGCTATTGTAGCTAGTGTTTATTGTTGTACATCTGACTCAAAATAACGTTTCTTGTATCTTGTATCAGACAGTGTTGTGTCTCGGCTGATATGTCAGTAGAACAGTAGGCCTTTGTTTACACAGCCTATAGAAGCTACGACATTTTGAAATGGTGAATTCTTCACCATTTTGCATAGACCTTGCAGTATATAAATCTAAACTTGTGTCTGTAAGGTGTAGTAGCTCTGTTGTAGTGTTGTAAGTAACTGAAATATTTCATATCATTTACTGTCGTTTGATAATTGATTATATTGTTTACAATAGTAGAATTTATAGAGTAGTCCTTTGAAGTAAATAGACTCAATACCCTAAAAATCCCTTACTAATCTATTGAGGATGGCAACGAATACTCGAGTACTTGAAAGAACGTCCAAGTATCGAATAGCAAAATGATAATCGAGTATTCGAAGAAAAACAATTAGCTAAAAAAAAGATAATTGTTCCTTTCAATTTTCAATAAACAATAATGATCTTGATATGGGGCCAATAATCCAAACACTGAACAGAAAGTGTGAAAATAATCAAATAATTCTTCTTTACGGGTATTCTTTCATACGCCCCCCCCCCCCCATCTCCGTATCTCGATCATGTCTTTAAGATGAAGAAAAGAGAAAAATTATGACGCAAGATTTAAAATCATTTTGCATGTGTATTCATGCCGTCAACTGTTTCACCAGTTTGACAGTAAACTGTTTGTTTAATAATTATATCAATAAAGTTGAATAATGGTACGTTTCATTTTCTCCGGGTTTAATTACCTTTATCAAAATGCATTGTTTTTATCATATAATCAGATAATTTATCGTCGGTATTTGGACATGACTCATCTGAAATACGTACAAATCTCAAATTTCAAATATCTGAAATTAAATCAAACATATGATCCCATTAGTAATTTACTGCAATGTACATAGCCAAGAATCGTATGATCGTTTCCTAGTACTCAATCGGAACTGTGTCTGAGTACTCGAGTATCAAAATTGCTACTCGTTGCCATCCTTAAAATTCAACCGTCTGTGACCCCCACCAGTTCACCTGTTTCCTTCGTAAATCATTTACAATCCAGTTTGTATGCATGCCGTATAAAATAGTCCTTTAATTTAATGAAAAATATCATTTCTTAAAAGCTTATTTCATCAGTTGATTGTCGTGTTTAGCAGTGTGAGCATAACTAATATTGCTAGAATTTGCGGCCAGACCCTGGAAATGCTGGTACTAATGTTGCTAGATCATGTGGCCAGACCCTGGAAATGCTGGTACTAATGTTGCTAGAACATGTGACCAGACCCTGGAAATACTAGTACTAATGTTGTTAGAACATGTGACAAGACCTTGGAAATGCTAGTACTAATATTGCTAGAACATGTGGCCAGACCCTGGAAATACTTGTACATTGTACTAATATTGCTAGAACATGTGGCCAGACCCTGGAAATGCTAGTACATTGTACTAATATTGCTAGAACATGTGACCAGACCCTGGAAATGCTGGTACTAATGTTGCTAGAACATGTGACCAGACCCTGGAAATACTAGTACTAATGTTGTTAGAACATGTGACAAGACCTTGGAAATGCTAGTACTAATATTGCTAGAACATGTGGCCAGACCCTGGAAATACTTGTACATTGTACTAATATTGCTAGAACATGTGGCCAGACCCTGGAAATGCTAGTACATTGTACTAATATTGCTAGAACATGTGACCAGACCCTGGAAATGCTGGTACTAATGTTGCTAGATCATGTGGCCAGACCCTGGAAATGCTGGTACTAATGTTGCTAGAACATGTGACCAGACCCTGGAAATACTAGTACTAATGTTGTTAGAACATGTGACAAGACCTTGGAAATGCTAGTACTAATATTGCTAGAACATGTGACCAGACCCTGGAAATACTTGTACATTGTACTAATATTGCTAGAACATGTGGCCAGACCCTGGAAATGCTAGTACATTGTACTAATATTGCTAGAACATGTGACCAGACCCTGGAAATACTAGTACTAATGTTGTTAGAACATGTGACCAGACCCTGGAAATGCTAGTACATTGTACTAATATTGCTAGAACATGTGACAAGACCTTGGAAATGCTAGTACTAATATTGCTAGAACATGTGGCCAGACCCTGAAAATACTTGTACATTGTACTAATATTGCTAGAACATGTGGCCAGACCCTGGAAATGCTAGTACATTGTACTAATATTGCTAGAACATGTGACCAGACCCTGGAAATACTAGTACTAATGTTGTTAGAACATGTGACCAGACCCTGGAAATACTAATGTTGTTAGAACATGTGACAATACCTTGGAAATGCTAGTACTAATATTGCTAGATCATGTGACCAGACCCTGGAAATACTAGTACTAATGTTGTTAGAACATGTGACAATACCTTGGAAATGCTAGTACTAATATTGCTAGATCATGTGACCAGACCCTGGAAATACTAGTACTAATGTTGTTAGAACATGTGACAATACCTTGGAAATGCTAGTACTAATGTTGCTAGAACATGTGACAAGACCTTGGAAATGCTAGTACTAATATTGCTAGATCATGTGACCAGACCCTGGAAATACTAGTACTAATGTTGTTAGAACATGTGACAATACCTTGGAAATGCTAGTACTAATGTTGCTAGAACATGTGACAAGACCTTGGAAATGCTAGTACTAGTATTGCTAGATCATGTGACCAGACCCTGGAAATACTAGTACTAATGTTGCTAGAACATGTGACCAGACCCTGGAAATGCTAGTACAGTAAAACCCCTATAATAAGACCACCTATGGGACTTCCAAAAAGTGATTTTATTAGCGGGGTGGTCTCTTTATCAAATTTGGTCAAGAAGACTAAATTATGATAATTTAACTACATGTACAATGTACTTTCACACATGATAATTTCTTGGTGTTTCTGTTTTAATTACAGAAGAGTTGGTTGTTTCTATGGCTTAGGATTGTACTTCTGAAATACATTCATATACAACTGTATTTAATTAATTAATTAATAATAAAATAAAGTACAATGTAAATGAGTTAATCCATTTATTTTCAAAATTTATTTTCTTGTTTTCATTAATTATATTGTGTATACCAAGCACAGTAGTTTCCTTGAAAAGTACATATCATCATCAATCATTCATTATTTAAAAAAATCGTTCAAGGGTTGACTTGCTTATTTAAACACTTCACTTTCACGGATTGTTTCTCGATCTCATCTTGGACTTTTGCTAAGTCCTGTGACAGAGTGCCCAAGTCCTTACACATGCAGTACAACTTTAGCTGCGATATCCACTCCAGACAATATACAAAAGATTAAAAGCAATCAAAACCAATCATTTACAATCAACACTTCCGTGTGTATCTCACTTAACCTTGACCTATACCATAAAGTGGTCGCTTAATTGTCGTAAAACTGGGACATAATTAAAAATGTTTTATCATGTGTGCGATCAATGAAAGTGAGAAAATCGCCCGCGGTCATATTAGGGGTTCAATTAGCATAGGATTAATGGCATTTGTCTGAATTATCTGGTCGTATTACGGAATAAAGGGGTGGTCTGATTATCGGGGTCAACGACCATTGACATATATAGTGAAATATTCCTTTCTGAAACAAATCGTTCCCAATAGTGGGGTGGTCTTGAAATCGGGGTGGTCGCATAGAGGGTTTTTACTGTACTAATATTGCTAGAACATGTGACAAGACCTTGGAAATGCTAGTACTAATATTGCTAGAACATGTGACAAGACCTTGGAAATACTAGTACTAATGTTGCTAGAACATGTGACAAGACCTTGGAAATGCTGGTACTAATATTGCTAGAACATGTGACAAGACCTTGGAAATGCTAGTACTAATGTTGCTAGAACATGTGACAAGACCTTGGAAATGCTGGTACTAATATTGCTAGAACATGTGACCAGACCTTGGAAATGCTAGTACTAATGTTGCTAGAACATGTGACAAGACCTTGGAAATACTAGTACTAATGTTGCTAGAACATGTGACCAGACCCTGGAAATGCTTGTACTAATGTTGCTAGAACATGTGACCAGACCCTGGAAATGCTAGTACTAATGTTGCTAGAACATGTGACCAGACCCTGGAAATGCTAGTACTAATGTTGCTAGAACTTGTTGCCAGATCTGGGAATGGAATGGCCATTACTAATTAAATCGCCCTATGTTGAATAATTGTGCAGCTCCAGAGGTACTGGTATTGATGAGCGACACATATATGTTGAATAATTGTGCAGCTCCAGGGGTACTGGTATATTGATGAGCGACACATATATGCAGTGCTCATTTAGATACACATACCCAAACAGAGGAATGAAATGTACAAACAAGGTAGGTTGGGTGACAAAATGTCATGGAGTGCTCCCGAGATATGATCATAATTGATCAAGCATTAATACATGTTTATGTGACATTATAACATTCTTTATATTACAATAAATGGTACTGTTGAGATTAGCTTTCCCGATGTTTATGTGACCTGAACAGTTTGTATGAAATAAAATGCAAATGTTTTATTATCGTCATAAAATGTTTCAGTAACAAAACATTTACACTGCCTGTTTTTATATTAGAACACTGGTCCCATGTTTGATGTTTTGTCTCAGTTCTCTCTCCAACTGTATCTCTCCTCTCTGTTGACTTTTATGGAGATTTCCTGGGAGAATGTTATACATTGTACAAAGGAACAAATGGCACACAATGGCACACTCTTGTATAACATTGGAAATACATCTGCTCCTTGCAGTGGCCAATAATTGACTATGGGGTATTGTGGACGAATTAGGAGAGAATTCTGTAATCAACATTAAAGCAGTCTTTTGGGAGGATCAATATGTAGTAGGGCAGACTGGCATGCTGGAATTGAATTGTGCAATAGCTGTCTATTTGTCATGTTCTCTGTCTGATAGTCATGTTTTTGTGATTGCTCAGGGTTCATTCTAGGTCAGAATTTTTGGGAGAAGTGAGAAAATGCGTGATCGCTTCCTTAAATGGTGTTCTTTAATATACTTCTGCAAAATAGGGTTAAAATGCACAGTACAACCATTAAATACAACATTTGAATAGAAGGAGTGCTTTATAATGGGCCAGTGTATCTTACTAGACAAAATTTTGTTTGAAAATCGTAAAAACCAAAAAATAATTTTTTTTTAGGGAGAAGTGGGGTCCCCAGAGGGCGAAGTGAGGGTCCCTAGGGCGACAATTTCGACCACATTGCCCTCTAGAATGATCCCTGTACATTAAGCAAAATATGAACATGGGTACATGATGGGACGATCCGTGAATTAACGGTAGCTGCTTATTGGAATAGCCAATTACTATTGTTGCTAATGGTCAGAACTGGTAGTCTTGCCTGTACTCCCAATTACAGTCGAGCATTTGTGTTTATTGCTTGATACATGCATGCGGCAGTTTCGTAATGAATACTGTTGTGTTTCATCATTCATATAGTCAGTGATCGGCAAGTGGAAAACTTATGAGTATATCGGTAGTCGATGACTAGAGTGATTGACATGACTTAGTTATTTTCCTGGTTCGACAGGCGAAATTGCACCATAGGCAAGTTTCATTTCTATGCTGCTGTTTGTTGATAGAAACAGACGTACGGAGGGAGCAAGAAACATGCTAAATGTGATGTACACCCCATTCATTTCTATACTGTTGTTTGTTGTTAGAAACAGACGTACAGAGGGAGCAAGAAACATGCTAAATGTGATGTACACCCCCCCATTCATTTCTATACTGTTGTTTGTTGTTAGAAACAGATGTACGGAGGGAGCAAGAAACATGCTAAATGTGATGAACACCCCATTCATTTCTATACTGTTTGTTGATAGAAACAGACGTACGGAGGGAGCAAGAAACATGCTAAATGTGATGTACACCCCATTCATTACTATACTGTTGTTTGTTGATAGAAACAGACGTACGGAGGGAACAAGAAACATGCTAAATGTGATGAACACCCCATTCATTTCTATACTGTTGTTTGTTGATACAAACAGACGTACGGAGGGAGCAAGAAACATGCTAAATGTGATGTACACCCCATTCATTACTATACTGTTGTTTGTTGATAGAAACAGACATACGGAGGGAGCAAGAAACATGCTAAATTATATTTTAAAGGACATGAAAAATGTTTTAAAAGGTTGGATTCATTTACTAACACACATATAGTATGCTTGCTGGTTTCTATTACAATTACATAAATCAACCTGTTTAGACATTATGGCAGCAATATTGAACAGGAATATTACTTGAACATGTGCACCATACACCACTACACATGTAATCTGTGCACCATACACCATTACACACGTAATCTGTGCACCATACACCATTACACATGCAATCTGTGCACCATACACCATTACACACGCAATCTGTGCACCATACACCATTACACACGTAATCTGTGCACCATACACCACTACACACGTAATCTGTGCACCATACACCACTACACGTAATCTGTGCACCATACACCACTACACACGTAATCTGTGCACCATACACCACTACACACGTAATCTGTGCACCATACACCATTACACACGCAATCTGTGCACCATACACCACTACACACGTAATCTGTGCACCATACACCATTACACACGCAATCTGTGCACCATACACCATTACACACGTAATCTGTGCACCATACACCACTACACACGTAATCTGTGCACCATACACCACTACACGTAATCTGTGCACCATACACCACTACACACGTAATCTGTGCACCATACACCACTACACACGTAATCTGTGCACCATACACCACTACACGTAATCTGTGCACCATACACCACTACACAATAATCTGTGCACCATACACCATTACACACGTAATCTGTGCACCATACACATAATCTGTGCACCATACACCACTACACACGCAATCTGTGCACCATACACCATTACACACGTAATCTGTGCACCATACACCACTACACACATAATCTGTGCACCATACACCACTACACACGTAATCTGTGCACCATACACCACTACACGTAATCTGTGCACCATACACCACTACACACGTAATCTGTGCACCATACACCATTACACACATAATCTGTGCACCATACACCACTACACACGTAATCTGTGCACCATACACCACTACACACGTAATCTGTGCACCATACACCATTACACACGTAATCTGTGCACCATACACCATTACACACGTAATCTGTGCACCATACACCATTACACACGTAATCTGTGCACCATACACCACTACACACGTAATCTGTGCACCATACACCATTACACACGTAATCTGTGCACCATACACCATTACACACGCAATCTGTGCACCATACACCATTACACACGTAATATGTGCACCATACACCATTACACACGTAATCTGTGCACCATACACCACTACACACGTAATCTGTGCACCATACACCACTACACACGTAATCTGTCAAAAATGTCAAAACAAATAAACATCACAGTTTATCTGGCAATAACATTAGTCAAAGGATAGAAGTGAAAGTTTATTAAAGGCGAGTGTAATTTTCACGTTGATAGTCCTGCAGGACTAGTAGCTGTGAAAGTCTTTAACACCCACATGTTTGTTTTGTTATTGGCAGGCCGCTGGTCTGGGACAGCTTGACATAGCCTCGGCTCAGCAGCTGCAGCTGCAGCCTGGCACAGTACCGAACATTACCCCATCACTGAACAGTGACGGGTCCCTGGTCAATAGCCAATCCCTAACACAGCTTGACGATGGCCAGTTCAATAGAGAAAGGTATTAGTTTATACAACGTTATTTTAGCTTGATTGCGAGACCAGTAATTTTTTCAACATTAGTTTAATCACTCTCGAGACCTCATTCCTGTTGGAATTCATCGCCATGACTCCCATGGGAGAGTGATAAGAGAGATGCAATATGAATTTAAGGGTCCTGTCTAAGGACACCACCACTGTGGTTCTGACTGGCTCAAACTCACAGCCTCTCGGTTACAAGTCGGACACAGTATCCATTAAACCGCAGAGGCTCCACTTACACCAAGGAGGATAAAGAATAGGTTACGCCAAGCCAGTCTGTGTACATTGTGCATATTATTAGAAATGGAAGAACTAATAAATAATTATTTGCTGCCGTTTTTTTCTATATGTCGGAAGGATTGTGTACCAATTATTTGACAGTTTGTGAGAGTTTGTATAGTGAAGCACAATACAGCCCCTGGCTTGATTATATAATAATTACAATGTTATGTCACGATTCTGATTGGCTGATTGAGCCCATGTGATTGCCATTCCGAACACGATGAACCGCCAAATTATTCTAATCTCCAAGTTCCCTATGTGGTTATTAATGCATGACTGCGCATACATATAGTCTGTTCCAAAACTATAGCAACGAGTATAGCGCAAAGGATAAGGAATGGTATAGAAATGTTGATCATTCAAAGAGATTACTTGTTTTGTAATTTGTAAAAGTTTAGTTGTGATTATAACATTTGAATGTTACATTAAAGGAACATTTAATTGTTAACCCGTAACATGCCAATCACGACTAAAGTCTCTTTTGCAAACAGCTTAGAGCGAGATCAGACGGAACACAACGTGCTGTCTGATCAGGCTCTATGCTGTTTGCTATTCGGATAGTCGAGCTAAAACACGTTTATCCGCGGCTGATCTGGATCTATGTTGTTTGCATATTCTGTCTGATTTATTCAGCAGGTTAAGAGTTAACATGGTCAGTTTGTTATTGCTGTGCTTCCCTTGGCTCAATGGAATGGCAACAAATGTTATTTCTAGTTTTACTTCTGGTGTTGCAATGGTTGCAAAATTGCAAAATGGTAGGCATAAAAATGTAAAAATAGTTTTGTATCTATCCAAACTAGACTCTCAAGCCATCATCAAGCCTGGTGGTCTCTTTTATTTCAGTGAAAGCGAGGGCACCATTGGTCGAGGGGAGGATATTAAGCGAAGGAAAACGCGTACGAAGCGGCGTAAGACGGTTGACAAGTCTCCGTGTCTTACTGTACTGAGCATAGAGGATGATGAAATAGAGTGTCTCCTTGAACTGCCCAACAGGAACGCCGTCACCTTCAAGTTTGATCTAGAAGGCGACAAACCCGACGAGATTGCAGAAAGTCTGGTAAGCTACTCTAGTAATGTTGCTATTATTCACAGATATTTTATTTTCTGCAAATTTGCTTTAAATTTATGAGAGGCCATTTATGATGTTATTTTGCATGAAGATGGTATCAATTTTGTTATAAATTGCATGTAATCAAATCCTAAGCCTCTTATATTCAGTTCTGTAGCAGCCAATTTAGGAAATATTAGCACATAACATTCAAGGTGCTGCAGTTTAGTTTATACAAATTTAGTTTAGCTCAATTGTGAAGCAAGTTCTTACAACTTAATCACTCTTGAGACCTCATTCCTGATAGAATCCATCGCCAGAGAGTGAATAGTCATTGTGGAATTTAAATGCCTTGCCTAAGGGCACAATCGTAACGGCTCCAGCTGGGCTCGTACTCCGAGCCTTTCGCGCCTGAAGCGAACGTGCTACCACTGTACTATCACGACTCCCACAAGGCGATTTAGGGTAAATTAATATCTTATCAATTCCCTCCCCCACACTTCTCCCTACTCTGAACTCTGGTAGAAGTTCCACAATCCCCCAATCTATTGTCTAAACACACATTGTCACACATGTCTCCAATATATTTGTCTCCTCTGTAATCATTGTCCACAATTATATTTTTTCAGATGGAACACTTGGCAGAGAGTCAATAAACTTCTCCTAATCCATAAACTTCTGTCTACCGGTATATTGCAACTGTAGCTTTAGCCCTGTATGTATTATTTAAAATTGTATGGATAATTCAATAAACTCGATGGAGTAAGTTTTAATCAGTAGTTAATGTTGAACATATTTCAGGTTGAACATGACCTTCTGCATACAGTACAGTCACGACCAGTGATCAAATTGCTGGAGAAGGCTATATCTATGGTGCATGATGACCCATCATCGGCCATGGCTGTGACATTGTCAATGATGGAGACTCCAACATCCAGTCCTACGTCCACGAGGAAGGGAATTGCACTGCTTGCTGAGACAAGCAAAGATGCTCCAAAGGTATCTCAATACATTTCTTATTTCATATTAAGAATAATTTGTGAAAATGAAAAACAAACATTTGGTTTTTTTAATGTTTGCATGATTTACATACTTGATGCAGTGAAGAGGAATATTGAGATACTGTTAACCCGTTACTTGCTAATCACATCTAAAGTCGCTTTTGCAAACAGCACAGAGCCAGATCAGACGGCACGTTCTCAGGTTCTATACTGTTTGTTATTCGGGTAGTGGAGCTAAATGGCTTGGCTGAATAGCAAACAACATAGACCCTGATCAGATGTGGCGTAACAAGATCTTAATGTTGTTTGCACATTCCTTCCAATTTATTCAGCAGGTTACGGGTTAACATATACAGTAAGTGCCTATCTCATCTTGGTGTGGTGCAGTAAGTGACTATCTCATCTTGGTGTGGTGCAGTAAGTGACTATCTCATCTTGGTGTGGTGCAGTAAGTGACTATCTCATCTTGGTGTGGTGCAGTAAGTGACTATCTCATCTTGGTGTGGTGCAGTAAGTGACTATCTCATCTTGGTGTGGTGCAGTAAGTGACTATCTCATCTTGGTGTGGTGCAGTAAATGACTATTCCATAGTGTATACAAATTTATTTTAGCACGATTGCGAAATAGGTTCTTACAACATTAGTTAAATCGCTATGCCATGAGGGGAGAGAAGAGACTATGTGGACTTTAAGTGCCTTGCCTATGGGCACAATCGTAACTGCTATTGCTGGGCTATCCCAGCTTGATGCAGCGAGTGACTATCCCATCACGATGTAGCATGATGCCATTTGTTTAGTTGTTAGTATAAAGCGAATAAACTGACACACACACAAAATTGTATTTCAGAAATTGCAGTATGATAGCGATACGTCTGAGAAGATGCCATCAGATATTGGAGTAGAAGAGACGGAGCCAAAAATAGCAATAAAAACACGTCACCCAAGTGGAGAAAACAACCAGGAAATGTCTCGAGTAGTGGAGAGCAAGAGACGTAGTTTCATAGTTAGTCGTGTTGTGGAACATAATGTGATACAGGACAAGATTCAGGAGGTTGAGACAGAGGGTGCAGTTTGTGCAGAGTCAACACATTCTCCAGAGAACACGCAGATTACAGCAGTATCTGGATCGGTGATGCACGTACAGTCGCAGCAGTCTGACATCGACGCATCTACTATGTCCGACTCCGAAAGATCTATGAAATCGATAGGAAAACCTAAAGTTCCGGTCAATATTAATGACCTTAATGATAAGTTAGCGAAGCTGACTGGTGGAACTATGGGAGGAAATATTGGACAACTTGAAGTAGCAGCTGCAGGTACAAATATTCAGTCTGTAATATATCCTGTGGACACGCACAGTCCTGTACCATTGGAAGAGAATGGACCTTCTCAGCCTCAGGGTACACAACACCAGCCCGCTGCGCACCAGCCACAGCCCCCTCCACATCAGTCGAGTGTTGAAAAACCAGCTGATCAGTCCACACCTCAACAGCAACCCCAGCAACAACAACAGAGTATTGACAAAGCTCAGCACCCTGCACAGACCCAGATACAGCAGCAGACTGCAACAACTCCCAGTCCGCAGCAGACTCCAATGCCTGTGAGCGGTCAGCCACAGCAGTCCACACAACCAGCTTCCCAAGCCATACCACAACAGCAAGTGTCCTCTCAACCTCTGCCAGCCCACTCAACTGGTCAGCCAACCACACACCAGCATATAACACAGACCACCCAGCAGCAGCCACAGGTGCTGCAACAAGGTCCTACACAACCAGTTCAGTCACAGGGCTCACAGGATATCCCCAGCACTAGTATGCCATCAGTTTACCCACAAGCAGGGATGTCGTATTTTCCTGTGATGCAACCATTCGGTTACCCTCATCAGCATGGGTCAGGGATGGTTCAGATGTACTCTGATCCTATGCACTATATGAATCTACAGTTCGGAAATTATCAAAATCCAATGGTTCCATACGTAATGGTAAATGTACAACAACAGCATCAAGTTGGTCCAATGTTGGTACCAGCAAACATGATAATGCCTAACCAGATGCCATTCATGAATGCCCAGTCCAGCTCACACCCGCAACATGCCCATCCAGATGGGCACGGAGGAGAATCTCTGATTACCACCACCCCACCAGGCACACCACCACATTCACGAAAACAGCACAGCACCGAGGCACAGAGTGAGTCAGGTGCTCAATCATCCGACGTTCAATCCCCGGCTCCACCAAGAAGTAATTATAGCCTGGCAAGTCTGGAGCAAGACCTCATTAAGAAGCTACACGGGAATCGCAAAGATATTCCACTGTCGTCTGGCGGAGGTGTGTTAAATGAGAGCGTTTCACAGAGTTCTTCAGACTTGGCTGCAAGATTGCAGGAAGATAGACCACTGTGGACACAATCCTCTGAAAGCCTACATAATGAATTGGCTGATCAATTGGATGGTTTCCTTAAAGCTGAAAGTAGTTCAGAACATCAGATAAAGACTGAACCATCTAACAATAGTGTGAAAGACTCTAGTGTAACTCCTAAGGTTAAAAAACTACGGTTTCAGGTTAGTCGAGTTGAAAACGATCCCTTAATACAGGATGATACAGCAGATACGAACATTGATCAAACAGATAGTAAAGACTGTGATCAAATTAATGATTCCAATATAAATGAACAAACACATATGAACAATGGCAGTAGTGATACAGAAACAACGAATATTACACATGGAGTGACTGACAAACCTACAGTAAGCATTGCTGCCAAGTTAGGGAGATTCTCTGTAACTAAAGTAAACAGTGAAACAGAAACAATGAAGAGACGTGATTATGAAAACAAAAGTATTGTGATAAATTCTGGAACAGTTGATGAGATAAATGGTGCATCGGTAGATGATAAACTCGCGGAAGTGGTAATACATGCTCCTGGGACGGATCTGGTGGTGGATGGTGCATATGATGGGCCTTATGAAGCTTCAGCTGGCCTAGCATATGAACAAGAAGTGACCTCTGTAAGTAAATTGCATGATTTACCTTATCGTAAAAAGAGTATGTCTTTCTTTGAGGGAAACAACTCTCCAGCGTTGTCCAACAATACATGTGATAGCTTTTACAACACGCATATGGACAGATTCCAGATCTTCAGTCGCCGCCGTACCAAGTCCCTGGGTTCTATGCCTCTGCAGGCTAACTTATCTGAGAGCAGCCAGTCTATATCTATGCAGACCCAGTGTACCCAGTACGGTGACGGAGAAACGCCTTCACCGTCCCCCTCATCTGTTGATGTTGATCGTGGCTTTCCCAATGTAGTATTTGATCTGTTGTCTAGTAGAGATGAAGAGGGCTCCTGTTCCACTGACTCTGAGAGCAAGAACGGTCGAGAGTCGGGCATCGACTCGGAACCTCCAGAGCAGTGTATCCGCCGCCCGCGTTTACGGAGACAAATGAGAAAGGTGAGTATACCGATGCAGTAGTTAGAACCTTGGGCATGCCACTTCCAAGATCATGTAATGCTCGGTTATCAGTGTTTCATCTTGCTGTTTGGAAGGGCTGGACTTGAGAACAAAAGGCCATGATTGAGTGTAGAAGTTGGAAACTTTCACGAAAAGTTGTGCATTTTATATTGACATCACAGATTAGTAGAGAATATTAGGTTGCTGTCTTATCAATTTTAATTAGGCGAGGTGGAGAAAATATACAATGTGAGAGACGAGGCTAATAATGTATAAGACAGTAACATAATATTCTATTTATCCTATCTTCTGATAAAAAAGAATTTTTAGAGGAAATATTACTGAATATTCATGACCTGAAGTTTATCATACCATCTGTGAAGATCTGACGTCATACAGATAAGTTAATACAGTTAAGATGTCACAGAAGGTTTATTAGGCAGGCACTTGTTTACCATTATTACGCATGAAGGTAGGATAAAGCAGATTTAGTAAGGCAGCTGAAATGAAAATTCTGTCTTTCAAGCAAATATATTTTTTATTGATTATGATTAAAATGATGACTGATTCCACACAATTAATTTGACATCATTAGTTATGATACACAGTAAAGGGGACAGGGTGATAATGTTTTGTTTGGAAAGGGTTCATTATGCATGCCCTTCGAAGCAGTGCATTGATGAAACACTGGTTGTATAAGCATGGCAGTTTAATGGTGTACTGATGTAACACAGAGACGATACATGTGCAAGTATAGCAACAGGTATTTCTATTTCTAATGGTGGTGATGGTGGCGGCGGTCTCTAACAATATATAAGGGATCTGTTTATAATGGACTGCAGCAGCAATTAAGACGAGGTGTGCTTACCATTGATCATGTTATATGAACACCAAGTCATAGTTCTGGTGGATATGAACACCAAGTCATAGTTCTGGTGGATATGAACACCAAGTCATAGTTCTGGTGGATATGAACACCAAGTCATAGTTCTGGTGGATATGAACACCAAGTCATAGTTCTGGTGGATATGAACACCAAGTCATAGTTCTGGTGGATATGAACACCAAGTCATAGTTCTGGTGGATATGAACACCAAGTCATAGTTCTGGTGGATATGAACACCAAGTCATAGTTCTGGTGGATATGAACACCAAGTCATAGTTCTGGTGGATATGAACACCAAGTCATAGTTCTGGTGGATATGAACACCAAGTCATAGTTCTGGTGGATATGAACACCAAGTCATAGTTCTGGTGGATATGAACACCAAGTCATAGTTCTGGTGGATATGAACACCAAGTCATAGTTCTGGTGGATATGATGAACACCAAGTCATATTTCTGGTGGATATGATGAACACCAAGTCATAGTTCTGGTGGATATGAACACCAAGTCATAGTTCTGGTGGATATGAACACCAAGTCATATTTCTGGTGGATATGAACACCAAGTCATAGTTCTGGTGGATATGAACACCAAGTCATAGTTCTGGTGGATATGAACACCAAGTCATAGTTCTGGTGGATATGATGAACACCAAGTCATAGTTCTGGTGGATATGAACACCAAGTCATAGTTCTGGTGGATATGAACACCAAGTCATAGTTCTGGTGGATATGAACACCAAGTCATAGTTCTGGTGGAATATGAACACCAAGTCATAGTTCTGGTGGATATGATGAACACCAAGTCATAGTTCTGGTGGATATGATGAACACCAAGTCATAGTTCTGGTGGATATGATGAACACCAAGTCATAGTTCTGGTGGATATGATGAACACCAAGTCATAGTTCTGGTGGATATGATGAACACCAAGTCATAGTTCTGGTGGATATGATGAACACCAAGTCATAGTTCTGGTGGATATGATGAACACCAAGTCATAGTTCTGGTGGATATGATGAACACCAAGTCATAGTTCTGGTGGATATGATGAACACCAAGTCATAGTTCTGGTGGATATGATGAACACCAAGTCATAGTTCTGGTGGATATGATGAACACCAAGTCATAGTTCTGGTGGATATGATGAACACCAAGTCATAGTTCTGGTGGATATGATGAACACCAAGTCATAGTTCTGGTGGATATGATGAACACCAAGTCATAGTTCTGGTGGATATGATGAACACCAAGTCATAGTTCTGGTGGATATGATGAACACCAAGTCATAGTTCTGGTGGATATGATGAACACCAAGTCATAGTTCTGGTGGATATGATGAACACCAAGTCATAGTTCTGGTGGATATGATGAACACCAAGTCATAGTTCTGGTGGATATGATGAACACCAAGTCATAGTTCTGGTGGATATGAACACCAAGTCATAGTTCTGGTGGATATGATGAACACCAAGTCATAGTTCTGGTGGATATGAACACCAAGTCATAGTTCTGGTGGATATGAACACCAAGTCATATTTCTGGTGGATATGAACACCAAGTCATAGTTCTGGTGGATATGATGAACACCAAGTCATATTTCTGGTGGATATGAACACCAAGTCATAGTTCTGGTGGATATGAACACCAAGTCATAGTTCTGGTGGATATGATGAACACGAAGTCATATTTCTGGTGGATATGAACACCAAGTCATAGTTCTGGTGGATATGAACACCAAGTCATATTTCTGGTGGATATGAACACCAAGTCATATTTCTGGTGGATATGAACACCAAGTCATATTTCTGGTGGATACATTGGGTATTTCATAATTGAGGTAAAGGAATGCCCGATATGATGGCTTGTATGTGAATTTATGCCCGACTACACAATCCTTCGGTGATAGATTTCCCGTCGTAATTCATCCCAGTCAACAGTAAGTCAAGTTGATAAAACCAAAATGTATTGCTTACTCGGTCCCTTGAAACAGATCTATAACCCTAATTGTACATGTATATCTTATATCTTTGCATGTAGAACATATATTATGCTTATCAGGAATTATACTCGCCTGTCTGCTTAACCCATTCAACACCAAGTAACTCACATGGACTGGTCCATGATATTCATAAACCAATAAATGAATCAGAAAATCACATTTGGACAAGTTCATTTATCAAAATGGGTAATTATGTCTTAAAATAGTCATATCACTGGCAAAAAGTGCAGATCCTGATGAGACGGCTCGTCACGAGCCGGCTCATCTGGATCTACACTTTTTGTAAGCCTATTTAGAGGTCTGTGGTGTTGAAAGGGTTAACTTTGAACATGTTTTTCAAGATATGGCTGAATCCCGCTAAATGGTCAGCTGAGCAATAGAGACCCATGTTCTACTTGCTTTCTGTCTATCCAGCCATATGTCATTGAAACAACGAGTAAATGTAGGGGGGTATTATCAGGCTTCGCTTCAGTGTATTGTGTAAGCGCAGACTTACAATGTACTATGTAGCAGCATATCAGTTGGCCATGTAATTCATTTTAGGGTTTTCAGGTTTAGTTATTTTCCACGCATTCTGAGGTTGTTCATTTGTTTTTACCGTTATGATGAGCAACCTATGTCCATTTCAATGATTTCATTGATCCTCTTGTCTTATTTTATTTTTACCATTTGAGTCTCCTGTACTCCTGTGTCTCCTAACCCTATACATGTTGGTGCTTGTAGCCTAATCTATGACCGGGCTGAGCATTCAAATAATATTATGCATCAAACATATTCATACATCTACGAATATGAGTTGTGAGACAGCATAGAGTGACTCCTGTACTGACCCTATACATGTTGGTGCTTGTAGCCTAATCTATGACCGGGCTGAGCATTCAAATAATATTATGCATCAAACATATTCATACATCTACGAATATGAGATGTGAGACAGCATAGAGTGACTCCTGTACGGACGTATTTGTAACGCACACAACTTAATCATCTTAGTTTATAATATATGAGTGTTAACTAAACATCTTAGTACGCTCGCCCACATGGTTCGCCGGAGACAAGGGTAAATAAGCTCAATCATCATCATCATCTGCTGTTTCCAGCATTAGTTCACATCACAAGTTGCATTTCCTCTGAAGCAACAGGGTTTCACCATGGTGCATGATCTGAAATATCATGGCATTGTAATCTTACTCCATAGCAATTTCTTCAAGTTAGATCAGTCTGTGAAAGAAATGTGGATTTATCGTAAGTCAACTTCAAGGTAGACTGCTGCTATACAATGTCTGATCAAACTTGTTTCAAATTCTAAAGTGGTTAATTAGTTACGTTTTGTAGCTGTATAGTGACTTACATTTTTGCTCTATTGTATTCAAGGGGTCTTTTTATCGAGGTGAGATTGTGCTTGCCCTTTTGGTCAGACTGGTGACCACATGGCCCATAATGCCAACTTAGCCGTCTTGTGTTTAACCCTTTCAACACCACAGACCTCTAAATAGGCTTACAAAAAGTGTAGATCCAGATGAGCCGGCTCGTGACGAGCCGTCTCATCAGGATCTGCACTTTTTGCCAGTGATATGACTATTTTTAGACATAATTACCCATTTTGATAAATGAACTTGTCCAAATGTGATTTTCTGATTCATTTATTGGTTTATGAATATCATGGACCAGTCCATGTGAGTTACTTGGTGTTGAATGGGTTAATGCTTAAATGTACTTGTATTGGTGCAAACAATTGACTAAATTGGAATACTTTTAATTAAGATATATTGTACATACATACAATAGATTGAGATTTTTATTGTAATATTGATGACATATATGCATGCTCCATACATTGTTGGATTTAATGATTGTTCTCTCTATGGATCCTTATCTAGTCCCTCATTATCCCGGCTGTTCTTTCTGCCTACCCATCCTCTGTCCCTTGCGGCAGTCCAGACGTTTACCACTTTCTGATTACCTGACTTTGGGACCCATCAACTAATCGTTATTGGGTATGGGACCAAATGGTAAAATCATGTTCGAAAGTCGTATACAGAATATTGCATATATAGTTCACATCAATTCCAATTGGTCGTCGTGCTAGAATATGTGAGGCTAGCATTGCACAGCTTATATCTGTCTTCCAATCAAATGAACGTTTGAAATTCTTCCATACGCAAGATGTTGGTCCAAGCTTCATGTCATATATGAGGGGTCTGAATATTGAGTAAATTAATAGCGCATATACACAGGAAGTGCGGGGTAGTTCCTTAATACGAGATGATTGGTAAGATTTATAGAGCTGTCATCTTCAAACGAATCCCGCTGTCAACACTAATTGACAGAGCTAATTAATATAGTATTACGGCATGATCATTCCAATCAAGACCAATTAAAGTTGTTAGCAAGTGTGCAACTTTTCATCTCCACGGCGACTATCATTATCATGGTGTATTTTGTATACACGTAACAGTCGCACGTCCGACCTCATGCAGTGAAGCCTTGTCATGTGTTAATTGGACTGAGATTATCTTAAATGTCTGAATCAAGAACAACATGCATAGTTTGTATGATTTAATTTGTTCACCATCATTCAAAAGCTAAAATGGGATTCAGATGTTGAACAGAATATCAGAATATTCGTTGGCATCCACAATAGTTAATTGGCCAACCATTTTCAAGTTGATCAATGTGAATGTAGTGCTAAGTTTCACAAAGTTTGATAGAATAAATGTTGTGTCATCTTGGTTAATGTTTTAGCACAATCACGGAGGATGTGAGAATTATGGCCATTTAGAGGGCACTTTGCAGTTTTAAATAACTAGAAATAAGGAATATTAAAAAGGAATATTAAAACCAATACTAAAAAACGATTAAAATGATATTATATTTATTAATCGATTAACAACATAGGATTTGAGTATTAGGTTAGGTATTTGAATATTTGGTCCCGTCCCTAATTAATTATGAAGAATCTGTGCCATCAGCACAATATTTTAGTTACCAGGGAAAGAGATTGAATACTAAATAATTCACATGTCTTAAACAAATTGCTAGCTTAAAATAAGATAGTGTAATTATTCAATGCTATTGCCTTCTTTAGCTGCTCTACCTCATTTTCGAAGCTGATTTCTCTTGCAAATAATATAACATTAAAAATCAGATATTAAATTTACAAGATGTGTTGCCCATTTGTTATATATTGTTTGTTGTTTGTTTCACAGGATAGTGATAGCCAGCAGAAGGAACTGTTGAAACTGTCCCACGATTCCGAATACCAACAAATTTTGATCAGGTAAATAAATATTTTTACTTTAGTGCAAAGTGGGAGAGTAAGCAATCGCCTTTTCCGCGATGGCGCCATCAACAATATTACATATTTGCATATACCTAAAACACTGTCAAATATAATGTTTTGATAACTTTCATACTGTTTCTAGGAGTCGTTCCTTGCCTCGCCATAACAAGTCCCACCCCCCAAAGAGTGACCTTGAATCTGAATTATGGCCAAAATTGGTCCAATTTTATGCGTAAAAACCCTCAAGCATGGTCATTTCTCAAAAACTATCAACGGTATTGTTTTGAAATCCGCATGCACAACTAAGGACTAATACTCTACACCAACAGTAAGTCCCCACCCCCAAAAGTGACATTGAACTTGAATTATGTGAAAATAGTCTGATTTTTGAAATTATTTATGCGTCAAAAAAAAACTCCAAACCTTATAATTTCTCAAAAGCCATCTTACGTTATTGCTTTGAATCTTTGCATACACATCGGAGGAATAATTATTTAGGTACCAAGTAGAACTCGAAACAAAATCATTTCTAAAAAAATCTGTAACGCTATTGCTTTGAAACTTAAAATACACATCCATGGACTAATTGTCAACAGTAAGTCCCCACCCTGATGGTTAGAAGTGAATTAGTGTTACCTACTTCCTGTCCATCCATACATTTGTCTGTAAATACAAGCACCAATTGGCTGTCCGATTAGCACAGTGGTTAGCACGCGTGAGATGGTACGGTGGTCGCCAGATCAGATAGGTGGGTTTTCTCAGGGTACTCCGGTTTCCTCCAACACGAATGACCACATTTACGCTTTCATCCGCACCAACGAGAGTGATCAATATAAGTTGTTAAAACTTGCTTCGCAATCGTTGTAAAATAAATAAAGTTTAAACTAAATACAAGCTCACACTGGGTTAACTTTGCCATACATGGTTCATATTTACCACTGTTCTATGGCGATGTGTTGTGTGCAACTCGTACTCTTGGTTTCTTTTGTTTAATATAGACGAGAGGGAGCATTTTGATTAATTGACCCAGATGATAGTCCTCAAATATTTGCCCACGTTGCTGCCCTTTACATGCGGCCACGGCCAACATCAGCAGAGGCATCTGCTTGGACCTATCTCGGGCATCATAAAACTTTGTCTCAAGCTTTTTGTGAATTGTTGAGTCAAGAGCACGTCTCAGACTTGACCAATCATATCTCTGGAGCCCAAACAGTTTTATAACCCCTGACCCTTGTTTATGTAGGCATGTAAAGGAGATTATGAGTGAATTTACCATATTTACAGTTTGTTAAAAATAATTATTTGATTATATGTCGTCCATTTTGACCTTGTTTCAATGTACTTTGGACATATACTCGCCAAGTATGTTTCAGAGAGACATTGTGAAGCTTAATTGTGCCGCGTTGGCCGTCGATCAATACATATTGTTATATAAGTTATTTTTTTCAAATGTGTGATTGATTTTGTTACAGACAATCAAAGGAGAGAGAGAGCCTTCAGAAACGACAGCAGTTGGAGATGGAAGAGTTTCTGCACACCAAAGGCTACAATATCCCGGCATCCCCACTCATAACTACAGCAACCGGCAACCTGTCCACCGCTCCCATGCTCAGTCCACTCAACATGAGCAATATTCCCAACCCGCCACCTCTTCCAGCATCTCTCATGTCCATACCGGTAACGGACAACTTTCCCATGTTCTCCATGGCTCATCGGCGACCGCACACTTCCAAAGGATCCACTGGCTCATTCAATGAGGAACTGTATAAATATGTGGAGGACTTGGCGGCCCGCCACCAGGCTTCCAGTCTGTATGCCGGCAACATGACTCCTGCCACTAGGTCCGATACAGCTAGTCGTACATCAGAGACAGCCTGCACGGAGACTGTAGATCATCGTAGCAGTAGTCCCAGAATGTCGTACACTACTGTCGACAGTGGACAAAGTAGCGAAGATCCGCCATCAGATGCTCATCACGCAGGCCAGTCGCCTGCCGCCGCGCTCATGCAGGAAGGCATGATACCAAATGCGCAGATTCTTGTACCAAACCACCAAATGTACAACCTACATTACCCGGGATCAAGTATTTCCTCGTTCGTTTCCATGTCGTCACCGTATAGCGGCACTCAGTTCGTAGAAGCTGGCCTTCTACCAATGACAAACTCGTACACGCCAGTGGTACCAGTCTCTACGGTTACTCAGACTGGTACCACCACACACTCAATTTCCAGCACATCCTCTTCTAAAACCCAATATTGAGTTTGACTACGGTCTGATGGACATAGAATTATATATATAGCACTACAGGTCTTTCATACTAGTAAATCTAGTAGTTCATAAGTATTCAGACAATAGATGTAGATGCAAAGAAAATGCAAGTAGAAAGAAATTGGAAGAAAGAGGGATTAACGACAGTCTGAGAAAACTGTGAATTGAAAGTGAATGTTTTGTCCCTTTGTACAGTGATCTATCTGTACTATAGGTTTATTGATTAGTTTATGTGTAATTCATTTATGAGATTAGTAGTCTGTCCCAGTAATCAGCCACCTGCCCCGTGGATTAATGATATGCTATAGGGATCGGCAACCTGTCCCGTGGATTAATGATATAGGGATCGGCAACCTGCTCCGTGGATTAATGATATGCTATAGGGATCGGCAACCTGTCCCGTGGATTAATAATATGCTATAGGGATCGGTGACCTGTCCCGTGGAATCAGTGATATGTTCTAGGAATCAGCGACCTGTCGCGTGGAATCAGTGATATGTTCTAGGGATCGCCGACATGTCCCGTGGAATCAGTGATATGTTCTAGGGATCGCCGACATGTCCCGTGGAATCAGTGATATGTTCTAGGGATCGGCGACCTGTCTTGTGGAATCAGTGATATGTTTTAGGGATCGCCGACCTGTCCCGTGGAATCAGTGATATGTTCTAGGGATCGGCGACCTGTCTTGTGGAATCAGTGATATGTTTTAGGGATCGCCGACCTGTCCCGTGGAATCAGTGATATGTTCTAGGAATTAGTGACCTGTCCCGTGGATCAGCAATATGTTTTAGGGATCGCCGACCTGTCCCGTGGAATCAGTGATATGTTCTATTTACGGTAATCTGTTATCGGTGATATGATGTGAGATCAGTTCTGTGAGTAGATAGTTACCTATTCACGGTCCAGTATTACTAGAATCTGTCACCTATTCTTGATCTAGTAAACTGTGCCAGGGATCTAGCAACCTATTCTTGATCTAGTAAACTGTGCCAGGGATCTAGCAACCTATTCTTGATCTAGTAAATAGTTCCTGGGATCTAGCAACCTATTCTTGATCTAGTAAACTGTGCCAGGGATCTAGCAACCTATTCTTGATCTAGTAAACTGTGCCAGGGATCTAGCAACCTATTCTTGATCTAGTAAACTGTGCCAGGGATCTAGCAACCTATTCTTGATCTAGTAAACTGTGCCAGGGATCTAGCAACCTATTATTAATCTAGTAAATTGTTCCTGGGATCTAGTTACCTATTCTTGATCTAGTAAACTGTTCCTGGGATCTAGTTATCTATTCTTGATCTAGTAATCTATTCCTGGGATCTAGTTACCTATTCTTGATCTAGTAAAGTGTTCCTGGGATCTAGTTACCTATTCTTGATCCAGTAATCTGTTCCTGGGATCTAGTTACCTATTCTTGATCTAGTAATTGGTTCCTGGGATCTAGTTACCTATTCTTGATCTAGTAAGCTGTTCCTGGGATCTAGCAACCTATTCTTGATCTAGGAAATTGTTCCTGGGATCTAGTTACCTATTCTTGATCTAAGAAATTGTTCCTGGGATCTAGTTACCTATTCTTGATCTAGTAAACTGTTCCTGGGATCTAGCAACCTATTCTTGATCTAGTAAACTGTTCCTGGGATCTAGTTACCTATTCTTGATCTAGTAAATTGTTCCTGGGATCTAGTTGCCTATTCTTGATCTAGTAAACTGTTCCTGGGATCTAGTTGCCTATTCTTGATCTAGTAAACTGTTCCTGGGATCTAGTTACCTATTCTTGATCCAGTAAACTGTTCCTGGGATCTAGTTACCTATTCTTGATCTAGTAATCTGTTCCTGGGATCTGGTTACCTATTCTTGATCTAATAAACTGTTCCTGGGATCTAGTTACCTATTCTTGACCTAGTAATCTGTTCCTGGGATCTGGTTACCTATTCTTGATCTAGTAAACTGTTCCTGGGATCTAGTTACCTATTCTTGGTCCAGTAATCTCTCCCAGGAATCTAGTAACCTATTCTTGATCTAGTAAACTGTTCCTGGGATCTAGTAACCTATTCTTGATCTAGTAAACTGTTCCAGGAATCTAGTAACCTATTCTTGATCTAGTAAACTGTTCCTGGGATATAGTTACCGGTATCTATTCTTAATTCAGTAATCTGTCGCAAGGATTGAGAGTAATGAATTGTTTCTGTATTTTGAGAACAGGAATGTAAAATTGAATATTTGGAATACTTGCTTTTGAAAATAATTATATCTACAAGTCTGTTGCTGATTCTTTTGCTCTGTGCCATTGCTAATATTGAAACGTATGATATCTTAAAATGTATAATCAAGTTTTTCTTTTAATAAAAGGAATGGAAATATTGTAAGATTTATTTTGCATACAAAGTCATAAGTATTTATTTTGCATACTCTTTATTATAAGTATGTGTGGAAATATCAATATTGCCTGTTGCAAATTGCATGATTGTTTGCATTAGCAATGAAAGCCTTACCTAGGACTCGCGCTGTCGGTTGCCAATTGCGACAAAAAACAAATACTAACTCGAAATTATATGGTTTGGCGGAAATATTTTTCGCCACTTTTTTATTTATTTTTTTGTCACATGTTTCGTCAAATTCATGGCTTCAAATATTTATCTGTGATATGGCTCTTAGTTGTCTCCATGTTTTTCAAATTGGCTCCAGTTTATTTGAAATGGCGCAGACAAAAATTCAGACAGAGGGAACTCTGCTTACCTACTTACTTACTTAGACGGATCACTATTTGGCCGTGATTGTACATTGTGTGTGACCCGCCTATGAAACAAGGCAGCACTTTGACACGGAAATTGAATGGAAAAATATCCCATCTTGTAAGCCAGTATTTTACAAACAATTTGCAGAGATCTACTCATTACTGCGGTTCTAAATTTTATTGACCTCGTTAATTAATGTGAACAAATGGAAATAACGGATCGTAATTTGTAATTATCTACTCATTTTGCATATCTCATTGTGTTGCACATTTTATTTGTAAAACCACGCAAATACATTATTGGGACTTTAAAAACTTCAGCCAGTATTTTGATTAGAATTCTGATGGACTTGATTTAATGATGTATTTTCTATATTGATTTATTCTAACTTAGATCAATTGTTATTGAGAGAAGATTTATTTTCTCATGCAAATTAGAATTGTAATCTAGAAGAAGTGCTCTCATTTCGTGAATTATGAACTAAAATCGATCTGAAGTAAATACCCATCATGCAATTTCATGCAGGCAATCATTTTGACTCTGACACATTGTATTATTTTCTGTAAATCGTGTTCTTTTGGCATACTTGTTTGACATTATACTACGTATATCGTCGAGTGATTATAATCAAATATATAGTCAAGCCTGTCTTAAGCAGCCATCCAAGGGAATCGCAGAGTAGCTGCTTAACCCTTTCAACCCCACAGGCCTCTAAATAGGCTTATGAAAAGTGTAGATCCAGATGAGCCGGCTCGTAACGAGCCGTCTCATCAGGATCTGCACTTTTTTGCCAGTAATAATTATTACTATTTTTAGATAAAATTACCCATTTTGATAAATGAACTGGTCCAAAGGTAATTTTCTTATTAATTTATTGGTCTAAAAATAGCATGCACCAGTCCATGTCAGTTACTTGGGGTTGAATGGGTTAATAGAGGTAAAATGTATAATAAAAACAACATATTGGTAATCTGGAAACTGGGTGCTTAATACAGGTTGGCTGCTTCATGTGGGTGACCACTAACGCAGGTTTGACTGTACTGGTAATGTTTGTTGTAGAATGTCTATGAAATTGGTGATGTGTACAGGTTAAACATATAGCTAATATATTATACTTCATTGTTTTTAATACATGATTGAATTTTGTGGCTTCATGCTGCTGTTAATTTTGTTCTGAAATACAGAATTTTACCATTGCTATCTTTTTCATGGTTGGGTTAATTTACATGTTCCGGAATTGTCCATCCAATTGTCTGTCTGATAATATTACAGAGCATATCGTAGTGTATTTGGTAAAGTTTGAACGTTCATTTTGCATCGATCGTTAAATAACTTCACATCACTAGCACTGATGTGCATGAAAGCATGCGTATCGTCTTTTGTTTGATGGGACACCCGGAGTAAACCACCCACCTGTCTGATCCGGCTTCCACCGAACATTTCACACACCTCGGTAATAGAGCGGGCTAATCCGTGTATTAATCAGATCGCTGAACATTGGAAAACGTACCACTGTACATTTCACATACCTTCCAGGCTGTGGCTGGAACTCTGGTTGCATTGCCGAGATGCAAGCATGCGAAATCAGTGTTTAGTCTGACAGCTGAACATTATAAAACGTGTCTTATCAAGGTGTTTATTCTTGCATATATTTCTCAGACAGATAGTTGGAGTGTAGTTGTAAAAAATACTATTGAGGAATAAAATACCATATTGATAGTGTGAAAAAGCACCAGAAACACTTCTGTCTTGATTGATAGATTCTGCAATCCTATGTTGCCTAGTTGAGGACTATGATCAGGTGCTGTTGTTATGGATGCTCCTGATGTACATCCTATACTAACCTGGGAACAGGCGTTGATATATTTAGCCTGGTCAGTCATATAAATATATTTTAATACCGAGATCACTAATTGGGCTGTATTGAGATGTCATTTTGCCAGAAGTAAATTGGTGAAAAATAGACAGACTGGAATCCTGGCTAATCCTATACATATGAACCTTGGCTGCTAATTTCGAATAAAATGAAAAGAAAGAACTCCAATGAATGCGATATACGACTTCAATAAACTAGTTGATATGGAAGAAGTATGGTATGATTCATCAGTGTTAACAATTGGATATACCAGTAATTTGTTCAGGTGTACATTATTTGTCTTCACATTTATTTCATCGTGAGGTTATAGTTGTACATGAGAATGTTTGTATGGTGTGGAGAATGTGTGGAGTATTTCAGAGTTCATTGTTCAATATGTTAATTTATTTCATTTTAGGCTGAATAACATTGTTACCGGTAGTTAGTTCCTCGGACGGCATTTCATATTTGGAGTGAAATCTTTCTGAAATGGTTTAAAATATTCATTTGAATTTTACTGATCTTGAGTCCGACCTTCAGAATTGGGACGTTTGGTCTAATGCTAGCTTGCTCGTGCATGATCTCGAGAGATTACTCACAGTTTGAACACCTGGTTTGGCTATATCTCTGCGATTCAAGCAGGTCTGACAGTTTTTATCCACATCTCATAATTTTATTTCGACTAATGAGATTTGGAAACAAATTAATAATTATTATACCTGCTAGACTGTATGTCTATTATATGTATCGAGATACGACGCAAGTCTGCAATGTATCTAGATAAGCCGCAGGTCTGCGCGATGTATCTAGATAGGGCGCAGGTCTGCGCGATGCCAAAGTGTGTTGTCATCAGAAATAATCTTTCACAACACAAGAAATCTTGATTCAAGTTTGCAGGCATTTCAGTTTTGCCACCTTCATTGTTTTGTGAGTCAATATGCATCAATTGACAAAAAAGTTTACTGCACACTTTGTCGACGAAACCAAGATGAAAGACATCAATAGTGTTGCTACGTAACTAAGTCCAACCTAACCACATGCTGCATGTCCCGAGGAACTAATATCAATTTGTTTTCATCACAGGAATATTCTTGTCCTTCCAAATATGCACCAAAGATGAATGCAGATTCTGTGAACTACATTACACTTCTAAATATGTATGTTGCTTTAATGTGAATACTTCCGGCAAAATGGTGCAGGCTTTATATATATGGCCAAAAACATCGAGTTCTTTTAGTTTTGGAATATATTAAATAATTATCTCTTGGCTTCTTGATAAGAACATATTCATTTCTGCAATTCCAACTGTAATACTAATGTTTTATTGTTGGAAGTCTCCATGTCATCATACTTTCATCATTTAAAGGAAAAATGTGAGCAATCTGTTTAACCCATTTCATTCTGGATACATTTAAAGGCTTTTACAAACAACATAGATCCAGATCAGCCATAGTGTAATGCTGCATGCTGATCAGGATCCATGTTGTTTGCTACATAGCCAAGTGTCTTAGCAAGATCATCTGAATAGCAAACAGCATAGAGCCTGATCAGACGACAACATACACAATTTCCAATTGATGCTTTATGTAGAGAGCTTTCAATGTACCGGTACTCATTCAAGATTGGTATCGGAGAAGGTGCACCGTCTTGTATGCCACCAAAGTTACTGTGATCATAGAACTTGGTTTTGCCTTAATCCTACTGCTTAAAGTTATATGTCGGACACGAGTGTGAATGTAGCAATAAATATACATGTACATTGTATGTAAAATCTGAAAGACAGCTTTTGTTTTCATGTTTTGTAAGGAAATAGTGTGCCGTAAGATGCTTGTAAAACCTAGGTATCGGGCGTGCGACTGTGCACAATATCGATGGTCCTCACAACCTAGGTATCGGGTGAGCGACTGGACAATATCAATGGTTCTCACAACCTAGGTATCGGGTGAGCGACTGGACAATATCGATGGTCCTCACAACTTAGGTATCGTGTGAGCGACTTGGACAATATCAATGGTCCTCACAACCTAAGTATCGGGTGAGCGACTGTGCACAATATCGATGGTCCTCTTGCTAATGTGTAAAAGCAAAAATATTGTTTCACTAGAAAAAAATCATGGACTGTGGGAAACATGTGTCAATATTTTTATATTACTGTGAATAACGTGGTTTTGTTAATATATGTTATTCATCAACAATGATTAAGGATTTTATTTACCCCAAACTACACAAAACTATCGGTACTTCATTTATTATTCGTCGTATCCACCATTGCTAATGTTAACTCTGTATAAAATCATTCCATGAAGCATTTCAAGCATTCTGTTGTTGGTTTTTTTCAAATTACAAATATTTATAGAAGAAAAAAGTATTAATGTGTTCATGTTTGTATGCTGATGTTGTATGAACTATTTCTAGAACATAATGCAGCCTAGCCTGTCTGTAAATGGCAGACATTGGTATTAACTCCCTGTTCACATGTGCTCTCTCAGAACGTGTTAACACATTTCATTCTGGATACAATTAAAGGCTTTTGCAAACAACATAGATCCAGATCAGCCACAGCGTGATACTGCGTGCTTGCTGATCAGGATCTCTATGTTGTTTGCTACATAGCCAAGTGTATTAGCAAGATCATCTGAATAGCAAACAGCATAGAGCCTGATCAGATGGCACGTTCCGTGGTGGTTGATCTGGCTCTATGTTCTTTGCAAATACTGTTTTGGTATCCAGAATGAAAGGGGGTTAATAAGCATGTGCTGCACTGTAAGAGTATCCATCAGTATGCATTGGTGTGGGACAAGGATATTCCACCCCCCGAGTGGTCAGAATGTCGTAGCCTTGTTTTGGACGACATATTCTGACCACACCAGTGTCATACTGATGGATATATTCGCAATCCTACTGGCCAGGACTCGCATTTTAATCTTTGAATCTGAAGCGAAAATTTCAACTTTCCTGCTACGCTAGATTTCTTCTTTTGCTTTTAGCACAAAAAGAAAGATGCAATTCATTTTTGAAAACATCAATATTACTACACTACTTGAGAGTTAAACACAAGTGTCCTGTGGAGCTAAGGAAATTCCGTATGGGCGGAACTAGCTGGAAATGTTAGTCCAGGCCAGTGCGAGAATATTATATATACAACAAAATCTGGCTTGTTTTAATTGAACCCGTTTATTGAATCTGTTGGTTCATGTAGCATTACTGTGGATCGAGATATTCTCACTATTAATGTAGCATTACTGTGGATCGAGATATTCTCACTATTAATGTAGCATTACTGTGGATCGAGATATTCTCACTATTAATGTAGCATTACTGTGGATCGAGATATTCTCACTATTAATGTAGCATTACTGTGGATCGAGATATTCTCACTATTAATGTAGCATTACTGTGGATCGAGATATTCTCACTATTAATGTAGCATTACTGTGAATAACCAGCACTGACGGGAAAGACGTACCAAAGGGTGGTGTCTAAATTTACAAGTCATTATCGCAGTGTGAAATAATGTGTTTTTTCAACAGATAATTAAATTCTAGGAAATTGGTTGTTAGCGGTTGAATCTGCTCATTTTGCAGATTCAATGTACTGACACCAATGGTACACTGTGTGGGATATTATGCATTACAGACACGTACGGTACTGTTTGTAGAGAACAATTCATTAGATAATTGTATGAAGATGGCTTCACATGTAATTTATGACAATTGTAATAAAGGTTAGCCATTTGCAAATATTAAAATTTTGTAATATGTTGTTAGTATTAATAATTTGAAGTTGATCTATGTGAAGAATGGAGCTATTCTACTCCCTCCCACTGTGTATGTCGTCGTATCGGTCCTGCATATCTATACAGTGCAGATATTAAATTTCATACATTAACCCATTCAACACCAAGTAACTCACATGGACTGGTCCATGATATTCATAAACCAATAAATCACATTTGGACAAGTTCATTTATCAAAATGGGTAATTATGTCTAAAAATAGTCATATCACTATCACTGGCAAAAAGTGCAGATCCTGATGAGACGGCTCGTCATGAGCCGGCTCATCCGGATCTACACTTTTTGTAAGCCTATTTAGAGGTCTGTGGTGTTGAAAGGGTTAAATGATTCTAGTAAGTAACATGGGCAACATTGTGCCAAATTATTCCACAAGCGTTTATTTGGCTATAGAGAACGAAGGAATAGCCACTAAATATGCAATACAGCCCAGACAAGAAAATGACGAGTGCAATCCTATATTCCACAATTCACCAGTAGGGGACTAATAACTACTTGGTAACAATGAGAAGGGACCAAACAGTGTATTGCATCGCCTCTTGCACTCGCCATTCGTATAAGGAACATTTACTACACACATTTCCATTGCTATTATCTATATTATGTATTTGTCTGGTTAGGATAATAGGACAGTTGTAAGTGAATTTCACACAAATGAAATGGGTTATGCGATATATTATGATCGACACTCGTACAATATACCAGTTGCATATTTAAGTGTCACTTTGATAATAGACACTAGTTTTCAACCTATTGCTCTCTCTATATATATAAACTGAAACTAAGGAGCAGGGCAACTCGGTTATAAAACATTTTTGAGATCTCAAACTCAAGAAATTTGATTGGTTGATTGTGAGTTTCACACTTGGCTGAACCAATCAGAAGCTTGAGATCGAGACTGAGAAAGCTTTATAACCTCCAGCCCAGTTTATACTCGGTTCTACGCTCAATAAAATATTTCCATAGAACAAAGTAAGTCTTTGGTTGATTGGGTTTTCAAGTGATGCCGACATGTTTATGTCATATGGTCACTCCAGTTATTATTGGTGGAGGAAGACCCCAGATGCCCCTCCCCATAGTTTTTCAGGCACAGGTGGGCACCTCGCATGGAAAAGTCCTGTTCTCTAGGGGAACTCTTCAAATTCTGGGTACAAGAGCTCGGCTTAAAGATGCATGGACCCGCTGACGCTGGTTGCGGATACCTCACATATGTGAAATAGTCCGGCTTACTTAGCACGTTTCCCCAACAATTTAAATGAATAATAAACATACCCCACCATCATAGAATTTTCTACGGAATACCAATACTCTGGAAAAACTGTCGGATGTTTTGTAAGGAATACCGATACTCTGGAAAAACTGTCAGATGTTTTGTAAGGAATACCGATACTCTGGAAAAACTGTCGGATGTTTAGTAAGGAATGCAAATGTTTTCCATAAAATTGATATACTGTAGATTGGGTTATGGTACTATCTTCGAGTATATTTCGGGACTACACTGGATTGGGTTATGGTACTATCTTTGAGTATATTTCGGGACTACACATGATTGAATGGAAATGAAACCTGATTGATGATTACAGTAATGTTTTTCAATCTTGTGATTTTGGCAATTAGTACTCCTTCCTTCAGCATTAGAAATATTTCGAACATCATAGAATGTCGACACAAACCGTAATTCATCCGAATCGAAAACAGTACCTAAAATAGATATTGGTTGGACACAAACGTAAAAACAGCATAGAATATTTGAACATCTATGCCATTGTGTATTCTTCCCAGTCTGCAGTATTACGTGGACATTATTTGTGCATTTCATGAAGACAATGATCTGCAGTTGCAATTATTCTATGATGATGATTAAGCGTATTTACCCTCGGCGAGCGTTGCAGTTATTCCAAAGAGAAAATGGTTCTGTTTTAAGATCTCTATATTGACTATTGTGATAATCTGCATACTAGATTGAAATTTTGACAATTTGTGGACTTGCTTATAAGCCAAGGGTTTCTTCAATCTGTAAACATGATAATTATTAAAACTGAACTATAAGAGCATACTTTATAAATAAATAGAGTGCTACAAACTACTACTGGTATTTTTGTTTTCTTCATCAAATGTTTGGGCAATGTGCGAGTGAACTGAAGAATTGATAGCACAGTCGTTGCTAGATCGATAGAGGTGCTTCAACTAGTGAACACCTGCTGGAGGTGCTTCAACTAGTGAACACCTGCTGGTTCCAACAAGAATCTTGGAAGGACACATACCACTATGTGGTGTCTGCATACAAAACAGCTACTCGAGTGGCAACGAAAAGTAAATATGAACATCTACATAAGCAGGATGGATACCACACAAGACCCAAAATAACAAAACAAAGCAGGTTTCTCTGATGTACTGCACCAACATCCATCCAGCATAGTCTCTCATGATTAAATGTATCTCAGATAGTTGAAACCTGATCCATAGTACATATACAGTCAAACCTGTGTTAGTGGTCACCTCTATTAAGCAGCCAACCTGTATTAAGCAGCCAGTTTCCAGACTCTCAGCATGTTGTTTCATTATACATTTGACCTCTATTAAGCAGCCACCTGTGCTAAGCAGCCACTTTCTGTGATAACCTTGGCTGGCTGCTTAAGGCAGGTTTGACTAATTATAACCTGTCGTACAAAATGCTTCAAATCTGGAGAACTATATTTTTGCACAGGAACAACGTACATAAAAAGTAACTATATCGGACAGGTGGGTTTTCTCCGGTTTCCTCCCATATGAATGACCACATATACATTTTCATCGGCGCCAACAATGATTAATATAAGTTGTTAAAAACTTGCTTCGCAATCGTTGTAAAATAAAAAAAAGTTTAAACTTTAAGTAAATAACCTGAATCCACCTTTTCTTGTTTCCAATGAAGAGAAGTAATGGGAAATATAAAGTTGTATATGATTTTTCGGCTAAATTATTAAAATAATGTTGACATACACATTTTTATTGTCTCCTGTTGGTTTTTGGTAATACTTGCTTGTATGACAATAACGAAAGAAGACATTCCTTGGATCATTAGTTTATATATAATGTGTGTATATTTAGTGGCAAGGAACAAATATAGTCTACTGAACGTACAGAATTAAGTACTAGCCAGGCAGATTATACACCCACTTGTTCAATGGACTAGTCTGATATTGTCAGATTATACACCCACTTGTTCAATGGACTAGTCTGATATTGTCAGATTATACACCCACTTGTTCAATGGACTAGTCTGATATTGTCAGATTATACACCCAATTGTTCAATGGACTAGTCTGATATTGTCAGATTATACACCCACACTTGTTCAATGGACTAGTCTGATATTGTCAGATTATACACCCACTTGTTCAATGGACTAGTCTGATATTGTCAGATTACACCCACACTTGTTCAATGGACTAGTCTGATATTGTCAGATTACACCCACACTTGTTCAATGGACTAGTCTGATATTGTCAGATTATACACCCACTTGTTCAATGGACTAGTCTGATATTGTCAGATTACACCCACACTTGTTCAATGGACTAGTCTGATATTGTCAGATTATACACCCACTTGTTCAATGGACTAGTCTGATATTGTCAGATTATACACCCACTTGTTCAATGGACTAGTCTGATATTGTCAGATTATACACCCACACTTGTTCAATGGACTAGTCTGATATTGTCAGATTATACACCCACACTTGTTCAATGGACTAGTCTGATATTGTCAGATTATACACCCACTTGTTCAATGGACTAGTCTGATATTGTCAGATTACACCCACACTTGTTCAATGGACTAGTCTGATATTGTCAGATTATACACCCACTTGTTCAATGGACTAGTCTGATATTGTCAGATTATACACCCACTTGTTCAATGGACTAGTCTGATATTGTCAGATTACACCCACACTTGTTCAATGGACTAGTCTGATATTGTCAGATTACACCCACACTTGTTCAATGGACTAGTCTGATATTGTCAGATTACACCCACACTTGTTCAATGGACTAGTCTGATATTGTCAGATTACACCCACACTTGTTCAATGGACTAGTCTGATATTGTCAGATTATACACCCACTTGTTCAATGGACTAGTCTGATATTGTCAGATTACACCCACACTTGTTCAATGGACTAGTCTGATATTGTCAGATTATACACCCACTTGTTCAATGGACTAGTCTGATATTGTCAGATTATACACCCACTTGTTCAATGGACTAGTCTGATATTGTCAGATTATACACCCACTTGTTCAATGGACTAGTCTGATATTGTCATTATACACCCACTTGTTCAATGGACTAGTCTGATATTGTCAGATTATACACCCACTTGTTCAATGGACTAGTCTGATATTGTCAGATTATACCCACACTTGTTCAATGGACTAGTCTGATATTGTCAGATTATACACCCACTTGTTCAATGGACTAGTCTGATATTGTCAGATTATACACCCACTTGTTCAATGGACTAGTCTGATATTGTCAGATTATACACCCACTTGTTCAATGGACTAGTCTGATATTGTCAGATTATACACCCACTTGTTCAATGGACTAGTCTGATATTGTCAGATTATACACCCACTTGTTCAATGGACTAGTCTGATATTGTCAGATTACATCCACACTTGTTCAATGGACTAGTCTGATATTGTCAGATTATACACCCACTTGTTCAATGGACTAGTCTGATATTGTCAGATTATACACCCACTTGTTCAATGGACTAGTCTGATATTGTCAGATTACACCCACACTTGTTCAATGGACTAGTCTGATATTGTCAGATTATACACCCACTTGTTCAATGGACTAGTCTGATATTGTCAGATTACACCCACACTTGTTCAATGGACTAGTTTGTGCAAACTGCTACCGGGTGTTGCGCTGGTTACAGTAGTCGGATTGTATTATACCTTGGCAACAATGCAATAATGGCGCAGGTTTGAAACCTGACTTATGCTTAGACAACTTGTTCTACGGAATTGTTAGGGGCGACGAATACTATGTCACCCATACCAGTTGTCATGTAGGCCCCACCCCCTGATTGTGTTACATGTCTGCAGGATATCACAGCCTGACCCAAACCGTAACGTGAAGGGTAATAGAAACGCAGTTAGTTAATGGGCTTGAATCTGCAAGTTGTGGATAGTCAATCTTCATCCATTTTCATAAGCTACTCCATAATTTTGTTCCAGATAGTTCAGTACTGCAGGTGTGCTTGATAGACTGTTAAAGATACGTCTCTCTGCCTTTGACATGATACGCTCGCACATGTACATCAGGTGATGGTGAAACTGGGTGTGCGGTGTGCCCAGCTTCACAGATATATCCACCTGAAATTGAAAGAAAAATGTTTGCACTTTTTCACAGAATCACTTCAATAATGAACACTGTTCACACAAAGGAGCAACAGTTTCATAAAAATAAATGTACACATCAATTTCTATGTGCACAGTATATAACTGCTGGCTAACTTTGCTAAATACAGTGAATACATCTGAAACCAGACATTGTGCTAGCTAACTTTGCTAAATATAATGAATACATCTGAAACCAGACATTGTGCTAGCTAACTTTACTAAATATAATGAATACACCTGAAACCAGACATTGTGCTAGCTAACTTTGCTAAATACAGTGAATACATCTGAAACCAGACATTGTGGCACTGAACTTACCCAGTTCTGGATACACTGCAGAGGGGTATTGTCGTATCCAGCAAACATTGCCGGGTTTTGTAACACTCCTCTGGCAGACATTACACCTACAATATTAATGATGAACCACTTGAGCATGTGTACATGTATATATCACAGTACATGAGATGGTACTCTACACATCATCTCGGGAACATGTGTACATGTATATATCACAGTACAAGAGACGGTACTCTACACATCATCTCGGGAACATGTGTACATGTATATATCACAGTACATGAGACGGTACTCTACACATCATCTCGGGAACATGTGTACATGTATATATCACAGTACAAGAGACGGTACTCTACACATCATCTCGGGAACATGTGTACATGTATATATCACAGTACATGAGACGGTACTCTACACATCATCTCGGGAACATGTGTACATGTATATATCACAGTACAAGAGACGGTACTCTACACATCATCTCGGGAACATGTGTACATGTATATATCACAGTACATGAGACGGTACTCTACACATCATCTCGGGAACATGTGTACATGTATATATCACAGTACAAGAGACGGTACTCTACACATCATCTCGGGAACATGTGTACATGTATATATCACAGTACAAGAGACGGTGCTCTACACATCATCTCGGGAGCATGTATATATCACAGTACATGAGCAGGTGCTCTACACATCATCTCGGGAGCATGTGTACATGTATATATCACAGTACAAGAGACGGTGCTCTACACATCATCTCGGGAGCATGTATATATCACAGTACATGAGCAGGTGCTCTACACATCATCTCGGGAACATGTATACATGTATATATCACAGTACCCGAGACGGTGCTCTACACATCATCTCGGGAGCATGTGTACATGTATATATCACAGTACATGAGCAGGTGCTCTACACATCATCTCGGGAGCATGTGCACATGTATATATCACAGTACATGAGACGGTACTCTACACATCATCGCGGGAGCATGTATATATCACAGTACATGAGCAGGTGCTCTACACATCATCTCGGGAACATGTATACATGTATATATCACAGTACCCGAGACGGTGCTCTACACATCATCTCGGGAGCATGTGCACATGTATATATCACAGTACATGAGCAGGTGCTCTACACATCATCTCGGGAGCATGTGTACATGTATATATCACAGTACCTGAGACGGTGCTCTACACATCATCTCGGGTACATGTGTACATGTATATATCACAGTACATGAGACTGTGCTCTACACATCATCTCGGGAACATGTGTACATGTATATATCACAGTACATGAGACGGTGCTCTACACATCATCTCGGGAACATGTGTACATGTATATATCACAGTACATGAGTACATGTATATATCACAGTACAAGAGACGGTGCTCTACACATCATCTCGGGAGCATGTATATATCACAGTACATGAGCAGGTGCTCTACACATCATCTCGGGAGCATGTGTACATGTATATATCACAGTACCCGAGACGGTGCTCTACACATCATCTCGGGAGCATGTATATATCACAGTACATGAGCAGGTGCTCTACACATCATCTCGGGAACATGTATACATGTATATATCACAGTACAAGAGACGGTGCTCTACACATCATCTCGGGAGCATGTGTACATGTATATATCACAGTACCTGAGACGGTGCTCTACACATCATCTCGGGAGCATGTGTACATGTATATATCACAGTACCTGAGACGGTGCTCTACACATCATCTCGGGAACATGTGTACATGTATATATCACAGTACCTGAGACGGTGCTCTACACATCATCTCGGGTACATGTGTACATGTATATATCACAGTACATGAGCAGGTGCTCTACACATCATCGCGGGAGCATGTGTACATGTATATATCACAGTACCTGAGACGGTGCTCTACACATCTCGGGAACATGTGTACATGTATATATCACAGTACATGAGACGGTACTCTACACATCATCTCGGGAGCATGTATATATCACAGTACATGAGCAGGTGCTCTACACATCATCTCGGGAGCATGTGTACATGTATATATCACAGTACAAGAGACGGTGCTCTACACATCATCTCGGGAGCATGTATATATCACAGTACATGAGCAGGTGCTCTACACATCATCTCGGGAACATGTATACATGTATATATCACAGTACCCGAGACGGTGCTCTACACATCATCTCGGGAGCATGTGTACATGTATATATCACAGTACATGAGCAGGTGCTCTACACATCATCTCGGGAGCATGTGCACATGTATATATCACAGTACATGAGACGGTACTCTACACATCATCGCGGGAGCATGTATATATCACAGTACATGAGCAGGTGCTCTACACATCATCTCGGGAACATGTATACATGTATATATCACAGTACCCGAGACGGTGCTCTACACATCATCTCGGGAGCATGTGCACATGTATATATCACAGTACATGAGCAGGTGCTCTACACATCATCTCGGGAGCATGTGTACATGTATATATCACAGTACCTGAGACGGTGCTCTACACATCATCTCGGGTACATGTGTACATGTATATATCACAGTACATGAGACTGTGCTCTACACATCATCTCGGGAACATGTGTACATGTATATATCACAGTACATGAGACGGTGCTCTACACATCATCTCGGGAACATGTGTACATGTATATATCACAGTACATGAGTACATGTATATATCACAGTACAAGAGACGGTGCTCTACACATCATCTCGGGAGCATGTATATATCACAGTACATGAGCAGGTGCTCTACACATCATCTCGGGAGCATGTGTACATGTATATATCACAGTACCCGAGACGGTGCTCTACACATCATCTCGGGAGCATGTATATATCACAGTACATGAGCAGGTGCTCTACACATCATCTCGGGAACATGTATACATGTATATATCACAGTACAAGAGACGGTGCTCTACACATCATCTCGGGAGCATGTGTACATGTATATATCACAGTACCTGAGACGGTGCTCTACACATCATCTCGGGAGCATGTGTACATGTATATATCACAGTACCTGAGACGGTGCTCTACACATCATCTCGGGAACATGTGTACATGTATATATCACAGTACCTGAGACGGTGCTCTACACATCATCTCGGGTACATGTGTACATGTATATATCACAGTACATGAGCAGGTGCTCTACACATCATCGCGGGAGCATGTGTACATGTATATATCACAGTACCTGAGACGGTGCTCTACACATCTCGGGAACATGTGTACATGTATATATCACAGTACATGAGACGGTACTCTACACATCATCTCGGGAGCATGTATATATCACAGTACATGAGACGGTGCTCTACACATCATCGCGGGAGCATGTATATATCACAGTACATGAGACGGTGCTCTACACATCATCGCGGGAGCATGTATATATCACAGTACATGAGACGGTGCTCTACACATCATCGCGGGAGCATGTATATATCACAGTACATGAGACAGTGCTCTATACATCATCTCGGGAACATGTGTACATGTATATATCACAGTACATGAGACGGTACTCTACACATCATCTCGGGAGCATGTATATATCACAGTACATGAGACGGTGCTCTACACATCATCTCGGGAGCATGTATATATCACAGTACCTGAGACGGTGCTCTACACATCATCTCGGGAGCATGTGTACATGTATATATCACAGTACCTGAGACGGTACTCTACACATCATCTCGGGAGCATGTGTACATGTATATATCACAGTACCTGAGACGGTGCTCTACACATCATCTCGGGAACATGTGTACATGTATATATCACAGTACATGAGACGGTGCTCTACACATCATCTCGGGAGCATGTATATATCACAGTACAAGAGACGGTGCTCTACACATCATCGCGGGAGCATGTATATATCACAGTACATGAGACGGTGCTCTACACATCATCTCGGGAACATGTGTACATGTATATATCACAGTACATGAGACGGTACTCTACACATCATCTCGGGAGCATGTGTACATGTATATATCACAGTACATGAGACGGTGCTCTACACATCATCTCGGGAGCATGTGTACATGTATATATCACAGTACATGAGTACATGTATATATCACAGTACATGAGACGGTGCTCTACACATCATCGCGGGAGCATGTATATATCACAGTACATGAGACGGTGCTCTACACATCATCTCGGGAGCATGTGTACATGTATATATCACAGTACATGAGCAGGTGCTCTACACATCATCGCGGGAGCATGTATATATCACAGTACATGAGACAGTGCTCTACACATCATCTCGGGAACATGTGTACATGTATATATCACAGTATATGAGACGGTACTCTACACATCATCTCGGGAGCATGTATATATCACAGTACATGAGACGGTGCTCTACACATCATCTCGGGAGCATGTGTACATGTATATATCACAGTACAAGAGACGGTGCTCTACACATCAGACCGGGAAGTATGAGAGATGGTACGATGGTCGCCAGATCAGACAGGTGGGTTTTCTCTGGGTACTCGAGTTTCGCCTCACACCAAAGACGACATGTATGCTACCAACGCGAGTGACTAATATAAGTTATTGAAGCTTGTTTCGCAATCGTTGTAAAATAAATAAAGTTTAAATTTAAAATAAAACAATCCTCCCTCAGTTAATCAGAGAAAGGAGTTGAGCAGACAAGTGAGATTACTTCTCCCAAGCTGCCCTCAGGATTAAGCTCAATGACAGTAGGGTCTACTCTGTAGGTCAGCTATGTATATACATGAAGACTGCCTTTTGATGAGGTCCAAATTTATTTAAAATGAGCTCCTTTCACCCAAATACAAAAAGTTCCATTGAGAATTCTTTGGAATGAGAGAATTCCATTTCACCCTGGGCTGCAGATATGGTTCAATACGACATACATTGACAAATGTTTAAAATTTAAACTTTATTTATTATTTTACAACGATTGCGAAGCAAGTTCCAACAACTTATACTATTCACTCTCGTTGACGAGGATGAAAGCGTATATGTGGTCATTCTTGTGGGAGGAAACCGGAGTACCCGGAGAAAACCCACCTGTCCGATCTGGCGACCACTGTACCATCTCACATACTTCCTGGTCCGAGGATCGAACCCGGGTTGCATTGGTGAGAAGCGAGCGTGCTAACAACCCACTGCGCTAATCGGACAGCCAATAATTGCATATAACTACAGTATATGTAGATAAACACTAACCTTTAATTCCAGTTGCAATTTTAACATTTTCTGCATCATCCAGTGATCTGATATCTCCATTGGCAATGACTGGTACTTGAACATTCTCCTGGATCAGTTTGACTGCTTCTAGATTCACAGGCTGGTTCCTCTGTTCCTTTGTTCTACCATGTACAGAAATCCAAGATACCCCTGCTGCCTCCATGCTCTTACACAGGTTAACAGTCTCTCTAAAATCAGCAAAATTGATTTACATACAGGTATGTTAAATAGTTACTCTCTCTAAAATGTATACACACGTCGAGTCTATCGAAGAATAGCCGTGTTTGGTCACTTTAACCTATAAATGCTTATATAGGAGTTTATTCTGCAAATGGATGAAACGTACGCGACATTTGACACGTCTACATACATGATCTGGCCTTCAAGGATAGATTTACATCCGTTCCGCATTTCACCTGGTAAATATCTATACATTTGTCAATAGGACAATAACTACCTAAAAGTTGGCTCAATTTGTTTTTATTTACTGTTGCATAATATTCATACAAATGATATATGATCTCATCTAAAATAAATGTGCTTGAATGAAATATAAAAAGCATGCTAATTATATTTGATTATGAATATTATAATTAAAGTACATTTCTAATGGGATAAAAATTTCAATAAAAGGGAATCTGGCGGACCAAATACAGGTTTCAGCTAGAATGCACTTTACCGGTACGTGACCATCCTAGGGCTAGGTTTGTTCTGTTTTTATAGATCCCCCTCCCCGATTTGGGTTACCAACGTACCGGTAAAGTGCATTTGTCCGGCGTTTTCCGAGGCATGAAATGGAACTCAAATGACTTGGAAACTCATGCTCCCTCTAACTATTTTAAAACTTTATTTACGATTGTGAAGCAAGTTTTAACTACTTATATTAATCACTCTCGTTGGCGCGGATGAAAGCGTATATGTGGTCATTTGTGTGGAAGGAAACCGGATTACCCGGAGAAAACCCACCTGTTCGATCTGGCGACCACCGTACCATCTCACAATCTTCCCTCTAACTTAACACCCTGTATAACTAATTTGTCTAACTGGCATGTATAGTTAGTTATGTTATAATTCGGGTTTTACGCCTGCATCAGCACCATTTTGGGCTATATCGCCGGTGGGCAGTTTACCTAACAACACCTTTCCTGGGCAGGCTCCAGCGGTTAACCAGTACTTGTGTGCACCAACCTCCGTAAGAAACTGCCAACTTTTTCATATAAATGAGACACGGCCTGAGCGGGGCTCGAACCCGTGACCATCAGTGATGATAGGTTACAGTGGTATACAAGTCAGCGACCTTAACCACTCGACCACGGAGGCGGACGCATGTATAGTTAGAGTTGTAACGATAGGTCGACCTATCGATAGGTCGCGATAGTGGAGCTGGCGATAGCAATAGGTTGGTAGCAAAACTCCAAGTCGATAACTATCGCCGATAGTCCATCGAACTATCGATAGTTCGTTTAAAATTCAATTTTGTCGAATGTTTTCACTTACAATTGACAGCGATTATTTTGAAAGTGAAAGTAACTACTCCAGTTCGCACAGGCGCTTATTTGATTGTATTGTGTACCCGCTGAAAGCTCCCTGGCGATATGATCGCGCAATTGCCCTAGAGGGGTGCGGGAAATGGTCAATACCCCGTAGTGTACTAGACGACCGCTATGCAATCGTAAATGGAAGCAGTGAACTGTGTATGACAATGGCATGTGCCATGATGAGATTGATGACGAGTAATGACAAGTTAAATGTTATCCTCCTGCCGGGTACATGTGCCATGCGCAGACAGCAGGGCCCGAGCTGCCAATTGCCATTCTCGCCAATGGCTACAATATTGCAAAATTGGCTATTAAAAACTCAGTTTGACGAAAATTATAAAAACGGCGAAAATCTGTAAAATATCCAAATATTGGAAATTGCCCCCCCCCCCCCCCCCGAGTCTATTTGTGGAAAATTACTCGGGACAAGGTGAAATCATGTCGCGCGTGACTAATATCTCGGACTATAATCGATAATTAGCTGGAGAATCATACAAGCGTGTTGTTTGTTTATTTAGCGGGGCATAATGTTTGATTAGAGTGCAAACACGAGACACACTATGAATGCTTATTATATTGAGCAGGTGATAATTAAGAGCAGGGCGGCATTACATTGTTGTCCAAATCCTTTGTAGACGAAAATTATGCTACCAAATTGAAAAGCTTTACACGACTGTTAGACGTAGAGTGGTGGAACCTATGCTCGGCGTAAATCCTACATATCATGCCTATAAAAACAGTTAAATGAACTTGTCGTATATTATTATTTTCTTAAGTCGTGAACACAACTTCCAACAAATTGTTGTTGAAAATTTTAGCTTTATTACGTGACCATGCGCCTCAATACAGCTATCGCAATGGCACCTGTTTCCATGGGGAACTAGATACTTTAGGGCAACTATGCACGACGTACATGAATATTTTTATTTATGTCACAGTGTAGCTCCAAATCTGCCCGCCAATGCGCAGACGGATCTGGAGCAACACTGTTCGCATATGGCATGTGACAAATGCTACCTGTGGCAGGTTAAGTGTTAAGAGTTAGACATGTTTATTTAAGTTTCATACTGTTTTTTAAGTTTCATACTAAGTATAAGTCTGTGTTCTAGCTACTTAACCTATTCTAGTCATATTAAACTCTTTTTTGCATTGATATAGATTCATTAAATCAGTGTCAAACCAATATTGCATATTACCTGTGTTTAACCAAACTATCGCAATAGTATCGTGATAGCATAGTGACTATCGCAATAGTATCGTGATAGTATTTTCAACTATTGTGATAGTCATTTTGGCCTCAATAGTCACCTCTATGTATAGTAGACAGACAGATCTGTAGTCCAGTGGTAACATGCTGGACTGGTAATCCAGGGATCGCAGGTTCGATCCCCCGTCTGACCCTAATAAAATTAACAGTCTTTCAGATGGGACGTTAAACCAAGGTCTTGTGTCGGTGCTTTACACCGTGCACGTAAAAGAACCAGGAGACTCTGGAATGGGTCTCTCCCTGTATCATTGCACTATCCTCCAAAAATCTAAAATGACTAATCTCTTCAGGAGGCGTCGCTCATATGGGTAACCGGTAGCGACTATAAATAAACGTAACACACACAAAAACAGGTTCAATCCCCCGTCTGACCCTAATAAAATTAACAGTCTTTCAGATGGGACGTTAAACCGAGGTCTCGTGTCGGTGCTTTACACCGTGCAATTTAAACTGCCGAATAGCTAATTTTGACCTCAGAAATTTGGGGTTGACGTGTAGTATCTGCTTATAAGACGGGTCCCCAAGTCTAAGACCAAAATATAGGGATAAAATGCTCGTCTTATAGGCGAGTATAGATGGTATTGTGTTGTCTACATACAGATACATTCATGTAGTATTGTGTTGTCTACATACAGCTACAACCATGTAGTATTGTGTTGTCTACATACAGATACATTCATGTAGTATTGTGTTGTCTACATACAGATACAATCATGTAGTATTGTGTTGTCTACATACAGATACATTCATGTAGTATTGTGTTGTCTACATACAGCTACAACCATGTAGTATTGTGTTGTCTACATACAGATACATTCATGTAGTATTGTGTTGTCTACATACAGATACAATCATGTAGTATTGTGTTGTCTACATACAGATACATTCATGTAGTATTGTGTTGTCTACATACAGCTACAACCATGTAGTATTGTGTTGTCTACATACAGATACATTCATGTAGTATTGTGTTGTCTACATACAGATACAATCATGTAGTATTGTGTTGTCTACATACAGATACATTCATGTAGTATTGTGGTGTCTACATACAGCAGCAACCATGTAGTATTGTGGTGTCTACATACAGCTACATTCATGTAGTATTGTGGTGTCTACATACAGCTACAATCATGTAGTATTGTGTTGTCTACATACAGATACATTCATGTAGTATTGTGGTGTCTACATACAGCAGCAACCATGTAGTATTGTGTTGTCTACATACAGCAGCAACCATGTAGTATTGTGTTGTCTACATACAGATACAATCATGTAGTAGTGTGTTGTCTACATACAGCAGCAATCATGTAGTATTGTGGTGTCTACATACAGCAGCATTCATGTAGTAGTGTGGTGTCTACATACAGCAGCAACCATGTAGTATTGTGGTGTCTACATACAGCTACATTCATGTAGTATTGTGGTGTCTACATACAGCTACAATCATGTAGTATTGTGTTGTCTACATACAGATACATTCATGTAGTATTGTGGTGTCTACATACAGCAGCAACCATGTAGTATTGTGTTGTCTACATACAGCAGCAACCATTTAGTATTGTGTTGTCTACATACAGATACAATCATGTAGTAGTGTGTTGTCTACATACAGCAGCAATCATGTAGTATTGTGGTGTCTACATACAGCAGCATTCATGTAGTAGTGTGGTGTCTACATACAGCAGCAACCATGTAGTATTGTGGTGTCTACATACAGCTACATTCATGTAGTATTGTGGTGTCTACATACAGCTACAATCATGTAGTATTGTGTGATCACTTGTACATAACTGATTCAACAAACTCCTCCCTTGTGTACGCTAAACTTCTCCCCATTTAGCTTTAACCCTGAGCATAGGATAGGTAAGCTAAAATATGTCCTCTACCTGATATCATTGTGTATTCTGATTTTCACAGACACTGTAAATTCTGGATTATTGACCCTGTTTTTTGTCTGTCGGACCATACTGTGAACAAGTTCTGGTGTTCTAATCAAGCATGCTCCATACCCTTCCTGTGCAGCCCACCTATAAATCAAGTAAAATGTGATATAAAATGTTACAAGTTTATCTTTTTTTATTTTTTTATACAAATTGATTTAGCTCGATTACGAAACAAGTTTTTGATTAAGCTAGTGTTTCCCCTAAGCATGAATAGGAGGGCCCCTTTTTGGGGCCGCCCGAAATTCTGAAAATGCCTGCCCTCGTGTGCCTAAATTCTCAATAAAACTTGATCTTGATAAGTATTGCAATATTGCCCGAAACTTTAAGCACTCTCAAGACCTCATTCCCGATGTAACTCATCGCCATGAAGGAGAGAGAAGAGGCAACTCATCGCCATGAAGGAGAGAGAAGAGGCAATGTGGAATTAACAGTATTGACTAAGGACTTTACCACCGTGGTTTCTGGTGGGGTTTGAACTCACAACTCGGGAATAGTGGAATAGTAAGGGAGACATCGTAACCATTACACCATGGAGGATCCAACAAATTTCTATGGCGGTTCTCAATTGTGATTGCCTGGTAACTCAATTAGGAGAAAATTGGACCAGTAATACAAAAGTCTGAGGTTCCCATCTCGGCCAAGGTCGACATATTTCCTCCCTATCACATTTGGTACCGTGACCTGTGAATGTTAGCATTGGGTTCTTGAGGCAAAGTAATGGCTGCATTAGTGCAAGTCTGTGGTTGTTATTCCCATTAAACATGGAGTAAAGAATGTACACACGATTCTCTAGAACCTCACCTGACCCGCTAGATCCTCACCTGACCATCTAGAACCTCACCGTACCATCTAGATCCTCACCTGACCATCTAGATCCTCACCTGACCATCTAGATCCTCACCAGACCCTCTAGATCCTCACCAGACCCTCTAGATCCTCACCAGACCATCTAGACCCTCTAGATCCTCACCAGACCCTCTAGATCCTCACCTGACCCTCTAGATCCTCACCTGACCATCTAGATCCTCACCTGACCATCTAGATACTCACCTGACCATCTAGATCCTCACCAGACCCTCTAGATCCTCACCAGACCCTCTAGACCCTCACCTGACCCTCTAGATCCTCACCTGACCATCTAGATCCTCACCTGACCATCTAGATCCTCACCAGACCCTCTAGATCCTCACCTTACCCTCTAGATCCTCACCAGACCCTCTAGATCCTCACCTGACCATCTAGATCCTCACCTGACCCTCTAGATCCTCACCAGACCATCTAGATCCTCACCTGACCATCTAGATCCTCACCTGACCATCTAGATCCTCACCTGACCATCTAGATCCTCACCAGACCCTCTAGATCCTCACCAGACCCTCTAGATCCTCACCTGACCCTCTAGATCCTCACATGACCATCTAGATCCTTGCCTGACTCTTATAGGTCGTCATCACCTCACCTTTTAGGACTTCACTTTGCAATATTACCATGTACTGTTCATCAGCTGAGCTATAGTCCTGCTGTTTTACTGTAAACCAGATCAGGTATGACAGATCAATGGATGGACAGACGTTTACCATTATCTTGTACCTTTCACCTTTATCAAGGACATATAACAAAACTGACCAATAGCCTCTAACTGCTACCTCAACAGCATTATTTACTTGGTATATTACCTTTGCGGGCATCCACAGTTTAAATCTACACCATCTGCAAATCTGAAAGAACAGAACAAATCTTTATCCACTATTCTCCAGAGTCATATCTCTTAGCATAAAGCGACACTACATCGGTAAATCAAGCCAATTTCCACAGAATATAATTTTCTATTATATGGTATATCCCCCACCCCCACATTTGTAATGGAATCAAAGTATTTCAACAAATAAACAAGCGTCTTATACAACATTTATTGATATAACCGTTCTGTTCCGTCTCATCTGGCTCTATGCTGTTTGCAAAAGCGACTTTAGTTGTGATTGGCAGGTTACGGGTTAAAGGGAGTTTAAAAAAAAAAAGAGAGTTAAATGTATGTGTGGCCGGTAACAACTTAAATGCTATAATTCTGTTCGCATCAATGCACTTAATATACCCATAATATGTCATGTTATTTTGTGAGAAAAGATGATTTCATGATATTCTACATTCATAAACAAAGTCACATTTGATAAACTAGGTCATACGTTAACTTACGGCGAAACAATTGTTGCAGCATCTCCAAAGTCAAGGTCATTATTGGCAGCAAACTGAACAATCAGGGGACGATCCTCTGCAAATATATTATACAACGTTTGTTTTGTAATCCTATACTTGTAGGTAGGGGCATAATTTGCAAGATATTTTACATAATGTTTTAGCAAATGTACCGGCTAGTGAAGAGCAAAAACGACAATGTATACATATCACAGACAGAGGCAGACACACATTTATTGCCCTATGGTCATATAGTTAAGTAATGTTTACTGAAAGAAACCAACGGAAATAAAAACAAGCAAGGACATATCAGTGATCTGGTCGTGTTTACCTAGCTTCTCGTCGATGTTTCTGCATGCTTGTTTTATTTCCGTTGGTTGCCATCAGTAAATATTACTTACTACATGACCATTGGGCAAAAATAAATTTGTGTCTTGTGCCTGTGATCACAGGTGTAACATTAGTGAAATTAATGAACTCACAAATAGATGCACTTCACTACATTGTATATGATGCATGAACATTTGGTCTTACAGTTCACACGTGATTCACAAACAATTTACATTCTTATAGTTCTAACAGCATATCAGTGAACAACAATCTCACAATGTGTGTTTTACGTTTATTTATCGTCGCTACAGGTTGCCCATATGAGTGACACCTCCTGAAGAGATTAGTCATTTTAGATTTATGGAGGATTGTGCAATGATACAGACAGTGACCCATTCCAGAGTCTCCTCTGGTTCTTTTACATGAACGGTGTACAGTACAGCACTGACACAAGACCTCGGTTTAAAGTCCTATCTGAAAGACTGTTAATTTTATTAGGGGGATCAAACCTGCGATCCCTGGATTACAAGTCCAGCATGTTACCACTGGACTACAGATCCGTCTGTACAATCTCACAATAACGGATCCAAAGCAACACAATGCCAAACTGCACAGGGCATTGCTGTATGCAAGAAATGAAGAAAGCTGAATTACTGGTAGACTCTATATTGCCAAATCAACAGAAACTGCCCACAAGAGAGAAAACACAGATCTATGTTTTCAGTTTGTAGCCCAGCATGACTTTCAGAAGCTTACTGATCTATGTTTTCAGTTTGTAGCCCAGCATGACTTTCAGACACTTACTGATCTATGTTTTCAGTTTGTAGCCCAGCATGACTTTCAGAAACTTACTGATCTATGTTTTCAGTTTGTAGCCCAGCATGACTTTCAGAAACTTACTGATCTATGTTTTCAGTTTGTAGCCCAGTATGACTTTCAGAAGCTTACTGATCTGTTTTCAGTTTGTAGCCCAGCATGACTTTCAGAAGCTTACTGATCTATGTTTTCAGTTTGTAGCCCAGCATGACTTTCAGAAGCTTACTGATCTATGTTTTCAGTTTGTAGCCCAGCATGATTTTCAGAAGCTTACTGATCTATGTTTTCAGTTTGTAGCCCAGCATGACTTTCAGAAGCTTACTGATCTATGTTTTCAATTTGCAATTGAATGTACATGCATAATTTTTGAAAACATTAAATCGGATAATATACGGTAATAATAAAGTTATGACCGACCTAGTACAAAAACAGTGGTAAGCAAATAATAACAAAAAGAAAGAGAACTGATGGAAAATAATAATTTTAAATAAACACATTTACGGTAGCTGAAATAACTCTTCATTCTCCATTAAACACAGTTCCATGAACAGGATTTGAACCCAATATATACATAGCAGTCCTTGAAATATATGTTCCAAGCTTATTCTGGCAAGCCATGCATGCATCAATAACTTTTTAATCTGTTATCATGAAATAGGAGCATACCAACGTTTGAACAGGAATAATATTCTTGCTATATGTATTAGTAACTAGACACAAGTACACTTTATTAGGATTATGGATAATTGTTAGTCGAGCCAAAACCAAGTGGAAGTTGTGATAGCGCAGTGGATGCGCGTTCGCTTCAGGTGCGAAAGGTCCGGAGTTCGAGCCCCACTGGAGCCGTTACGATTGTGCCCTTAGGCAAGGCATTTAAATTCCACGTTTCTTCTTCTCACTCCCTCGTGGCGATGGATTCCATCATGAATGAGGTCTCGAGAGTGATTTATATAAGTTGAAATAACTTGTTTTGCAATCAAGCTAAAATAAATTTGTATAAACTAAAACCAAGTGGAAAAAATTTACCATTACTGTTCATTTTCTATCTAACTAGCGGAGCTACCTAAAAATGTTACTTTACAACAAGTGAAGGCCAACTTTCTCTCAACAGAGTGACTATTATATAATGTTAAATGACACTGACCTGAGCATGTTGTGAATTCATTATCCCTGGCCTTGAGTGACTGCACAAACGAGTTTGCAATAATCATAGGAGTGAATGCCAAATCACACTCATACTTTCTTACCAACATTCTAAATGGTAACCTGAAAGGGGCATATAGTAAAACCTGGGTTGCTTCTCCCTAACAACACACATGGATCTGTAGTCCAGTGGTTAACACGTTGGACTGGTAATCCAGGGATCACAGGTTCCATCCCCCGTCTGACCTTAATAAAATTAACAGTCTTTCAGATGGGACGTTAAACCGAGGTCTCGTGTCGGTGCTTTACACTGTGCATGTAAAAGAACCAGAGGAGACTCTGGAATGGGTCTCTGTCTGTATCATTGCACTATCCTCCAAATATCTAAAATGACTAATCTCTTCAGGAGGCGTCGCTCATATGGGTAACTGGTAGCAATGATAAATAAACGTAAAACACACAGAGTGTTGTACTGTTGCTATCTTGCCGACTCAAAATAAAATTGATCTTATCTTACAATGTATGTATAATGTACATAATTATATACTGTATGCTATGCATAAACCACGCCTACACGGGAGAATCAGCGTGCATGCCATTGAAGGTAATGAAGCAAATTATAGTGGAGTACTGGCATGCAAACACGCGTAGGCATAGAACCAGTCTCGTAGCACCGGTTTTTGTCTCGGCAACTTTTTAATGGAAAATGAGTCATAATTGCGAAAATAAGCGTCCTCAAATACTTGTTTACATTTTCGCACATGGGGCATGCTGTTTTTATATATATGTATATATTCATACGTGAAAGAGGTTCATCCTAACACGGTTTTAAGGGCTTACTGTCTTGATCAACTGAATAGTTACCCAAAGTCTATTAATCTGCTATCAAATTCAATATGAACTAATTTACCGAGCCCTTTTAGACGGCTGTTCATCCACTACCTCTTTGGGGCCTCTTTATTGACAGCTTACCTGACTATATTTACCCTGGAACACTATCTCAGTCTTAAATAGAACCAGAGCCTGTGCATGTATATACATGTACATGTAGTGAACAACCACTACCTAACAATACGTAACTCAAATTGGACATTGGCTACTTCACACTTGAAATTCACACTCCTTAATTGGTCTTTTTTTGTTACAAGAAAATTATAGTCAGTACAGTCAAACCTGTCCTAAGCAACCTGTTATGGGAGTGATGGAAAATGGCTGTTTAGCAAAGGTGGCTGCTAAATAGAGGTTAATTGTTAAATATAATGACAGATACAATGTATGTTGCCATGCAGAGACAGCATCCACAAGAATTTGTAATGGATTAAATCATGGCCGTCGGTCACTAAGTTGTGTTAGAGTATGACTTAGTGTCTTGTGACCATGACTTAGTGTCTTGTGAGCATGACCTTGTGTCTTGTGAGCATGACTTAGTGTCTTGTGACCATGACATAGTGTCTTGTGACCATGACTTTGTGTCTTGTGAGCATGACTTAGTGTCTTGTGAGCATGACTTAGTATCTTGTGAGCATGACATAGTGTCTTGTGACCATGACTTTGTGTCTTGTGAGCATGACTTAGTGTCTTGTGAGCATGACTTAGTATCTTGTGAGCATGACTTTGTGTCTTTGAACCTCGCCAGAACCGGGGTATTGGGCAAGATTTTTAAATCTACATTGCCTCTTCTCTCTCATTCATGTTCATGGATTCTATCAGGAATGACATCTCGAGAGCGATTAAACAAATGTTGTAAGAACTTGTTTCGCAATCAAGCTAAAATATTGTATAAACTAATGCACTTACTTGGAATACCTTACCATAGGAGCACACACTTTCACTAGGCTGTTACTCTGGAATAATTCCATTGGTTTCTTCCAACAGAATACTTGCTCTGTGTCCCCCATCTCCATAGCTACCCTAAAAGAAAACAAGATACATTGTTCAACAGATAGCGACATATCTAACTTACGCCACAATGTCCAGGTTTGGTAATTTTTCCTAGAATAATTTTATTTGGGCTGTTTTTTGCCGGAGGGAATATTTCCCCCACTTGAAAGCATGTACCGGGTAATCATATTTACGCCCACAACCGATGGCAATCCTCCTAGCATTGGGTTTGCACATCAATTTAGGGCACGCTACACAATTGACACGGTTCCCGCCGTCGGTCGCCAATGGCGCCAAAAAAATAATGGCGCTAGATTTTATAAATTTTGTGGGCACATGTTTTGTCAAATATATGGATGGCTTCAAATATTTATCTGTGAATTTATCTGTTTTTCAAATTGGTGACAGAAGTGGCGCAGACAAATATTCAGACAGAGGTAACCCTGAGAGTTACACTGGACAGCAAGAAACAAATTACTATGCATTGTGCTTCATGACCTTTTGTAATAAGCTTTTGAACAGGATTGATGTGATGATCGGACGTGTAGAACTTGACGACAACTGCAATATACATAGGATGCTCCAGGCCCGTAGCCATGCATAGGATGCTCCAGGCCCGTAGCCATACATAGGATGCTCCAGGCCCGTAGCCATACATAGGATGCTACAGGCCCGTAGCCATGCATAGGATGCTCCAGGCCCGTAGCCATGCATAGGATGCTCCAGGCCCGTAGCCATGCATAGGATGCTCCAGGCCCGTAGCCATGCATAGGATGCTCCAGGCCCGTAGCCATGCATAGGATGCTCCAGGCCCGTAGCCATGCATAGGATGCTCCAGGCCCGTAGCCATGCATAGGATGCTCCATGCCCGTAGCCATGCATAGGATGCTCCAGGCCCGTAGCCATGCATAGGATGCTCCAGGCCCGTAGCCATGCATAGGATGCTCCAGGCCCGTAGCCATGCATAGGATGCTCCAGGCCCGTAGCCATGCATAGGATGCTCCAGGCCCGTAGCCATACATAGGATGCTCCAGGCCCATAGCCATGCATAGGATGCTCCAGGCCTGTAGCCATGCATAGGATGCTCCAGGCCCTTAGCCATGCATAGGATGATCCAGGCCCATATAGCCATGCATAGGATGCTCCAGGCCCTTAGCCATACATAGGATGCTCCAGGCCTGTAGCCATGCATAGGATGCTCCAGGCCCGTAGCCAAATACGAGGTGAAAAATTTATTGAAGTAGTTCATCGACTCAGCTAAGCGAATGAGTAGGTTCCGTTGGTCTGGGAATGTTTTTGAAGTATGCGATTTCCTGCATTATAATCTCAATATTTGCTTCCATATTTAGCACTTTTTGCAACATAAACACAAGATTTCTAAAAAAATTGTGCATACAGTTGATTTACGAATTTGTCGACACATGATGCTACATGTATTGGCCAACACCGTCCGACTTTAATATTTTACATCACATACATAGAGACACATGTCACATATAAAGTACTAATTATTACTTATTTCAGTGATATAAATGAGTATTACTGCCGGCATGTGAATCATGCATAGCTTGCACACATAAACCATAAACATGGGTTTGAAACTGTGATTGTAGTTAGCGATATATACAAATTTGTGTCTTGGCATACTTTCTACTCACCTTAGACCCTGTTATTGTATGTGTGAATTTCGGGCGCTTACTGTTCCGCCCCAATCTCTCCACAGCAGCCAACCAGTAGGGGGTGTGTGCCTATATTTGGAAATAAAACACATGCACTTGGTTAACCCTATGGAAGTTGCCATTTTCTTGTGGCTCACAGGAAAGTCTGTCTTTGAAAACTATAGTCTTTTGTGTCAAACTATATTTGGGGAACATATAATGGCAACGTATGTTTATTGTAATAATGGTGGCCTATGGAGATTTTAATCTATAGCAGTGTCTGACCAGATATTAATAGTTTACACAAACTTAGTTCAGTTCGCTTGCGAAACAAGTTCCTTAAATATTATTAAACTAAACTTAAATTAATCACTCTCAAGACCTCATTCCTGATTGAACCCATCGCCACGAGGGAGAGAAAAGAGGCAATGTGGAACTTAAATGCCTTGATGCCTAAGGACACAATTGTAACAGCTACAGCTGGGCGCAAACTCCGGGCCTTTCGCACCTGTGTTAACACAACTTCCACAATTCTGATCGCTATCATGGGTGTTTGATTGCTAATTTGTAAATGATGGAGGCTTTACCACTACCTGTACCAGTCTACTCCTACATGTTACTCCCAACACTCAATACCGTAAATGATGGAGGCATTACCAATACCTGTACCAGTCTACTCCTACATGTTACTCCCAACACTCAATACCGTAAATGATGGAGGCATTACCAATACCTGTACCAGTCTACTCCTACATGTTACTCCCAACACTCAATACCGTAAATGATGGAGGCATTACCAATACCTGTACCAGTCTACTCCTACATGTTACTCCCAACACTCAATACCGTAAATGATGGAGGCATTACCAATACCTGTACCAGTCTACTCCTACATGTTAGTTTAAACATATTTTATTCAGAAAATAACATATAAGAATAAAGTGTTACAAGAGAAATAATTTGGATTGGAAAACAAGCATATTAAAATGCTTATACAAATTCCTTTCCATAGTGGAGTTTGCAAACATATAAATTTAACACATTAGAGCCAGTGTATGGTAGGTATTCTTTGAGCATTGGATAGGTTTAATTCTATATAGTTCAAACCTGATACTGAATTTTAATGCACACGGTGACTAATTGTTATCCTGATTCAATGCATTAATTAGTGTTAGTTTATAACATTAGTAGAACATACTAGGTACTGTCTCACACGCTGCATAGATAGGGGGTCGGACATTTGATGGTAAATGACTAGATCTCGAAGCGCTTAGTTGCTGCTATGAAGCCTTGGACTCGTAGGAAGATGTGTTTATTGACTTCGAATGTAAGTCGGTCATCACCGTACAGTAGATTATTTAACGTATGTGCACATGGGAGATCGTGAAGATAGTGTTGGCGCAATGCATGGTATCTTGGACATTGAAACAGGAAGTGGAATGTAGTCTCTACAACGCCGCATATGCACAGAGGAGAAGGAACAATATTTCTTCTGTGAAGATCGAAGCTTAGCGCACTGCACCCCAAGCGAAGGCGTGCGTGATATACTTGGTTTTTCCTATTGCCTCCTACATGTTACTCCCAACACTCAATACTGTAAATGATGGAGGCATTATCAATACCTGTACCAGTCTACTCTTACATGTTACTCCCAACACTCAATACCGAGTATGACAGGGAGGCGCTTATGGGGATAGTTGTTAAAAATCTCATTAATTGAGAGAGAGTATTAAAAATAACTCCATACTAAGGACTAAAAAACAGTGGCCAGCCACTTAGCAAATATGGGGATGCATTTAAATTAATTCTTGAAAGTGCCCGGTGAATCTGCAAGTAGTGAGATTGCATAACATTAAGACACATATAAGAAGCATACATACAAAAGACGAATGCTACCCAAACACTAACCTGGCACTCTCAAATTTCAAAAGTCGAATCACCATGCAAACTTTAGTTTCTTCTTCCGACAAAAATGGGCCATATGTATGATGTAAACGAAAGGTTATCATATAAAGGTATGTTGCAAGTGTTGGGGACTGGTAATCCAGCGATCGCAGGTTCGATCCCCATGTCTGACCCTAATAAAATTAACAGTCTTTCAGATGGGACATTAAACCGAGGTCTCGTGTCGGTGCTTTACACCGTGCACGTAAAAGAACCAGAGGAGACTCTGGAATGGGTCTTTCTCTGTATCATAATAATCATTGCCCTATTCTCCAAAATGCCTATATAATCTATTCAGGAGTCGCTCATATGGGCAACCGGTAGCGACGATAAATAAACGTAAAACACACACTGCGGACACAAACAACGAATGTAAGATTATCAAAAAAACACAAGCTTAACTTATCCGAAATGTCAAATAAATCGCGAAATTGTATGACAAATAAGGCTTTACATAGAATAGCTCCAGTAATCAATATACTTTTCTATTTGTTGGCGAGACAATAGTGAAAGGCTGTCAATCTCTTCTTCAGAGTCGTCCGAACTAGAGAAACGTTATTCACAAGTTCAAGTTGATTTTACTGGTGAAAATTGATCCGATTCCAAATCCGACGCTCTACCACTGGAACACGGATGCCACACAACTGATATCGATATTCGTTTCTTAATAGGCCACCGCGTTGTTTGTAAGCATTCTTGGTGAATTTGTTTGTTTTTGTAGTCTACTCAAATTTATTAGGCTCGTCTCGGGAAAAAAATACAAGTCATGGTCAGGGCCGTCACTGGAGCTATTTTGATGATACGCACGGTCAAATTTGTTTGTCAATTGAACATAGCGTGCGATTACGCTAGGGGGGTCTCCCCCCCCCGGGATATTTTTGGAAATGAGGAAGCAATTTCCTGCATTTCAATGCATTTTGTAACATAGAATTGCAGGACTATTGCTTTTATCAATTAATCAAGCACGTAAAATAGCACAAACTATTTCGAGATGCACCATATTTGCAATGGGCTCAATTATTCCACCACTCCACACATCACGGCGCCTATGTATCCATACTATCCCCCCCTGGCGTTTTAATTCATTTTTGGATTATTTTTTTTTTCATTTTCTCAGACCAATGATACGCACGTGCGTACTTGCGTATGCCCAGCGACGGGCCTGATGGTAGAGCCTCGCTTTGAGGTATATTTTTTCCTCAACTAGCCTAATAAAAATAAATTAAAATACCTAAATATATATAAGGCGTAATAAAAAAAAATGTTTGTTTCCGGTTTCCCGACCTACCCTAATTTTTGGCCCCGACCCTACAACTTTTTAAGCGATATCGGGCTGGGAAAAAAATCAGCGAAACAATTTGGAGAGTTAAATGTTCCAACATTTGTATCTTCAAAGAGCTTGACTTAGACTTGTTAGTGCATGCTCGATGTGCACCGGGGCACAGCTGGACGAATGCAGCAGAACGTATCATGTCAATTTTAAACTTAGGTTTGCAGAATTGATCATTAGAAAGAAAATCATTGGATGAAGAAGGTGAATAGGTCATCAAGAAGTGTGGCAGCATGGCTGAACTCAGAGAATTAGCCAGAAAACAACCAGAAGTTAAAGACACATGGAAACAGTCCATTGAACCTGTACAGTCAACAGTGAGAAACCGTTTTTTGAGACTCAAGTTGAAAGAGGAACCGTTCCAAGTCATTGATCCTGTTAGTGAAGGTGATATTGACATCATGCAGCGCCATTTGCGTGAACTATGTCCTACACTTGATACTGGCAAACATCAGAAGGTGCACACAAGCAAAAATCAGGAATATGTTCAATGGGTGTCTGATCACTGCCGTGAAAGACATTACATATTTCAGATCAGGAAATGTCAAAACCCAGCTTGCTGTAGTCCAAGCAAATCTGATCAAATAGCATGGTTGCCTGACCCTATGCTTGATGATAGTGGTGAACACTATCTGAAGTATGAAACTGTAAAAAACATGGACACAACAGAGTTGGCTAGACCATCTATCAAAGCAAAGAACCCTCAAAATCAGAAAGGAAAGAAACGGCAAACAACACCGAATGTTTGTGAAGGCAATGAATCTGAATATTATTCACACCTGTATACAACACAGAATGCTAGAGCTTACGTTGAGTGTATAGAGTGTCGAAAACCTAGAGTTGTGTACAGTAAACACAGACTGACAGGACGCCAAAAAACGTCTTTGGCGGCTGACCTGAACGAGAGTGACTTTACGTGTGGTACCGTTGATGTGAAGGAACCCACCTTTGCGTTGGATGTGAAATGTCGGCCACTGGAATGTGCAACCACAGTGGAGATCTGCTATTATGGAGCTTCTTTGGGCCAGTGGACATTTGTTGCCATTGTGGAAGCTCTGGTGCCGAAGTAGACCAGGAGTTGAAAAAAACGTATAAAACTGTATTGCCAATATGCGATCTGTGCTTGGGCAATGGCAAACAAACCATTGTTCATAGACCATATGGAAAGAATACCACAAAGTGAAGTATCATGTATCACTTGAACTGATGAAGTTTTACACATCTAACAGTGCAGATCGCTTTTGATCTGGATCTGCTTGGTTTTCAGTATAGCTATGTAGTATGAAACTGATAAAATCTTTATTTTCCCCCTGCTATGAGATTTGTAAATGTGTCATCCGATCTGGGTCTACACTTTTTGCAATTGTATTGTGGTTGGAAATTTCACAGCAGGGCTCATATAAACACTATCATATAATTCTGAAAATACAACTACGTACATGTACTACTAGGTAATTCCCATTACACAATTATTTAACTCCATTGCTTTAATTAGATGCAATTATGGTGGGCAATTGTTTTTAAAAAGATACTTTGTATATAAAATGATATCAAAACACAATTTCGACGGATATGTAGTCCAATGGTAACACGCTGGACTGGTAATCCAGGGATCGCAGGTTCGATCCCCCGTCTGACCCTAATAAAATTAACAGTCTTTTAAATGGGACGTTAAACCGAGGTCTCGTGTCGGTGCTTTACACCGTGCACGTAAAAGAACCAGAGGAGATTCTGGAAGTGGTCTCTGTCTGTATCATGCACTATCCTCCAAAATCTAAAATAACTAATTTCTTCAGGAGGCGTCGCTCATATGGGCAACCGGTAGCGACGATAAATAAACGTAAAACACACACACAATTTCACATGTGTACTAAACAAGAACATTTCCTGTAGATCTATAGTGCTAAATGCAGGTATTTGAAATGCATTTAATATCTGCATCATGATTTCATTTCATTTCTTTTATATCAAGCTGGCTGAAAATTGATTTCTGATTTTTATTCAATTAGATTTTATGAAGTTTGCCCATCAAAATAGCTGACAGGTCAACGCAATGAATGTAAATAGTGTAGGTTGTGCGAACTATCGGTTATAGATGCAAGTTGTAATCCGCTACTGTGACTTTCTGGTAAGCTAGGCTTATAAAAAAAAAAATTAAAAAAACCTACCTACTACCTACCTACCCTATTTTTTCTGACAGTGAAATCGGAAACAAACATTTTTTTTTTTGGCCTAACCTAAATATCCGTTATATTATTATTATAGCATTTATATATATTTCATAAATGAACACATAATTATATAAAATGTAAAACTAACTTAACGTATTAAGTATATATATATTTTTTACATGAAATAAGTCTAGATCCTCCGTGGCTCAGTGGAGTTACACTGATTACATTTGAACTCTGCCCATCAGTAAGAGTTCGAAACCTACGTCCACCATCAGTAAGAGTTCGAAACCTACGTCCAGAATGGGAGTTGGAGAAAGTTGTCAATCCTTCGGAGGATGGATCTAGGATCTACTATATCTGGTTGCTGGTTTGTTTTTTTGGTTTTGAGATTTTTTAAAATATCTATTTTTGTTTTAATGTTCTTTTTTTCTTTGTTCCTTATATACTAATAAATTGTAGAGGCAGAATTGAGAAAGTGGCCTGGATAACGAATCAAAATCATTTTGTGAAAGAGAGGTACATCCACCCCAGATAGCTTGCATATAGGGTTGTACACCTGTCCAGGATGGATGTATAAACATTTTTTTCCAGAATCCGCCAAATATAGGCTAACACATTTTCAGAAATTTGCTGATAGGCCTACGGTAAAACATTGAAATTTAGGGGTAGGGGGAAGACAAATTTCCCATAACAAGGTCAGTTTTCAACATAAAATAATAAATAACCACTCAGAATGACGCTGGCTATGTCCATTACAAGATGAATTAGGTCACACATTTATGGATTTTTTTATAAGGGTCACAGGGGTTTGAAAGGTCACGCGGGCATGCAAAGCCCTAAATATCGCGGATTTTCAAAAATAACCACTAAACACAATGTTGTACCTTAAACTAAACCTTTTTTACACATGGTTCACACAGTATCGATAGCATGGCAGTTTCTTTAAAAAAAGATGAATATGATATGGGCATTAGGGTACGAATAATGGGGGATCCATACAGGACCATTTTGCTCAAATTGGTAAAATAATGATGATTAATTAGCCTAGTCTGTTATTGGTGCGGTGAGGAGAAACTCCTATAAAGCGGTAAGTATTCATGATAGAGATATAGCACCTGGATATGAACGGTTTCATGGCATCAATAAATATAATATTCCAAATAATTATGGATTGTTTCTAATAGTCACAGGGGGCTGAAAGGTCACTTGAGCCTGCAAATCCCCAAAAATCACAGAATGTTCAAATTTAACCCGCAATCACAATGTTGTACTGTAAAATAAACCTGTTTTACACTTAATTCATACAGTAACCATATCAAGGAGGTTTTTGAAAATTAAGTGATCCAGATATGGCCTTTTGGATACGAATAGTGGGGCTTCTAAGCATACAATGTTTGCTAATCTTGACCAAAATGTTGATTATAGATGGATGGAGGAGAAACTCCTATCACACGGTAAGTATTCATCATAGAGTAATATATATAACCACTCAAAATGTAGAGCTTAATGTCCTCAACCAGATTAAATCTCCATAAATTGATATGTTAATATATTTTAAGGGTCACAATGAACAAAATTCAGTGTACACCCCCCCCCCCCCATTTAACATATATAATTAAAATACAGTATTTTAATTTAAAAGAAAATACAGTATTTTTAATTTAAAAGAAAATACAGTATTTTAATTTAAAAGAAATCATTTTTCACGATTGATTCATATAGACTAAATATACAATGTATATAATATCAAGTGAAGCATTAGTGTACAAATGAACATGTTATTGCTACCTTGGTACGAACAATTATTGCTTCGGAGTGGTCAACAATGCTTAAGATCGATACAAATATTGTTACGTGGACCTTTTTCAACTACCATAAATTGACAAGTCCATCAATGAGGATGTATGTGTTTATCTCACTGCTCTGAAGAACATTCTAGATCAAAATAGTGTGTGTTAACAACTCAACAAATTCATCATTGTTTGTAGAAAGTAAAATGTGATTTGTTCCAGCTAGTAAAACAATTCAAGTTCATGCTGTAGAATGGTGTCACTATCTGCAGGAACCTTCTTAAAAGTTCTCGGTCGGCTTTCCTATGCCATTGAAACATTCCATTGCATATTGAACTAAGAGTTTTTGTCTTGTTCTGAGGAAAGTTTGTGTTATCCACAATACGTGAAGCTGATTCCTGAACAAGAGTGTCACACTTTTGCCAGCAGTTAAACATTCAGTCTTCACTTCCTCTGGTGTCACCTCATTAATTTTGTGGACAGACTGAGTTCATCACCAGTATGGGAAATAAACTCCAATTCGTTGGAATTCAGAGATAAGCGTTGGTGTATCTTACTAATCGCGCCTTCGACCAGATTAGCTGAATATCTGTGATCCCAACCGTCCTTTATATTATCCAGTTGATTACAAAGCATTGGATGGGTATCATCCAATAGTTCAGCTCTTTCATCGTATGTTAAGCACCACTGTTCCCTAATTGAATCTCGCTGTGCTATACTTACGATGCATCCACTTGCGTTGGCTATTTTGTCAATATGCTCAAGCTCTTGTGTCCATCGCCACTTGCCAATATGGCCTGCTTGATCTTTTGATCGAGAACCGCCCTGCCAAGAACTCCATGTGTACATCCGTGTCGGTACTTTCTAGCTGGTTCAGGTCTGCCACGTAAACTGGATCCCAACAAGCATAAGTGATTTGATAATAGAGTGCAAACTATGAGGATTGAGACCATCTCCATGCACTGTCTCTATACTTTATTGCTCCGATTATCACACTTGGAAGAATCCATGCACAGCTACTTGTTTTATCAACTAGCATTTCAAACGACTTTGTGACCTCTTCAGCTCTATGGTTTACAAAGTATGATATGACTTACTCAACATGTTTCTTGAGTTCTTCACCAAATGCTTTCCCATATGCCCAGAACAGAAACATTGATCACAGTATCCACCAAAGAGTTTCGAGAATTAGTTTGTGACAACGCACAGCATTGCTGTAGGCATTATGCTTCGTATTGGGAGTCGTATTTTCCCCAAGCATAACAATATATCTCTCAGAACTGATGCTTCTAGGTGCTGTCCTATGGCCTTCATAAAGTTCTGTGTAGCATGGAAGCATTCAGTACATCTTTATTTATCCAAGCGAACTTCCTTTATCCAAGCAAATTCCTTTGTTTACAACACAATGCATGGTCAAAGGTTATAACTGTAGGGTGCTGTCCCAGCTTTTCAGAACGCATTTTGAATCTTGCTAGGAATGCGTCTAATGTAAAGAAAATATTTTAGAGGTTGAATTTTAAAAGAATTTTTTGGGATGTGGGTACAGGCTCTATAGATCAATATCTGGATATTTCGCATTTTTGGAGACTTGAAACCTTTCATTTGAAGTGGTCATTTATTACTCTTCAACATCAACGAGGTACTCCCCAACGCCATTGACGACATCTACTGAAGAGGGTTAAAAGAACGCGCACGACAGAGTGTAGAGTGCACCCAACGCAAACGATAAACATACAGTATATATTATTCATCACTAGGTCCGGAACGCTCCGACTGGACAATTAACTTGAATGTGTCCGGGGCAGTCACAACAGTCGTGGGCACGGTGTTTCAGATTGGTATAGTACTTTCAGGCAGCAATGCGGTTGTATAAACTTCATCTCGTTACTATGACTAGTTGAACGAATGAGTGCAGGATATGGTAAATACGAGGCAGGCACTGCAACAAGATGAAATGGTGGAAGAGACCCTGTCTGGTTTATGTGGATTAAAGGCAACACATCTGGCCGCATTACCTATGCTCTGTTCAATATGCTTTAATTGGGTTTGTTGTTGTGGAGTCCATATTGGAGAACTCAGAAGAGTATTCTAATGTGGTGCGGACCATTACTTGATAACCACTTTTCTTTGACAGTAGATGAAACTAATTTCAAGTTAGGTTTACTAAATCCCAATATATGTTAGACTTTGCCTGTAATGTAATGATATCAACTCTATGATGAATACTTACCGTTTGATAGGAGTTTCTCCCCCCCCCCCCCCACACACCCATACTCGACCTATCAACATGTTTGTCAATTGTGAGAAATTTAGGCCTGTTTGGAACCCCCACTATTTTTTAACCCAATGGCGATATCAATTTTCTTTTTAAATCAAAACTTTCCTTGATGAATCAGGTGTAAATGGGGTTGATTGTACAGTACAACATTGTGATTATGGCCACATTTGAAAACTATCCGACATTACGGGGTTTGCAGACTCACGTGACCTGTCAGGCTGTCAATCCTGAGAAACCCTCTATTGACGACATGACATCCTTCATTTTGAGTGGTCATTTATTAATGATGATGAATACTTACCGTCTGGGACAACTGTATAGTGTAACATCCTCATGGAAAGGAATTTACATAAGCTCTCAGCTTGTTTTCCAATCCATTTCAGATATCCTATTGTATTTATATACCGTATACATATTGAATGAACTGAATAAAATATGTTTAAACTAATACTTCCCGTTTGATAGGAGTTTGATCTCCTTTACTCACCTATAATCGACTTATCGAAAGTTTTGCAAATTTTAGCAAACCATGCCCATTTGGAACCCTCACTATTCATACCCTAATGGCGATATCAAGTTGATTTTTCCTCCTTGATATCAACACCGTATCAAGTGTAAATGGGATTTATTTTACAGTACAACATTGTGCTTGTAAATTGTCAAATTTGAATTTCTTTCCAAATTTCGGTGTTTGCAGGCTTACATGACCTTTCAACCTCCTGTGACCATTAGAAAGGATCCACAACTGTTTGGCATATTTAATCTGTTGAGGACATGACACACTTCATGTTGAGTTGTCAATAATTATTCTATGATGAATACTTACCGTTTGATAGGCGTTTCTCGTTTCTCCCCCCCCACCTATAATTGGCATATCAACACTTTTGTGCCAATTTTACAAAAAGGGCCTGTTTGAAAGCCCCACTATTCGTGCCCCATTAACCATATCAGGTTCACTTATGTTTTCAAAAACTTCCCTGATATGGTTACTGTATGAATCAAGTGTAAAAATGGTTTATTTTACATTATAACATTGTGTTAGAGGGTAAAATGTGAAACATTTCAAGCCCCTGTGACCATAACAGAGAATCCATAATTAGTTGGCATATTTTATCTTGTAGTGCACATCAAAGCCTTCATTTTGAGTGATCATTGAATATTTTATGTTGAAAACTTACCGTTTTATGAGCAATTCGTCTCCCCACTACCCTTAAATTTCAAATATCTGCCGTATAAACACATTTCAGAAAAAGTGTTAACATTTATAGATTCTGTAAACATATTTTTATACATCCACCCTGGGCAGGTGTAGCACACAATGTACAAACCATCTGGGGTGGATGTACCTCTCTTTTACAAAATGATGTTCATTTTGTCATTTTGTGATCCTGCCTCTCTACTATTAATCATATTATTAGAGACTTCCGTTGTCGTTGACGTAAAATAACGTGTCCCCCTCATACCTACTTGTTCGAATCCCACCTGGGGAGGAAGGGGGGCGGGGAGGCGGTATCGATTTGTTTCATGTGAGGAACTTCATATTCCATTTATAATATATCGGTAATCAGGGGAACCATTTATAATATATCGGTAATCAGGGGAACCATTTATAATATATCGGTAATCAGGGGAACCATTTATAATATATCGGTAATCAGGGGAACCATTTATAATATATCGGTAATCAGGGGAACCATTTATAATATATCGGTAATCAGGGGAACCATTTATAATATATCGGTAATCAGGGGAACCATTTATAATATATCGGTAATCAGGGGAACCATTTATAATATATCGGTAATCAGGGGAACCATTTATAATATATCGGTAATCAGGGGAACCATTTATAATATATCGGTAATCAGGGGAACCATTTATAATATATCGGTAATCAGGGGAACCATTTATAATATATCGGTAATCAGGGGAACCATTTATAATATATCGGTAATCAGGGGAACCATTTATAATATATCGGTAATCAGGGGAACCATTTATAATATATCGGTAATCAGGGGAACCATTTATAATATATCGGTAATCAGGGGAACCATTTATAATATATCGGTAATCAGGGGAACCATTTATAATATATCGGTAATCAGGGGAACCATTTATAATATATCGGTAATCAGGGGAACCCTTTATAATATATCGGTAATCAGGGGAACCATTTATAATATATCGGTAATCAGGGGAACAAACCCTTTTTCAATCCCTGTCTTTAAACGGCTTACTAAATTACCCTGCATCATGAATAAAAGCATACATGGAAAATACGATAAATTCCAATGTTCAAATTGTTCATCGGTATGTGTTCTAGAGGGCTAATGGAAATGGGTCTCTCGGATGCTTGTACATGGTATTGACTATTGAGCAGACCTCAATTTGTGGACACTGGCTTCTATGTCAAAAAGATCGCCAATTGTTAAAATACGTGCCGGTTACTGTTAAAATCATCGGTGCTCTTTTCCCAAAACATTTTATTACAAACTGCACAACATGTTATGATCTGACGGACAATCTTGGTCCACATGTATATTGCTGAATGAATGCAGCATTCACCGATTCATCAACTGGTTACCTTTCTTGTCGGATATGATGTCTTTTCTTAGACAGGGGGACTCAGAAGGTGTCTAATAATGTCCTATACTACATGTATCATGTATCAATACAATACAATACAATACAATCTTTATTGCATTAAACATCAGAAGATGCTTATAGCATCACATATATACACAGTTTACAGAGAAGCATGAAATAATGACAGTGGATAATAGTATTTTACTGTATTCGTAATTATCTCGTGTGTAGCATCAGAGTGTACACAGTAGCATGTAGTTAATAATGACAGTGGATAATAGTATTTTACTGTATTCGTAATTATCTCGTGTGTAGCATCAGCGTGTACAAAGTAGCATGTAGTTAATGACAGTGGATAATAGTATTTTACTGTATTCGTAATTATCTCGTGTGTAGCATCAGAGTGTACACAGTAGCATGTAGTTAATAATGACAGTGGATAATAGCATTTTACAGAATTTGTAATTATTTTGTGCAGCATCAGAGTGTACAAAGTAGCATGTATTTAATAATAACAGTGGATAATAGTTGTTTAATTATCGTGTCCAGCATCAGAGTGTACAAAGTAGCATGTATTTAATAATAACAGTGGATAATAGTTGTTTAATTATCGTGTGCAGCATCAGAGTGTACAAAGTAGCATGTAGTTAATAATGACAATGGTTAATAGTATTATACTGAATTCGTAATTATCTTGTGCAGCATCAGAGTGTACAAAGTAGCATGCAGTTAATAATGACAGTGGATAATAGTATTTTACTGAATTTGTAATTATATTGTGTAGCATCAGAGTGTACAAAATAGCATGTAGGTAATACTGACAGTGGATAATAGTATTTTCCTGAATTCGTAATTATCTCGTGTGTAGCATCATAGTGTACACAGTAGCATGTAGTTAATAATGACAGTGGATAATAGTTCTTTTTTACTGAATTCGTAATTATCTTGTGCAGCATCAGAGTGTACAAAGTAGCATGTAGTTAATAATGACAGTGGATAATAGTTTTTTAATTATATTGTGTAGCATCAGAGTGTACAAAGTAGCATGTAGTTAATAATGACAGTGGATAATAGTATTTTCCTGAATTCGTAATTATCTCGTGTGTAGCACCAGAGTGTACACAGTAGCATGTAGTTAATAATGACAGTGGATAATAGTATTTTACTGAATTTGTAATTATCGTGTGCACCATCAGAGTGTACAAAGTAGCATGCAGTTAATAATGACAGTGGGTACTAGTATTTTACTGAATTCGTAATTATCCCGTGTATGACAGTGGATACTAGTTTTTTAAATTATCTTGTGCAGCATCAGCGTGTACAAAGTAGCATGTAGTTAATAATGACAGTGGATAATATTTTTTAAATTATATTGTGTAACATCAGAGTGTACAAAATAACATGTAGTTAATACTGACAGTGGATAATAGTATTTTCCTGAATTCGTTGTACAAAGTAGCATGTAGTTAATAATGACAATGGATAATAGTTCTTTTTTACTGAATTCGTAATTATCTTGTGCAGCATCAGAGTGTACAACGTAGCATGTAGTTGATAATGACAGTGGGTAATAGTTTTTTAATTATCTTGTGCAGCATCAGAGTGTACAAAGTAGCATGTAGTTGATAATGACAGTGGATAATAGTTTTTTAATTATATTGTGTAGCATCAGAGTGTACAAAGTAGCATGTAGTTAATACTGACAGTGGATAATAGTATTTTAATTATCGTGTGCAGCATCAGAGTGTACAAAGTAGCATGTAGTTGATAATGACAGTGCATAATAGTATTTTAATTATCTTGTGCAGCATCAGAGTGTACAAAGTAGCATGTAGTTAATAATGACAGTGAATAATAGTATTTTACTGAATTTGTAATTATCTTGTGCAGCATCAGAGTGTACAAAGTAGCATGCAGTTAATAATGACAGTGGGTAATAGTATTTTACTGAATTTGTAATTATCTTGTGCAGCATCAGAGTGTACAAAGTAGCATGTAGTTAATAATGACAGTGGATACTAGTATTTTACTGAATTCGTAATTATCTTGTGCAGCATCAGAGTGTACACAATAGCATGTAGTTAATGACAGTGGTTAATAGTATTTTAATTATATTGTGTAGCATCAGAGTGTACAAAATAGCATGTAGTTAATGACAGTGGTTAATAGTATTTTAATTATCTTGTGCAGCATCAGTGTACAAAGTAGCATGCAGTTAATAATGACAGTAGCTAATAGTATTTTACTGAATTCGTAATTATTCCGTGTGTAGCATCAGAGTGTACAAAGTAACATGCAGTTAACAATGACAGTGGATACTAGTATTTTACTGAATTCGTAATTATCTCGTGTGTAGCATCAGAGTGTACAAAGTAGCATGTAGTTAATAATGACAGTAGCTAATAGTATTTTACTGAATTCGTAATTATTCCGTGTAGCATCAGAGTGTACAAAGTAGCATGATCAGCTCTAGCGCAGCTTGTGTTTCGTTTCGATAAGCAGTTCTCTCTCAGCAGCTTAGCGTGCACAATTTCTAAAGTATACGCAAAATATACTTGCTATTAAATGAAAGATGCGTAAGACTTAAAGTGTATTTCAGTATAAGTTACACATTTATAGCCACAATTTGCTTACATGAGCATTTATTTTCATATATGCAAATTTGCGTATGTTATCATGGAACCAAAACTATTCATACCTTTGTAAATATATTCACATACGTAATAGCACATTATTTGCACCTGGGAGGGGGGGGGGAGAGGACTTGCAAATGTACTGTTATTTATATGTAAAAGTATTTCTGGCGTATTTTGACATATTTCTCGCCATCAACTGTACTCACCTGAGCAAATGTTTCCAATATTGAGGAAATCATTGCATAATCGCTCAAAACAGTTAGGACCTTGAAATTCAATTCATGTACAATTGCATAAGCAATATAAATAGAATGTTACCTTGATATAGGATATTATCAGAAACCTAAATTATATAGTGCTTGCTGGGTGATAGTTCAGTCGTAAAAAGATGTGTTTAAAGTGGCGTCAGTTAGTGCTAAAGTTATACAGAAGATAGGTGCGGCTTGGTCAGATAACGACATGCAATATATTCTGCGAATAGTGTAGGAAAGTAGTACAGAAGAACAACTTGACGACCCGCAAATCAACAATGTTAAAATTTACAAAACGATGGCTAATGAATGACAGAGAAATGGTGTGACAAGATGTCTGAACAGTGCAATATCAAGATTACACACACTGAAAAGAGCCTACAGGGAGAGCAAAGGAAATATGAAAAAGATGGGAAGGGGGGAAACATGCAAGTATGTTGAACAGTTAGACGCAATACTTGAAGATGATCAAATCGTTGAATAGCAGGAAACGTCGTCGTACATATGCTGGGAGTAACGACGAACATACAGATTATAATGGTGATGAATGTGAGACAGAAAGGCAGAGTGACGAAGCATCAGTTATCAATGACGTTGACACAGATGGTGTCGTTGCAGATCTGGAGGAGGAACAAGAAGAAAATAAATCCGAAACAGAACTGAGAGGACAAATGGCTCCAAAAATTAAGATAATTTGAAAACCCAAGACAAAAAGAAAACAGAAGTGAAACCAGTAGAGAAGAAAGGCACGACAGTGAACGTTCGAGATCGCGATTGGATCTGATATGGAGGGTTTAAGTACTTCTAAGGAAATAGCTGAATACAAATTTATTGGACTTGAGAGACAAAAACTGTATTTGGGAAAGAAGAAACTTGACCTGGAAAAGGGAAAATGGAATCTGATGGACGACAAAAAACGCGAAGATAACGTCAGTATAATATGATGAAGCTAATTATGGGTGGTCGGGGGGAGAACCACGGTTCAGCCAGGATCCAGTTCTATGTACCGATCGCCAAGTATGGTTTCTAGTTATCAAGCTCCAGCAGCTGCTCCACCAGTTACAAATCCGATGGACCAATGGGCGACCGACGAAGCCATATTCCAACAGCTCAGGTGAACGCAGCTGCTATGACTCACAGTAACTCATTATAGTGAATATAAACATGTTTATTTTTATTCACACTGGTCCTAAATGCCAAGTGGGCAGTAGCTCATTATAGTGAATATGAACATTTTTGTTTTATTTGTCCGTTCGTTCGTCCGTCCGTTCGTAGTCGAATACTCTCAATGTGCATGTATGCCCCCATTGTAGCGCCATACAACAAACTCTATAGCTTTACTCCACATAAACACCATACAACACACTTTATAGCTTTACTCCGCTTAAATACCATACAACAAACTGTATAGCTTTACTCCACATAAATACAATACAACAAACTGTATTGCTTTAGTCCACATAAACACCATATAACAAACTGTATAGCTCTACTCCACATAAAGCGCCATACAACACACTGTATAGCTTTACTCCACATAAACACCATACAACACACTTTATAGTACTCCACATAAACACCATACAACATACGTTATAGCTTTACTCCACATAAACGCCATACAACAAACTTTATAGCTTTACTCCACATAAACACCATACAACACACTTTATAGTACTCCACATAAACACCATACAACATACATTATAGCTTTACTTCACATAAACGCCATACAACAAACTTTATAGCTTTATTCCACATAAACGCCATACAACAAACTGTATAGCTTTACTCCACATAAACGCCATACAACAAACTGTATAGCTTTACTCCACATAAACGCCATATCATATAACAAACTGTATAGCTTTACTCCACATAAACGCCATACAACAAACTGTATTGCTTTATTCCACATAAACACCATATAACAAACTGTATAGCTCTACTCCACATAAAGCGCCATACAACACACTGTATAGCTTTACTCCACATACACACCATACAACAAACGTTATAGCTTTACTCCACGTAAACACCATACAACATACATTATAGCTTTACTCCACATAAACGCCATACAACAAACTTTATAGCTTTACTCCACATAAACGCCATACAACAAACTGTATAGCTGTACTCCACATAAACGCCATATCATATAACAAACTGTATAGCTTTACTCCACATAAACGCCATACAACAAACTGTATTGCTTTATTCCACATAAACACCATATAACAAACTGTATAGCTCTACTCCACATAAAGCGCCATACAACACACTTTATAGCTTTACTCCACATACACACCATACAACAAACGTTATAGCTTTACTCCACATAAACGCCATACAACAAACTGTATAGCTTTACTCCACATAAATACAATACAACAAACTGTATTGCTTTATTCCACATAAACACCATATAACACACTGTATAGCTCTACTCCACATAAAGCGCCATACAAACTATATAGCTTTACTCCACATAAACACCATACAACATACATTATAGCTTTACTCCACATAAACGCCATACAACAAACTTTATAGCTTTACTCCACATAAACACCATACAACACACTTTATAGTACTCCACATAAACACCATACAACATACATTATAGCTTTACTCCACATAAACGCCATACAACAAACTTTATAGCTTTATTCCACATAAACGCCATACAACAAACTGTATAGCTTTACTCCACATAAACGCCATACAACAAACTGTATAGCTTTACTCCACATAAACGCCATATCATATAACAAACTGTATAGCTTTACTCCACATAAACGCCATACAACAAACTGTATTGCTTTATTCCACATAAACACCATATAACAAACTGTATAGCTCTACTCCACATAAAGCGCCATACAACACACTGTATAGCTTTACTCCACATACACACCATACAACAAACGTTATAGCTTTACTCCACATAAACACCATACAACATACATTATAGCTTTACTCCACATAAACGCCATACAACAAACTTTATAGCTTTACTCCACATAAACGCCATACAACAAACTGTATAGCTGTACTCCACATAAACGCCATATCATATAACAAACTGTATAGCTTTACTCCACATAAACGCCATACAACAAACTGTATTGCTTTATTCCACATAAACACCATATAACAAACTGTATAGCTCTACTCCACATAAAGCGCCATACAACACACTTTATAGCTTTACTCCACATACACACCATACAACAAACGTTATAGCTTTACTCCACATAAACGCCATACAACAAACTGTATAGCTTTACTCCACATAAATACAATACAACAAACTGTATTGCTTTATTCCACATAAACACCATATAACACACTGTATAGCTCTACTCCACATAAAGCGCCATACAAACTATATAGCTTTACTCCACATAAACACCATACAACATACATTATAGCTTTACTCCACATAAATGCCATACAACAAACTGTATAGCTTTACTCCACATAAATACAATACAACAAACTGTATTGCTTTATTCCACATAAACACCATATAACACACTGTATAGCTCTACTCCACATAAAGCGCCATACAACACACTTTATAGCTTTACTCCACATAAACACCATATAACACACTTTATAGTACTCCACATAAACGCCATACAACATAGGTTATAGCTTTACTCCACATAAACGCCATACAACACACTTTATAGCTTTACTCCACATAAACGCCATACAACAAACTGTATAGCTTTACTCCACATAAACGCCATACAACAAACTGTATAGCTTTACTCCACATAAACGCCATATCATATAACAAACTGTATAGCTTTACTCCACATAAACGCCATACAACAAACGTTATAGCTTTACTCCACATAAACACCATACAACATACATTATAGCTTTACTCCACATAAACGCCATACAACAAACTTTATAGCTTTACTCCACATAAACGCCATACAACAAACTGTATAGCTGTACTCCACATAAACGCCATATCATATAACAAACTGTATAGCTTTACTCCACATAAACGCCATACAACAAACTGTATTGCTTTATTCCACATAAACACCATATAACAAACTGTATAGCTCTACTCCACATAAAGCGCCATACAACACACTTTATAGCTTTACTCCACATACACACCATACAACAAACGTTATAGCTTTACTCCACATAAACGCCATACAACAAACTGTATAGCTTTACTCCACATAAATACAATACAACAAACTGTATTGCTTTATTCCACATAAACACCATATAACACACTGTATAGCTCTACTCCACATAAAGCGCCATACAAACTATATAGCTTTACTCCACATAAACACCATACAACATACATTATAGCTTTACTCCACATAAATGCCATACAACAAACTGTATAGCTTTACTCCACATAAATACAATACAACAAACTGTATTGCTTTATTCCACATAAACACCATATAACACACTGTATAGCTCTACTCCACATAAAGCGCCATACAACACACTTTATAGCTTTACTCCACATAAACACCATATAACACACTTTATAGTACTCCACATAAACGCCATACAACATAGGTTATAGCTTTACTCCACATAAACGCCATACAACACACTTTATAGCTTTACTCCACATAAACGCCATACAACAAACTGTATAGCTTTACTCCACATAAACGCCATACAACAAACTGTATAGCTTTACTCCACATAAACGCCATATCATATAACAAACTGTATAGCTTTACTCCACATAAACGCCATACAACAAACTGTATTGTTTTATTCCACATAAACACCATATAACAAACTGTATAGCTCTACTCCACATAAACGCCATACAACACACTTTATAGCTTTACTCCACATACACACCATACAACAAACGTTATAGCTTTACTCCACATAAACGCCATACAACAAACTGTATTGCTTTATTCCACATAAACACCATATAACAAACTGTATAGCTCTACTCCACATAAAGCGCCATACAACACACGTTATAGCTTTACTCCACATACACACCATACAACAAACTATATAGCTTTACTCCACATAAACACCATACAACATACATTATAGCTTTACTCCACATAAATGCCATACAACAAACTGTATAGCTTTACTCCACATAAATACAATACAACACACTGTATTGCTTTATTCCACATAAACACCATATAACAGACTGTATAGCTCTACTCCACATAAAGCGCCATACAACACACATTATAGCTTTACTCCACATAAACACCATACAACACACTTTATAGTACTCCACATAAACGCCATACAACATAGGTTATAGCTTTACTCCACATAAACACCATACAACAAACTGTATAGCTTTACTCCACATAAACACCATACAACACACTTTATAGTACTCCACATAAACGCCATACAACATACGTTATAGCTTTACTCCACATAAACGCCATACAACAAACGTTATAGCTTTACTCCACATAAACGCCATCTCATACAACAAACTGTATAGCTTTCCTCCACATAAACACCATATAACAAACTGTATAGCTCTACTCCACATAAACACCATACAACAAATTGTATAGCTTTACTCCACATAAACACCATGCAACAAACTGTGTAGCTTTCCTCCACATAAACACCATACAACAAACTGTATAACTTTACTCCACATAAACGCCATATCATACAACAAACTGTATAGCTTTCCTCCACATAAACACCATACAACAAACTGTATAGCTCTACTCCACATAAACACCATACAACAAACTGTATAGCTTTACTCCACATAAACACCATGCAACAAACTGTATAGCTTTCCTCCACATAAACACCATACAACAAACGTTATAGCTTTACTCCACATAAACACCATACACCATACATTATAGCTTTACTCCACATAAACATCATACAACATACGTTATAGCTTTACTCCACATAAACACCATATAACACACTTTATAGTACTCCACATAAACGCCATACAACATAGGTTATAGCTTTACTCCACATAAACGCCATACAACACACTTTATAGCTTTACTCCACATAAACGCCATACAACAAACTGTATAGCTTTACTCCACATAAACGCCATACAACAAACTGTATAGCTTTACTCCACATAAACGCCATATCATATAACAAACTGTATAGCTTTACTCCACATAAACGCCATACAACAAACTGTATTGTTTTATTCCACATAAACACCATATAGCAAACTGTATAGCTCTACTCCACATAAAGCGCCATACAACACACTTTATAGCTTTACTCCACATACACACCATACAACAAACTATATAGCTTTACTCCACATAAACACCATACAACATACATTATAGCTTTACTCCACATAAATGCCATACAACAAACTGTATAGCTTTACTCCACATAAATACAATACAACACACTGTATTGCTTTATTCCACATAAACACCATATAACAAACTGTATAGCTCTACTCCACATAAAGCACCATACAACACACATTATAGCTTTACTCCACATAAACACCATACAACACACTTTATAGTACTCCACATAAACGCCATACAACATAGGTTATAGCTTTACTCCACATAAACACCATACAACAAACTGTATAGCTTTACTCCACATAAACACCATACAACACACTTTATAGTACTCCACATAAACGCCATACAACATACGTTATAGCTTTACTCCACATAAACGCCATACAACAAACGTTATAGCTTTACTCCACATAAACGCCATCTCATACAACAAACTGTATAGCTTTCCTCCACATAAACACCATATAACAAACTGTATAGCTCTACTCCACATAAACACCATACAATAAACTGTATAGCTTTACTCCACATAAACACCATGCAACAAACTGTGTAGCTTTCCTCCACATAAACACCATACAACAAACTGTATAACTTTACTCCACATAAACGCCATATCATACAACACACTGTATAGCTTTCCTCCACATAAACACCATACAACAAACTGTATAGCTCTACTCCACATAAACACCATACAACAAACTGTATAGCTTTACTCCACATAAACACCATGCAACACACTGTATAGCTTTCCTCCACATAAACACCATACAACAAACGTTATAGCTTTACTCCACATAAACACCATACACCATACGTTATAGCTTTACTCCACATAAACATCATACAACATACATTATAGCTTTACTCCACATACACACCATACAACACACGTTATAGCTTTACTCCACATAAACATCATACAGCATACGTTATAGCTTTACTCCACATAAACACCATACGTTATAGCTTTACTCCACATAAATACCATACAAACAAACACCATACAACAAACATTATAGCTTTACTCCACATACACACCATACAACACACGTTATAGCTTTACTCCACATAAACACCATACACCATACTTATAGCACCCACAACATACTTATAGCTTTACTCCACATAAACACCATACACCATACGTTATAGCTTTACTCCACATAAACATCATACACCATACGTTATAGCTTTACTCCACATAAACACCATACGTTATAGCTTTACTCCACATAAATACCATACAAACAAACACCATACAACAAACATTATAGCTTTACTCCACATACACACCATACAACACACGTTATAGCTTTACTCCACATAAACACCATACACCATACGTTATAGCTTTACTCCACATAAACATCATACACCATACGTTATAGCTTTACTCCACATAAACATCATACGTTATAGCTTTACTCCACATAAACACCATACAACAAACGTTATAGCTTTACCCCACAGAATCGCCATACAACAAACTGTATAGCTGATTGTTCGGCAGTAACAAGTTGAAGTTGAAATATATAAGTTACGTTTTGTCTGAAACATCACTTGTACGAAAGCCATTGGAACGAATCGTCAATGAACGTGTACCGGAAGTAAACAAAATGGAAGATGATTTGCTATCACAGCTTGGAAATGATGGTAAGTTACTTGAATCGGGGAAGTAGACGTACTAGGAACGTTATATATGTATTAAAATAAATGGTACAAGAGCATATATGGATGTTTCATATGTTCATTGCAAATGTACTTATGCGGTGTGTTTATGTTTCGAATATAAATTATTAAGTGTTTTAATAACCGGTTATCCGTTATTCGGTCAACAATATTAGATACCGAGGGGTGCTGGTAAAAACGTACCCATCATTTCAAGTAAAAACGTACTAATTCACAAGTCAAACGTACCCATTCTGAAGTCAAAACGTACCCACTCTGCTGTCAAAATGTACCAATTCAGAATTCTGAAGTCAAAACGTATCCCGGCGTTACAAGTTTTCGCCCAGAACAGATTTTCGCCTAACTGGGAATAGCAAGTCGCGAGAGATCACGCAATATTTCACGCTCTAGTTACCGGAATTATAAATAAACATACCTTGTGCACTTCCAATCTATTTCTAACTGATCATAATATATCAGACAAGGTAAATTAGCGGTGAAAACTTTTAAACCTACCCCAGTTTTCACTAATTTCACTATATCCGTTTTATGTCACCATATATATATCATTTTTTTAAAGAAATTGGCAATGTTTTCTCCAAAATGACATATGCATCGTCTGCCACGCCAATATATTTACGAATAAAAATGTCATTATAGTCTCACTGCTCCGTGTTTATGAGTTATGTCCGTTATTACACACAAGGGGTCCTTATGCATAATATATCGATTTTCACCGTTTTTCGCCTTCAGGTCCATGTGTTTTCGCAGAGGTTCTCCAACTGATATACATGGTTGTGTAAACCTAGTTATTCTCTGTTACTGTTAGGAACCGTGTGATGTGTTCGATGGATGGGTCCAGTTACGGTTCTGCACCCAGTCAGAGTAATTAGGAGGGGCGACGACTTCTTATGTCCCGTGTGTTTGTCTAAGTTAAACTAAATTAGTGTTTTAGATACAGTATATAGACAAAATGCTCTCCAACAAATGAATGTTGAGTGAAAATGATAAATTAAGCCTATTATTAAAGTAAGTGTTCCTTATTTATATTGTTTTGTTAAAAAAAACTGTTGCTTACATACTAATGCTCGCGCTGTAGGCAATTTCCACAGTTAGGCGAAAACATGTGACATCATTCCGGATTACTGAGAATGAGGTACCGCTATTTTGTCAACTTTTCTCAATAAGTAAACAATCGGTTTTCTTCGAGATTTTGGGGAATGAAACGTAAAATATTGTTTATTTGGTGACATAAAATTGTTTGCAGTGTATGACAATTCTAAACCTATAGGAGTCCGTTATGTACTACGTTGTCGAAAACCAGTAACACCAGGATACTCATAGTCAACATGTACCATTGGCGTACCTGTAATCGGCCGTCTAAGGCTTTTCAGTAAATGTCTTCTAGTCAATCTCTTTTACGGCAAGTGGAATAATATTACTAAGTAAAATGCTCATTTCTGCATTTAATGCAATTGTCTAAACTGAGATTGCATAACAAATGTTCACTCGCTTGTGATTTCAACATGGCGTCAAAAAAGGTACCTATTATCGGCCGACCTTAAAAATCCATGTACCAGAAATGTTGATTACAATTAAGTTCCAAAAAGCTCATTAACATTGGGCATAGTAATCATTGTTACTCGAAACGGAGGAATTTAACACCCAACAAATTATGTTTACGTTTCAATATGAGGTAAGTTGTGACATGGAGAGAAATGTCATTTAATGTGGAGAGTGGCACACCATACTGTCGATTTTATTGGCAAACCCATGCATCTCTAACAACCAGATATGCATTTGTCAGTGCACTTGTTGAATATAGACGCCAGGTTGTATTTGATAAATAGTAAATATCTTGGATAATAGTATTTTTGAAGAAAAAAAGCTGTAAGAGGAACACTATATTTGAATTAACCTGTATAATGCGCATTATGACATTATCGCATAATTATCACGTGACCTTCCTGAGCAGACAATGTAATTTCTCATGTTACAAAAACAAACACATGTTTCTTTATATTTACCTCTGTTTAAGGGATTTTTAGGCGACACATAAATAGGATTAATGAAAACATCAACATTTGCATACTTTCAAATAAAATGTGACAATTTATCTACTTTACGCGCAGTTTGCTCTTTGATAACTAATATGTGAACTCCATAAGTACCAACACACCTGTTTTGCTAACAATGACGCCATTCGCATTTCGGATGTAAACAAAAATCACGTGAATAAACAAAGGCCGAAAACAGGTGACGGCCGATATCAGGGATGTTGACGATACCCACACAGACGGCTTGACACATTCCAGAACTTTCAACATTGGGGTTTAATTTACAATAAAACAATATATTTTTATAATTTTCAAGTTTATTGGTACAATTAAAATTTCATATGGCCATTAACAAATACAATATGAAGTATGGCAAAGACAGCAAATATAATTACAGGAAACTATTTAAGAAACATGAAAGCTGCAATAACAAAATTTGATATATTATATAAATGTTTTAAATATCTTATTATAATAATAATAATAATAATAATCTAATTTAGAAATATTTAGTGAAACAATCTTGAATCAAAATCCAGATCTAGACAGTGGTTGAATATATTTTTATATGTTTCAAGTGTATTGGTATAATCAGCAGCTATCACAGTCGACAGACTGGTGGTGGTTCGAAAGTCTTTCCACAATGTAAGCACTCTGCCATAGTTGGGATTGGTAATGTTGTGATATGATGTGTGTGTTTTACGTTTATTTATCGTCACTACAGGTTGCCCATATGAGCGACGCCTCCTGAAGAGATTATAGTCATTTAAGATTTTTGGAGGATAGTGCAATGATACAGACAGAGACTCATTCCAGAGTCTCCTCTGGTTCTTTTACGTGCATGGTGTAAAGCGCCGACACGAGACCTCGGTTTAACGTCCCATCTGAAAGACTGTTAATTTGATTAGGGTCAGACGGGGGGGATCAAACCTGCGATCCCTGGATTACCAGTCCAGCGTGAATTGTGGATGATCTTCTTCACCCCAACAGACTGACTTTGCATGACAATACTACAAAGTGGGCACTGTACAATATTGAAAGCAGACGATCGCTACAACAATAGCTGACCTTGGGTACATGACACAATGTCCTCCAGACAACTCATATTATGTATGGATATCAGCAAATACATATTTGTCAAATTGTTTACTTGTCCTGTCCACACCCCACCAACATGACATGTCAGAAATCAGCTAATATAGGTAATAAACTGCATACACAATATCTAAACGTTGCACCTCTTAACAATCTATATGTGCTCGGCAGGGATTACAGTCAAAACGTACCCATGTCAAAACGTACCCAATCCAAAACGTACCCAAATAAGTCAAAACGTACCCAATCCAAAACGTACCCAAATAAGACAAAACGTACCCATAGGTAGAAGTAAAAACGTGCCCATAGAAACAAAGAGTAAATAGGTGTTTCAACCAACTGATATGGATTGAACTCACGGCTCTGATTGATTGCTGTGAAAGGCAAGTTGTAACGGCATGTTAGACCACTCAACCGCAGAGTCTTCTACTGTGTGTTCCAGTATATCCGTGTATTTTGTGCAGATTACACATGATGTGACATGAAGATGTAAATGTCTACTGTTATTGTGACATGGCATTGATCTCACATGTATACTACCATGTTGACTATCTTTGACTAGTGTTTATTAACCCATTTCATTCTGGATACATTTAAAGGCTTTTGCAAACAACATAGATCCAGATCAGCCGCAGTGTAACGCTGCGTGCTGATCAGGATCTATGTTGTTTGCTACATAGCCACGTGTCTTAGCAAGATAATCTGAATAGCAAACAGCATAGAACCTGATCAGACGGAATGTTCCGTGGCAGCTGATCTGGCTCTATGTTCTTTGCAAATACTGTTTGAACGGTATGCAGAATGAAATGGGTTAAAGATGCTGTGACCGCTCAAATGGTTAATAGTTGACACTTCTGGATCACCTTGATGTTCATTGCTGTGACCACCTTTCTTGTATCAGCTTTCATTCTTGTTTCTTCTTTTGTTTGTCTCATGCTCATTTCTATTTTAACCTGATTTGTCTCGTGATCTCCCAATTCATTTCCAATTAGGTCTATGTGTTATGGGATCCAATGTACTTCCATGTTGTTTGTGTTTCTCTCATGTAGAATGGCTAAAATGACATGGAGAGACAAGATACACTTCCGGGGGGGGGGGGGGGTTGTGTAATGTATGACGAAGAAAGATCACAGAGCTACCGGTACATATATGTTTATAATTGGGATAAGAACAAAAACATATTCTGTCAAGTAATTTGTTTGTTATATTTACTTTCACAATTATTATATACAACACGGTTGTTTTCTATGGTTGCTTTCACAGATATGTTTGCACAGTTTCTGGAGGAAAGTTTCGATGTGAAAGCACATGCGAACCAAGCGATACAGAGACGTGCTATAACAGAACAACTCTCGAAGCTGGCTGAAGGCATTGGTTTACTCGATAAAGAAATCCACTCTCAAGTATGCCATGAAATGATAAAGATTATGTGATCAAAGTTTTATATAACACTTCAGAGCAAATTATAAGCAATAGAAATATAAACTTATCAATATTTAAATTATTACCAACGGGAGAAAATTTATTTAGATTAGGGATGGCAACGAATAGCGATTTAGGTATTCGAATATTCGGTCGGGAAGATATTCGAATATTCGATGTGGATATCAAAGGTATTTTCTTGGCAAAACAATTTTAAAATCATATCAAAGACCCCCCGATAACATGTTTATAAATTAAACAATAAAATTCAAACAATACCTACCTTAGAACCTACTGTAATTACCGGTATCAAATTTCATGGCAAGTGTCAATTAACACCTGCCGTGGTTGCGATCACAACATGATTTATTCACACCTCCTCGGGCGATTTCTTTTGTATTATAACTTTGTACGGTTTTATGATATATTGAAAAGAAAACAACGACGTATCTGATTTTATGACAGTTTATTTAAAAAAAATTTCTTCCAAATATTCGAATACTGTAATAGTATTGGAATATTTGGACGTTCGAACGAATATTCGATTATTCTTTGCCATCCCTAATTTAGATAGAAAGTAACAAATTCTCCAAATTATCAGGCAGACAGACATAATTATCATTTTATATTCAGTCAGGTTACAGGCAAGTAACAACATGATCAGTACAAAAATGTAGCTTAATTGTGGTAGAAGAAATGATGTATGTTAAAATTAAGTGCATTACCGAGAGTGATGTGGAACCTTGGAAGGGTTGTGATAAAAATATCAAACAAACCGTATTAAAGCAGAAAAAAGCGTATCATAACTAGTTCCTGAGAAAATAACGCATGCGCACAAGGTGCTAGTTTATTTATTTCCTGTAGTGTCTCAGTGTGTCAAATTTAACAGATAACAGATGTTTGTAGTTTTGTGGTAATATTTCAATCGTTTTCGTGTATCTAATTCAGTAATTGTGATTTATTCTTGATAAAGCATAAATCAAGCATAAATCAAGCATAAATTGGAGAGCATAAATGTTCAAATTCATATCAAAATAATAAAGACGTTATTACGTGGCTAGTTTCATATCATGAATTTCTAAGAAAGTGTACAATTGAGACTTTGTTTAAGATATGTGTTTATTTAATTTGTTTCTTCAATGCATACTATTTATGTATGTTGGTGTTGATATTAATTTATTTATAATATGTTGCATTGTTTGTGTACAGATTGTAGCTCACCATGAAGATCTGCTCTCACAGGCAACAGGAGTGGAGACTTTGGAAGGTAAGCTTCACTGTTGCAAGATCAATTTTAACCAGTTTAATTTTATTTTATCTAGATTACGAAACAATGTCTTACAACATTAGTTAAATCTCTCTCTCGAGACCTCATTCCGGATGGAATCCATCGCCATGAGGGTGAGATAGAGAAGAGGCAAGGTGTAATTTAAGTGCCTTGCTTGCTAAGGGCACAATCGTCAAAGCTGATTAATATAAGTTGTAGGAACTTGTTTCGCAATCATGCTAAAATAAATTTGTATAAACTAATGGACATCTTTATTTAAAGTTCTGATGTGTCGACCTATTCAAGGTCTTCATCAGGGATATATATTGTTTAAATTGTATTATTTGATTATACTGTTGAACTATTTGTTATCAGAATTGTATGACAGCATTGTGCTAAGTACCGGTATATGTTGTTGTTGTTTTTACGTTTATTTATCATCGCTACCGGTTGCCCATATGAGCGACGCCTCCTGAAGAGATTAGTTATTTTAGATTTTGGAGGATAGTGCATGATACAGACAGAGACCCATTCCAGAATCTCCTCTGGTTCTTTTACATGCACGGTGTAAAGCACCGACACGAGACCTCGGTTTAACGTCCCATCTGAAAGACTGTTAATTTTATTAGGGTCAGACGGGGGATCGAACCTGCGATCCCTGGATTACCAGTCCACCGTGTTACCACTGGACTACAGATCCGTCTATATACCGGTATATACTGTAATGTTCAGGGCCCATTCTAGGTCATCATTTTTGGGAGAAGTGAGAAATCGTCCTTAAATTGTGTTATTTAACAAATATCTACAAAATAGTGTTAAAATACACAATATGACCATTAAATACAACATTTGAATGGAAGGAGTGGTTTATATTGGGCCAGAGTATCTTACTGTACAAAATTGTGTATGAAAATTGTACAAAAAAAATCAGAAATCGGGAATAAGTATGGCACATTTATTTCCCTTTGTTGTAATACGCCATTTGCCGTTTTTAGTCTTGAAAACAATGAAATTTAGTTCTAATCTGGAGTATAAGACGCAGCCGACTTTTCGATACGATTTTGGTTGAAAAAACCTGCATCTTATATATAGACGATTATGGTAATTCATTTACTACACTAATTGTATAACCATGTAACACTAACTGTACAACTGTCTTACAGGTGTGTTACAGATGATGCAGACCAGGATACAATCCTTACTGTCGGCGATGGACAGGTACGGTTGTTGTATTAACATTTTAGAACTTTCCTACACTCTTCACTAAGATTGATATTTACCGGTTTTGCTATTCACTGGTAATGGAACGTAATCAGAAAATAACACCGTTCTTTCCTCGTTTAATCTTGCATGAGATGGAGATGTAGTAGTGTAATTTTTTTATACAAATTTATTTTAGCTCGATTGCGAAACAAGTTCTTACAACTTATATTAATCACTCGCGAGACCTGATTCCTGATGGAATCCATCGCCACAAGGGAGAGAGAAGAGGCAACGTGGAAATTAAATGCCTTGCCTAAGGGCACAATCGTAACGGCTCCAGTGCGGCTCGAACTCCGGACCTTTCGCACCTGAAGCGAACGCGCATCCACTGCGCTATCACGACTTCCACTAGTAGTGTAATTGAGTCAATCGGCATCCATTGTCAGTCTGTCTGTCTTAAATGAGTCTGTGCTGCTAATATCTTGTGTCGCCTAAAGTAAAGAAAAGAGAATTGTGAGGTAAAATACATCCAGACAATTTCAGGTAGCCCAAACTCGATACCCAGCTTGAAAACCTGCGTGGTCCTTGTAGAAATTAGATAGCCTCTTGGTAATGGATCACTGTTTGTGTCGAGCCCTGATTAATATGTTAATGTATAGTTGTATACTTATATTGTAGAATCAGGACTAAAGTCACAGAGCCATACACAAAGATATTCACACGAACGGTGCAACTGAGAAATCTCCAGGTACTCTTAGCTCATTCTCCCGATAGGGTTTATTCTAGAGCAGAAAAAAGGGCAGGGTGGGTCTGAAAAGGGGCAGGGTGGGTCTTAAAAAGGGCAGGCTGGGTCTGAAAATGGGCAGGGTGGGTCTTAAAAGGGCAGGGTGGGTCTGAAAAGGGCGGTGGTCTTAAAAAGGGCAGGTGGGTCTGAAAGGGCAGGGTGGGTCTTAAAAGGGCAGGGTGGTCCTGAAGGGGCGGTGGGTCTGAAAAAGGGCAGGGTGGGTCTTAAAAAGGGCAGGGTGGGTCTGAAAAGGGGCAGGGTGGGTCTTAAAAAGGGCAGGGTGGGTCTGAAAAGGGGCAGGGTGGGTCTTAAAAAGGGCAGGGTGGGTCTGAAAAGGGGCAGGGTGGGTCTTAAAAAGGGCAGGATGGGTCTGAAAAGGGGCAGCATGGGGCAGAAAAGCGGCAGTGTGGGTCTGAAAATGGGCTGGGTGCATTTTGAGCCACGATGAGATGCGGGAGGGGTTATTTGGGGTTAGCCCCTAGAACATTTTGCTAAATTTCAATGTTGAATAAAGAGTTACTGCAGTACACATTTGTGTAAAGGGCCGATGAGTTCTAAGTTATACTGTAAATCACTTTATATTCGCGTGAGCTTTATTTCGCGAATTCGACCACCAAACTTATTTCAACGCTGTAAATCATAAATTCGCGTAAGACCAAAAATTCGTCGAAAAAAAAACCGAGAAGACAAAAACCGGAAATACTGTTATGCAGTTTATTGTCCGGTAGCAGTGTCCCGTATGTGGTGCATATACAGCTATGCTGTTCAATAACTCCAAGATGACGCTAATACAGAATCTCATTGGTCAAACTCCCTTTCAATGGAGAGGTAAGCATAACAATATCAAAGGCTAATTAATTGTTTGAGAGCTGTTACACACAGGTTTATAAAATGTACTCTCATAAATAATGTGCTATTGTATTGGACTTTGAATGTTAGTGATAATTGAACAAACGTGTGACAAATTCCCTGTAAAGTTTTTTCTTGGATTAAATACTTACTATTGTTATGTTATATTATAGGATTAACGTTAAGTCAGGTTTTATTGAATAAACATTCCACACACTATCATGGAATGACAGGTAAACTTTTGCATATTTTCGGACAACATTTTTCGGATACGATGTTTCGGACATACCCTTGGCAGTAAAATAAACGCGATATTTATGAATTCGCGAGGTAGTCCATTCGCGAATAATAGCGAAAATAAAAACACCGTGAATAATACCAGATTTACAGTATATGTCTGCCCAACCGAATGCACCTGTTGAAGCTTCTATAAAAACAAAAAAGCTTCTATTTTTATAGTTTATACAAATTTAGTTTAGCTTGATTGCGAAACAAGTTCTTTCAACTTATATTAATCACTCTCGAGACCTCATTCCGGATGGAATCCATCGCCATGAAGGAGAGAGAAGAGGCAATGTGGAATTTAAATGCCTTGCCTAAGGGCACAATCATAACGGCTCCAGCGGGGCTCGAACTCCGGACCTTTCTAACCTGAAGCCAACGCGCATCCACTGCGCTATCACGACTTCCATTTGTTTTTATAAAGGCTTGAGGGCTGTTTTAATGGTCATTCCGCTGTAGGAAAACCCCTACCTGATGCATTTATTATTGTTTAACTCGTGTTATGATTAATTTATCTCCATGTATGCTTAGCACTTCTCCAGTGATTTGTGGGCAGTTTGAGGCCCTTTTACTCCATCTACCGTACACTCTGCAACATCTGATTCGGTTGTCGTGATAGCGTGTTCGTTTCAGGTGCGAAAGGCCCCCGAGTTTGCACCTAGCTGTAGCCATTACAAGTGTGCCCTTAGGCAAGGCATTTAAATTGCATATTGCCTCTTTCTCTCCCTCGTGGCGATTGATTTCATCAGGAATGCGGTCTCGAGAGGGATTACAATATGTTGTAATAACTTGTTTCGCAATCAGTAATCTAAGTTATTTAAACTCACATCTGATTGGTTGTTTGTTTGCAGGAGGCGTGTGATCTGCTACGGAGGATAATACGTATCTTGTACCTTAGTAAACGTCTTCATAGTCAGCTGCAGGGAGGAGCTAGGGAGATCACAAAAGCTGCACAGAGTTTAAATGAACTCGGTAAGCTTTCAGTGGCTAAGCTCACACAGTGATATTAGAATGACATGATTCATTTTAATTTAAAATATCAACATTTCAGCCTAAAATGCAGAAAGCTAAGTATAGTTGGATTTCATTAGTCTATAGCCAGTATAACTACAGTAGTTTAAAGTTTAACCAGTTAAAAACAATCTACTTTATTTTAAAATTAAACAGATTTATGGTACATCTACGTTAAAAAATATGTAAAATTGACTCTACAGTACTATAAATCTTTATTAAAAAAACAAATCTAAGAATTAACAAAAGTTAAAAAAACAATACGGTAAAAACGATTTGGTTATTATTGTTGAAACTACAAGCGCCTGTGGTATAACAACGATGATCTTATAGTGAGCTATAGTGCTGGTTATAACATGAAAATTACACAAAGTTACTAATATTCTTAGATTACGAGTATTCTTTAAATGACTGACGTTTATGCTGTAGCTTACCACGTATTTAACTTTATTACATATCTCTGCTTGTATTCAGTGTAATACAGCCAGGTCATAAATTCTTATATGTCAACACGTTTAATAACACCTGGACAAACTCTGATTGGTCATGGCATGACATTGACAGCTTGCAATACACATTGGACATACACATGTTGTTTGTGTTCATGCTTTATTTGTTGGAAATCAGCTGCTTAGATCAATAAAATGCGCAATATGCACTAGCGGGATACAGTGATTAAAATATTGTATGAAGTAGTATGATTATCAGGAACTATTTTCTACGGCGTACAGAGGCAGCTTAATGTAATAGGGCTCAACAATATACTGGCAAACAGAGACATATTATTTCTTCAAAGTTATTGTTGTTGTTACTGTGAATCTTACACCATATTTTATGAAACGAGTTTTGGAATTTTGCTATTAAGCTTGCCAAATTGTAATTAAGTGTTTACAAAGTAAATATACAATTGTTCATTTCAGACATTATTATGTTGCTTAATTGTGTTATTCAAAACAAATTACATTAAAAAAAATTACTGTCCAAGACTATTATAAATGCTCCCAAAACTAGCCAAAACATTAAAAAAACAAAACAATAAATGGCCAATTAGTATTTATATAGTATGTCGGGTAATAAAACAATTATTAAAAAGCTGTTTAGGAAAAATAATGGAACGTTGTGTTCATAAGTATTTGTATAATTTTATTATTGAGAACAATATTTTAACACCATTTCAATCAGGATTCATTCGTGGGGATTCGACAGTAAATCAACTTGTCTACATATATAATGATATATGCAAAGCTCTAGACCAAGGTAAAGAAATTCGAGTTGTCTTCTGTGACATATCCAAGGCATTCGACCGTGTATGGCATTGGGGCCTTCTCACCAAACTAGCTTCTATGGGCATCCGAAACACCCTTTTACAATGGTTCTCTTCATATCTCTCCAACCGAGAGCAACGGGTAGTCCTAAACAATTCTAACTCTTCATGGGGCAAAGTCATGGCCGGTGTTCCACAGGGGTCAATTCTTGGGCCCCTTCTTTTCCTTGTCTATATCAACGATATCGTTACAGAAATGAATTCTAGAATACGGCTATTTGCAGACGATACGATACAAGCCTTTATTTAATTGTCAATTATCCTACTACAACTGCTAGATTGCTTAACATTGACCTAAGTAAGATACATTCATGGGCATCCACTTGGTTAGTTGACTTCAACCCATCTAAAACTGAAACAATGACAGTGTCTAGAAAACAAAACAAACCCCATCATCCTGACCTATTTATGAACAACACTCCAATACAGAACGTAGACAAACACAAGCACTTGGGTATTACATTTTCAAAAGACGGTAAATGGCAATCACAAGCCCAGTCAATCGTTAATCGTGCTTGGCAACGCTTGGGACTCTTACGCCCCCTTAAATTCATTCTGAATCGAAAATCCCTTGAACGTCTATATTTCACATTCATAAGACCTCTACTCGAATACGGCGACGTCATATGGGATAACTGCACTGAAGAACATAAGCGCGAACTTGAATCAATTCAATTAGAGGCTGCTCGAATCGTCACAGGAGCTACTAAGCTATGCAGTATAAATAACCTTTACACCGATTTAAAATGGGAAACGTTGGCAACTAGAAGAAAACAACACAAGTTAGTCTTATTTTACAAAATGAATAACAACTTGACCCCGAACTACTTAGTCGATCTCATACCCGAAACTACACAAACTAGATATAACCTAAGAAATGACTCCAACACACCATTAATTCACTGCCGTACTCAGTTATATCAAAATTCCTTTCTCCCTTCAGTAATAAAGGATTGGAACACTCTTCCTCAAACAACTAAATCAAGTCCTTCCATAGCAGCGTTCAAGAAACAGCTTAGCACTAACGTCACTAAACCTCCATCATTTTACCAGACTGGTAGCAGAACTGGTCAAGTGTTGCATACTCGTATACGTCTTGGATGTAGCTCATTAAATTACGACCTCTTTCGTAAATCTATCGTAAACAACCCAAATTGTGCATGCGGAGAAATTGAAACGGCAAACCATTACTTTTTATACTGTCGCAACTATATCAACATCCGACAAACTTACCTTGCTAACTTACCATGTCCATTAACCTATAACAATCTTATCTACGGCAACGAAAGACTCAGTAACGAGCTAAACATGCACCTCTTTCACAAAGTACAACAATTCATTGTTGCCTCTAAGCGATTCACAACTTGATCTACGAACACACGGATGGGCTGGGATGAGAACTTGTAGTATTCAAATACTTTGCAGCAATTTCAATTATTACCGGAACATAATTATGGACTATATTTTTGTTTGAAACAAACGTTATCATAACTTTACAATAAAAAGTATTTATAATTTCATAATACACATAATTTCTTTAACCGGATACCAAGACTTTATGTTTACCATGGAAATGAATATATATAAGCTTTGTATAAAGCTTGTTTTCAGATCCTTTTTGTATTACAATTATTTTGACATTTGTATATGTATACATAAATATGTAATAGAACAAATAAATACTGTTTAAACTAAAATGGGTGTTTGGGGAACAGTCAAAACTATTGATGCTGTCAAATCCGTTCTGGAATATTGCATGCTCGTTATATACATATTGCAGACTATATATGTGAGGGTGTGGACCTGACCGGGGTGGAAGTGGTGGAACAGGATAGAAGATTTGTAAAACAAGCTCGCCTCGAAGTAGAATCTCAAGCCCAGAAGATGTTGGAGCAGGGCATGGAAACACAGGTAAGATTGAATGATATGAAGCTGGGGATGTTGGTTCATTAACCCCATCATAGAAACACAGTTAATTGTTTTTTTTGGCTGCGTCTGTCTGCCTGTAGATAGGATAACCCAATTTCTTAGAATTATTTTCACATAAGTGTTCACCCTAGTTAGATGACATGTCACACATAAGACCGGTGTCCATAAGGTCAATGTCACAATGAATTCAATATTCAGTATTTAGCTTGTATGTTCCTTTAGATGTGCTCAAATATTGGCACTGCTCTAAGATTGCTTTACAGAATGGGAAAATTGCCTTGCAGAATGGTAAAATTGTTTAACAGAATGGGAAAATTGTTTAACAGAATGGGAATTTAACAGAATGGAAAAATTGCCTTGCAGCATGGGAAAATTGTTTTACTCAATGGGAATATTGTCTTTCACAATGGGAATATTGTTTAACAGAATGGCAAAATTGTCTTACACAATGGGAAAATTGCCTTGCAGCATGGGAAAATTGTCTTACACAATGGGAAAATTGCCTTGCAGCATGGGAAAATTGTCTTACACAATGGGAATATTGTTTAACAGAATGGCAACATTGTTTTACACAATGGGAATATTGTCTTACACAATGGGAATATTGTCTTACACAATGGGAAAATTGTTAAACAGAATGGGAAAATTGTTTTACACAATGGGAATATTGTCTTACACAATGGGAATATTGTCTTACACAATGGGAAAATTGTTAAACAGAATGGGAAAATTGTTTTACACAATGGGAATATTGTCTTACACAATGGGAAAATTGTCTTACACAATGGGAAAATTGTCCTACAAATTGACATTGATGTATGTTGCAGAATCAAGCTCAAGTAGCCACATCATTACAAGTCTTCCACAACCTAGGATGTCTGAGAGAGATAGTGGACAAGGTGGTCACCCTATGTAGGGACAGTCTTGACAGTGACATCAACTCCTGCCTCGACGTTACTGCACTATCGATGCAACAGACAGGGCCTCAAGGGAAAGGTACACATCAAACATTTTGTTATCTTCAAAATCTGTCTTAGTAGACTGCATGTTTCCAAGTTTGATAGATGTCTCTTCACAAATGTTACAGGTGATGATGATTGAGCTTATTTGCCCTTGCCGCCGGCGAAACATGTGGCCGAGCGATACAAATGCTGCACGTGTTTTTACGTTTATTTATCGTCGCTACCGGTTGCCCATATGTGCGACGCCTCCTGAAGAGATTAGTCATTTTCGATTTTTGGAGGATAGTGCAATGATACAGACAGAGACCCATTCCAGAGTCTCCTCTTGTTCTTTTACGTGCACTGTGTAAAGCACCGACACGAGTCCTCGGTTTAAAGTCCCATCTGATAGACTGTTAGTTTCGTTATGGTCAGACAGGGGATCGAACTTGCAATCCCTGGACTACCAGTCCAGCGTGTTAACCACTGGACTACAGATCCGTCTGTAAAAATGCTACACCGTGGCATGGTAACAATTATATGCACTGGACTGGTAATTTCGTGATAGCGCAGTTGAGGCGCGTTCGCTTCAGATGTGAAAGATCCGGAGTTCGAACCCTGCTGGAGCCATTACGATTGTGCCCTTAGGCAAGGCAATTAAATTCCACCTTGCCTCTTCTCTCTCCCTCGTGGCGATGGATTCCATCAGGAATGAGGTCTCGAGAGTGATTAATATAAGTTGTAAGAACTTGTAATTCCACCTTGCCTCTTCTCTCTCCCTCGTGGCGATGGATTCCATCAGGAATGAGGTCTCGAGAGTGATTAATATAAGTTGTAAGAACTTGTTTCGCAATCGAGCTAAATTAATTTTTACAAAATAAACTGGTAATTACAGCAATAGGGTCACAGTCACACTTAGATGTGAACATGTCTTCAAACAGCTGTGTCAGGTCTATAGCTTGAGTATGCATAGAGATTTTAAACTAACTTATAAAACTTTTGCAACCTATATAGAAATAACAGTAATTTATTAAAAAAATTATGAGAGAACTCGGTTTTGAATAATTAAGCAATCTGCCATGAGGACCTCTACAAATTAAAACATCTATATCTTCTCCATACATGAATAATAAAATAACTAATAATAAAAATGTATATTTAAATACCTACTTCTCCCTTAAAATACCTCTACATCTCCCTTAAGATATCTCTACAGTTTGCTTAAGATACCTCTACATCTCCCTTAAAATACCTCTACATCTCCCTTACAATACCTCTACATATCCCTTAAGATACCACTGCATCTCACTTAAGATACCCCTTCATCTCCCTTAAGATACCTCTACATCTCCCTTAATATATCTACATCTCCCTTAAAATACCTCTAATTCTCCCTGAAAATACCACTACATCTCCCTTACTATAACCTGGCACAACAATTTGGTATGCCAGATAACACATGTAGTTGCTTGTTGCAGCTGGGCCTGGGAGGGCCTCTATGCCGGTCACTGGTAACACGGCAGCACTGCGGGCTACACTGTGGACCAACATGGAGAAACTAATGGACAGTATATACTCTGCTTGTGCACAGGTAATGTAAAAACAATCTTTCCATGGTTCCACACAAGTTTCCATGGTTACACACAAGTTTCCATGGTTACACACAAGTTTCCATGGTTACACACAAGTTTCCCGGTCACTGTAAGCTTTCAAATCGCTGCAATATTGTTGTTTAACCGGTACAAACAACAATTTAATGTTGGACATGTCTTTTTGTCGTTAGCATTACTGACATGCATTGTGGCAGATATTCAGATTGATTTTGACGACTTTTCCTACATACCCTGCCTAATAGTAATTCACCTTTCATGGCTCTTGGATTCGGGTAGTGGTTAGCACATTAGATCCGGGAAGTATCTGAACTTCTCTTACATAAAGTGCTGCATATACACCAGCATGAATGGGAGTGCTGCATATACATATACATCAGCATCAATGGGAGTACCACATATACACATACATCAGCATGAATGGGAGTGCTGCATATACACATACATCAGCATGAATGGGAGTGCTGCATATACATATACATCAGCATGAATGGGAGTGCTGCATATACATCAGCATGAATGGGAGTGCCACATATACACATACATCAGCATGAATGGGAGTGCCACATATACACATACATCAGCATGAATGGGAGTGCCACATATACACATACATCAGCATGAATGGGAGTGCTGCATATACACATACATCAGCATGAATGTGAGTGCCACATATACACATACATCAGCATGAATGGGAGTACCACATATACACATACATCAGCATGAATGGGAGTGCCACATATACACATACATCAGCATGAATGGGAGTGCTGCATATACACATACATCAGCGCGAATGGGAGTGCTGCATATACACATACATCAGCATGAATGGGAGTGCCACATATACACATACATCAGCATGAATGGGAGTGCTACATATACACATACATCAGCATGAATGGGAGTGCCACATATACACATACATCAGCATGAATGGGAGTGCTACATATACACATACATCAGCATGAATGGGAGTGCCATATATACATCAGCATGAATGGGAGTGCTGCATATACACATACATCAGCATGAATGGGAGTGCTGCATATACACATACATCAGCATGAATGGGAGTTATACATATACATATACATCAGCATGAATGGGAGTGCCACATATACATATACATCAGCATGAATGGGAGTGCCACATATACACATACATCAGCATGAATGGGAGTGCCACATATACACATACATCAGCATGAATGGGAGTGCCACATATACACATACATCAGCATGAATGGGAGTGCCACATATACACATACATCAGCATGAATGGGAGTGCCACATATACACCAGCATGAATGGGAGTGCTGCATATACACATACATCAGCGCGAATGGGAGTGCTGCAAATACACATACATCAGCATGAATGAGAGTGCCACATATACACATACATCAGCGTGAATGGGAGTGCCACATATACACATACATCAGCATGAATGGGAGTGCCACATATACACATACATCAGCATGAATGGGAGTGCTGCATATACACATACATCAGCATGCATGGGAGTGCCACATATACACATACATCAGCATGAATGGGAGTGCCACATATACACATACATCAGCATGAATGGGAGTGCTGCATATACACATACATCAGCATGAATGGGAGTGCCACATATACACATACATCAGCATGAATGGGAGTGCTGCATATACACATACATCAGCATGAATGGGAGTGCCACATATACACATACATCAGCATGAATGGGAGTACCACATATACACATACATCAGCGCGAATGGGAGTGCTGCATATACACATACATCAGCATGCATGGGAGTGCCACATATACACATACATCAGCATGAATGGGAGTGCCACATATACACATACATCAGCATGAATGGGAGTGCTACATATACACATACATCAGCATGCATGGGAGTGCCACATATACACATACATCAGCGTGAATGGGAGTGCTACATATACACATACATCAGCATGAATGGGAGTGCCACATATGCACATACATCAGCATGAATGGGAGTGCCACATATACACATACATCAGCATGAATGGGAGTGCTACATATACACATACATCAGCATGAATGGGAGTGCTGCATATACACATACATCAGCATGAATGGGAGTGCCACATATACACATACATCAGCATGAATGGGAGTGCTGCATATACACATACATCAGCATGAATGGGAGTGCTGCATATACACATACATCAGCATGAATGGGAGTGCTACATATACACATACATCAGCATGAATGGGAGTGCTACATATACACATACATCAGCATGAATGGGAGTGCCACATATACACATACATCAGCATGAATGGGAGTGCCATATATACATCAGCATGAATGGGAGTACCACATATACACATACATCAGCATGAATGGGAGTGCCACATATACACATACATCAGCATGAATGGGAGTGCCACATATACACATACATCAGCATGAATGGGAGTGCCACATATACACATACATCAGCATGAATGGGAGTGCCACATATACACATACATCAGCATGAATGGGAGTGCCACATATACACATACATCAGCATGAATGGGAGTGCCGCATATACACATACATCAGCGCGAATGGGAGTGCTGCATATACACATACATCAGCATCAATGGGAGTGCTGCATATACACATACATCAGCATGAATGGGAGTGCTGCATATACACATACATCAGCATGAATGGGAGTGCTGCATATACACATACATCAGCATGAATGGGAGTGCTGCATATACACATACATCAGCATGAATGGGAGTGCCACATATACACATACATCAGCATGAATGGGAGTGCTGCATATACACATACATCAGCATGAATGGGAGTGCTGCATATACACATACATCAGCATGAATGGGAGTGCTACATATACACATACATCAGCATGAATGGGAGTGCCACATATACACATACATCAGCATGAATGGGAGTGCCACATATACACATACATCAGCATGAATGGGAGTGCCATATATACATCAGCATGAATGGGAGTACCACATATACACATACATCAGCATGAATGGGAGTGCCACACATACACATACATCAGCATGAATGGGAGTGCCACATATACACATACATCAGCATGAATGGGAGTGCCACATATACACATACATCAGCATGAATGGGAGTGCCACATATACACATACATCAGCATGAATGGGAGTGCCACATATACACATACATCAGCATGAATGGGAGTGCCACATATACACATACATCAGCATGAATGGGAGTGCTGCATATACACATACATCAGCGCGAATGGGAGTGCTGCATATACACATACATCAGCATGAATGGGAGTGCTGCATATACACATACATCAGCATGAATGGGAGTGCTGCATTTACACATACATCAGCATGAATGGGAGTGCTGCATATACACATACATCAGCATGAATGGGAGTGCTGCATATACACATACATCAGCATGAATGGGAGTGCTGCATATACATATACATCAGCATGAATGGGAGTGCCACATATACACATACATCAGCATGAATGGGAGTGCTGCACATACACATACATCAGCATGAATGGGAGTGCCACATATACACATACATCAGCATGAATGGGAGTGCTGCATATACACATACATCAGCATGAATGGGAGTGCTGCGTATACACATACATCAGCATATCCAGTACACTATGGTGGTTTCAACTGATGTCAATCATTAATACATTGTATATATATTTGCAGGTTCAACATTTACAGAAAGTTCTAGTAAAGAAAAGGGATCCAGTTACTCATGTCTGTTTTATAGAGGAACTCAGACAGGTGAGTACTGTGTTCATGGGGTGGTGAGTACAGCATTCATGGGGTGGTGAGTACAGTGTTCATGGGGTGGTGAGTACAGCATTCATGGGGTGGTGAGTACAGCATTCATGGGGTGGTGAGTACAGCATTCATGGGGTGGTGAGTACAGCATTCATGGGGTGGTGAGTACAGTGTTCATGGGGTGGTGAGTACAGCATTCATGGGGTGGTGAGTACAGCATTCATGGGGTGGTGAGTACAGCATTCATGGGGTGGTGAGTACAGCATTCATGGGGTGGTGAGTACAGCATTCATGGGGTGGTGAGTACAGCATTCATGGGGTGGTGAGTACAGTGTTCATGGGGTGGTGAGTACAGCATTCATGGGGTGGTGAGTACAGTGTTCATGGGGTGGTGAGTACAGGTTCATGGGGTGGTGAGTACAGTGTTTATGGGTGGTGAGTACAGCATTCATGGGGTGGTGAGTACAGCATTCATGGGGTGGTGAGTACAGCATTCATGGGGTGGTGAGTACAGCATTCATGGGGTGGTGAGTACAGCATTCATGGGGTGGTGAGTACAGTGTTCATGGGGTGGTGAGTACAGTGTTCATGGGGTGGTGAGTACAGCATTCATGGGGTGGTGAGTACAGTGTTCATGGGGTGGTGAGTACAGCATTCATGGGGTGGTGAGTACAGTGTTCATGGGGTGGTGCGACAGCCATGATTCAGGCATGGTTGGGTAGCTGGGAAGAACCATCAACCTTCCACAAGCCAGCAGCATGGCTTCGTCACCTTGATGTATTTGAACTCCTTGTTGGGATTTGAACCAAAAGAGATTAGGTGTTAGGTCATTGAAGTCGTGACGTATGACGGTATGTGGTAGTGAAACATTTAATGGAACACTATAGTTGTGGAGAAACAAACCAGAAATGGAAACAATGTACAGAATGGTGACAGGTTTGTGTATTCATGCCTGCACTAGATTTGTGGAAATAGGAATTCAGTCAGGGTTCCCGCTGTCGGTCGCAAATAGGGCCAATTGTGACAAAAAATAAATATCGGCGCTAAATTTTTTTGGGGGGCACATGTTTTGTCAAGTACATGGCTTCAAATATTTATTTGTGAACTATATGGCTCTTAGTTGGCTCCAAGTTTTTTTAATTGGCTCCAGTGTTTTTCAATTGGCGACAGAAGTGGCGCAGACAATCATTCAGACAGAGGGAACCCGGAGTACCAGTATTATTTATTTTAATAGGATGAAGGTAATGTGCATATTATGGCAGACTTTTGGAAGCAGATCACACTGATGTTAAAGAAGAAGTTCCATTCGGCTGCTGACTGTAAGTGAACGTTTAAACGATTGCGAAGCAAGCTTTAGCAACTTACATTAATCACTCTCGTTGGCACGGATGAAAGCGTATATGTGTGGTCATTTGTGTGGGAGGAAACCAGAGTAATCCAGGGGAATCCCACCTGTCTGATTTGGCAACCACCGTACCATCTCACTTACTTCCTAATCCTAACTGTTGTACGATGGTTCTCGATAATGATTTATTGAGATGATAAATTGAACATTTACCTACTAAAGTAATGGATTGTTAGTGTGTGAATGATCTCTATGTTAGCCTTTATAAAAGTTAACATTATGATTGGAAATGCTTCTAAATGAAGAAAACTTGTAAATAATAAAAGGAAATGGTAATATAAGAATATAATGTCCCTTGTTGTATATATTAAAATGGTTATGTCCCTTTCTTGTTGCAAATATAAAACTAGTTATGTCCCTTTCTTGTTGTAAAATTAATAATGGTTTTGTCCCTTTCTTGTTGCAAATATAAAACTAGTTATGTCCCTTTCTTGTTGTAAACATAAAGATGGTTATGCCCTTTCTTGTCAACAAAATAATAGTTATGTCCCTTTCTACTTGTAGACATAAGAATTGTTATATCCCTTTCTTCTTGTCAACAAAATAATAGTTATGTCCCTTTCTACTTGTAGACATAAGACTTGTTATATCCCTTTCTTCTTGTCAACAAAATAATAGTTATGTCCCTTTCTACTTGTAGACATAAGAATTGTTATGTCCCTTTCTTCTTGTAGACATAAGAATTGTTATGTCCCTTTCTACTTGTAGACATAAGAATTGTTATATCCCTTTCTACTTGTAGACATAAGAATTGTTATATCCCTTTCTTCTTGTCAACAAAATAATAGTTATGTCCCTTTCTACTTGTAGACATAAGAATTGTTATGTCCCTTTCTTCTTGTAGACATAAGAATTGTTATATCCCTTTCTACTTGTAGACATAAGAATTGTTATATCCCTTTCTTCTTGTAGACATAAGAATTGTTATGTCACTTTCTTCTTGTAGACATAAGAATTGTTATGTCCCTTTCTACTTGTAAACATAAGAATTGTTATGTCCCTTTCTTCTTGTAGACATAATAATTGTTATGTCCCTTTCTTCTTGTAAATATAAGAATGTTTTTGTCCATTTATTGTTGTTTATATAATAATAGAAGCCATATATATAATAGCATTGTTTAATTGTAACAGCATCATCATTCCTGAAGCAAGCATTCGAGGGAGAATACCCCAAACTTCTGCGCCTCTGTAACGATCTGTGGAAACGTCTGCAGCAGTTCAGTCTCTCCGTGGATATCGGTTCTCTTGCCTTGGCAACCGATGCCTTGACAACAGGGGAGCTCATTGAGGAAGATATATTCATATATTCTAGTAGGACCGACAAGCAAAATAGGTTTGTATATACAATTAAAATTTTTAAACATATCTATATTTCTAAACTCAAAAGTGGTATTTCATCATACAAATCAACATTTATATATTAACAAACATTCCAATGTGACTCGGCATGTTGTCTGTATTCGCAAAGAGGGCATTTACTGTGTGTAAATCTGCAATAAATGAATCAGAAATAATGACGTCAGTTTACTAGTATTTTTGCGCTTTTTAGATATTTTGGTCATATTAGAAATCGAAATAATATTTATATCAAGAGTTACTTATAGTCGTATATAAACATGGTTGTTCTGAGCACCGGAATTAACACTTAGGCCTATGGCCTGCATGGTAAATTCCTATGTGCCAGAACTCCAAACCATGTTTTATTCGCCATTAAATAACCCTTTCCCACATGAATGTTCCTCTCGATACCGTTATCCATTCCCTCATAGAAGCACCTCCAATACTGTTTCCATTCCCTCATAGAAGCACCTCCAATACTGTTTCCATTCCCTCATAGAAGCACCTCCAATACTGTTTCCATTCCCTCATAGAAGCACCTCCAATACTGTTTCCATCCCCTCATAGAAGCACCTCCAATACTGTTTCCATTCCCTCATAGAAGCACCTCCAATACTGTTTCCATTCCCACATAGAAGCACCTCCAATACTGTTTCCATTCCCTCATAGAAGCACCTCCAATACTGTTTCCATTCCCTCATAGAAGCACCTCCAATACTGTTTCCATTCCCTCATAGAAGCACCTCCAATACTGTTTCCATTCCCTCATAGAAGCACCTCCAATACTGTTTCCATTCCCTCATAGAAGCACCTCCAATACTGTTTCCATTCCCTCATAGAAACACCTCCAATACTGTTTCCATTCCCACATAGAAGCACCTCCAATAC